>CM021756.1:3942420-4013487 GCA_011075105.1 Heteronetta atricapilla | reverse complement strand
TTTTTTTTTTTTTTTTTTTTTTTTTTTTTTTGCTTAGGCATTCCGCTCTTTCTCCGAGCTAGATGCATTTTGCAAAAGACCCAAGGCACATTTCCGTGCCCTGCACTCGAATACATTGATTCTTGCTGGGCTGCTCAGGAACGCGGTGTGATCTCCCACTCTCACAGACGATCCCTTAGTGAATACAGAAGAGATGCAGCTTGTGATACCAGCAAACCATTGCTTTATTTCAGTCTTCTGGTAACCATTCATGGAGATCAGCTATTCCCTGCTATGTCTTGCATAAACCCTCTCCCTAGGAACAAACAGTTATTTTTTTTCCAGTTGTAAATAAACACAAACTTGCTTTTTTTTTTTTTTTTTTTTTTTCATAAAACACATGCAAACCCAGATGCACACAGCCTCGCTGGTTAAATAGCTCTCTAATCTTGAATGTTACTGGGTGTAGTTTTTTTTTTTGTTTTTTTTTTTTTTTTCTTTTTTTCTTTTTTTCTTTTTTTCTTTTTTTCCCAGCAACTGTCTTTTCAAAGTGCCTGTCTCTGCTGAAATGATGTCTCTCTGCATTTGTCAATTGGGCAGACACAGCTGGTGGACTTCTCCCCGCAGGTTAAATATTCTGATTGAGAGATCCCGAAGCTCCCCACTCCTGTCTCTGCACATTAAGGTGACTATCTGCACTGTAACCAGCCCAGGGCCCTGCAGGAGGGAGAATTAATTAATTAACTAGTTAATTAACTGTCAGGTTGCCAAATCTCTGGAAGAAATGACAGTCCCCCTGCATTGCCCCCCACCGTTTGCTCCGGGGGCTGCAGCTACCGCTGGCACCCAGATGCGCATGGGCAAGTCCTGGCCCTGTTGCTTGTTTTTTTGCCCTTCATCTCCATAATTCTGATTTTTTCTGAAAGAAGGCTTTTCTCTTTTTTGGGGGGGTGTTTTTTGGCTGTGTTTTTCCTGTTTTTTTGTTGTTGTTGTTGTTGTTTGTTTGTTTTTGTTTTTGTTGTTTGTTTTTTGTTTTTTTTTCCCTCTCCTGGCCTGCTTGCTGCAGCTGAGCACACCTTTCCCAGACCTGATGGGAAGTGGTCCTGGCAGGCGCGCTCGTTGGACTGAGCTGGCTCAACCCAAAGTGATGCAGGTAAGAAAGAAGAAAAGAAAACGTCACTGTTTGGCTCATTTGTGTAACTTACAGGAATTCCAGCAACTCTTCTGCTGTTCCCATGGAAACAGATGTTGAATTGTAGGAAACCGTTACAGGTTTTCAGGACTATTTCTCTTCCTATACTGCTGACACCACCTTTATCATTTCCCAAGCAGCCCGGTGAAGTTACCTCTCCCTTTCTGCAGCACAGATCTGGAGTTTCCCTGGTTTGCCTCCATCCTACGGGTTCCTCGAGGTATCCCGAGGGGCACAAAGCTGTGCAATTTTCACCATTCAGAAAGCATCTGCTGGGCGAAGCCCTGCCTTTGTAGGGAGGCTGGGGCGGTGTGGCACGGCACGCAGGCTCCGTCCTGCAGTCACACACGGTTATTTTCCAGCATGTCAGGTCTGGCTCATCCACCAGGCAAGGCAGCAGTCGGGGTACGAGCATCTGGGGCTCCGTGGCCAGGCTGCTGCCCCTGCCTCAATGATTTTGTCCGGTTCAAACCCGCCTTCTTCCCCTGCCTTCATCTCTCATCTCCTTTATCTTGCCTTTTGCAGGTGTTGCTGTGGTGCAGAGCGCTCGCTGCAGGGAGGTAAGCCTGCTTGGATCGATCTCAGACCTGACCGTGGCAAGTGAAAGGTCACCGAGGAGTCTTTGGGGTTTACTTTGTTTTGGTTTTAACTCGAGGAATTAGATGCTTATGAAGATGAAAGGGTGTTTGGATTACTAAATTGTTAGCATTACGTATGTAGGACTGAGAGGCCAAGGAAGGGCAGGGCTGCCTGGCTGAACCCTCCCTGTCCTCCTGCAGTCGCTCACCTCGCTGTGAACACCTGAGAGCCTCACCTGTGGGATGCCCTGCAAGGGGACGGGGCAGCCCCCCATGACACTGAGCAACAGGAGGAACAGGAGATGGGAAGCAGGGAGGAAAAAAGGAGATAAGGGCTTGAGATCAAACAGCCATGTGAAACAGAACACCAACAAATAAAAAACAAAAAAGACCCGGGACAAATCCCCGTGTCCTGAGCCAAGGCTCTCTTTGGAGCCCAGCCCCCAAAGCAGGAGATCCCAAATGGTTCGAGAAACCAGGCTGATGTTATGTTTCAGTGGGGTTTGTAAAGCCCTCAGCTTGAAGAGGGCGAGCGGTGCGCGGTGTGGCTGCGAGGGGCAGCTGCAGCCCCCGCCGGGTCTCACAGCTTGTCCCTGCTCAGCTGTGCCCTGGGACCAGCTGCCTGCTGCTCCCTGAGTGGTGCTGAGCCAGCCCCTGGGTGCTGCTCTTGGCTGGAATTACTTTCTAGTTATTTTCGTATCCTTGTGAAAATGCCTTTTCCACAAGGGAAGGCTTTCTCCTGGTGGCAAGCTTGAGACTTGCACTACTTGTGACTGCACCTAAGCCTTTATAGGTTAGCATCTTGCCAGCTTGCACTGTGCATTTCAAAATAAAAACATTGGCTTTGTGGAAATACCTGTATTAACTGAATTGTAGCTGGGGAAGGAGAAAAAAATAAATAAAACTGGCTGGTGACAGGGGGCTTGGACGGCCAGCCCTGGGTCGGGACCTCATTTGCTCAGCGCTGCACAGGCAGAAAGGCCCTGCTCATCTCTGCTGCTCAGAGCACGCAGGATGGATGAGAAGGGTTTTGTTTTTTTTTTTGCCCTAACAACTCTGAGTGGTTTCAACCAAAACACAGGCTTTGGTTTCCATTTGCCCTTTTCATTTACTTGGTTCAACCAGCAACCAGGGGCCTCTCCTTTCCTTCCTTGTGCCTCCTCACAGCTGTGAAATGTTCTGCAGCCGGGTTTTCGGTGGCTTGAGAAGACCTTTTGTGCTGGCTCTTAGCTCTGGTTGTAAGCAGGGCAGCTTGGAAACTCGCTGGAGACCTTCGCGCAGAGCTGCCTGGCCTGATCTGTGAACAGTCTGGTAAATAATAATAACAAGTTACAAATACTAACTGTCCAATAATGCCAGACTGCTAATAGCCCCCCTGTTAAAATCCACTTCAATGAGGTCTTTTAAAATTTCTTAAGAGGTAAATGCCTTTGTAATGAACATCTTCGTGTTAGATGGGCCCCGTGCTTGAGGTTTTTATTTAAATGTAAATTGAATCCTCCCACCGGAAAGCTAACGGGAGATTAAAATAGCTGGTAGGGGATGAGAATTTGCTTTTATGTAGTCGTTTGACTCAACTTCTTGTTGATTTCCTCATTTCTCTTATTTTATGGCTGGAGCTGCTTTAAAATAGTTTCTTATCTGGACCAGCACGAGCTAACCTTGGCTGGCTCGCTGCAGGCCGACCTTGGGGCAGCACCGAGGGGTCTGAAAGCCAGAGCTGAACCTGGAGCCTCTCGTGGCCCCCCCTGGGGACTGCCACCCCCCGTGGCCACACGGAGCGAGCCCCTCTGCAATGACCACCTGGGACTCCTCCAGCTCTGCAGGGTGGGCTCGGGCAGTCAGCACCGTATGAAGGCCGTACGAGTGCAGTGTCCCGAGGATGTCGAGGGCTCTCAGAGCTGACGGAGGGTCCTGAAGGCTCGGGAGCATCTGCTGGGCTGAGCTGCGAATGCCCCTCTGGGAAGGAGCTTTAGAACTTGTCAGAAGATTTGCTGAAATGGTCTTTCTCCTTTGCCTTATGCTCAGAAATGGTTTATCTGGATTCAAAGTTATTCTGCATCACCTTCAGGAGAAAAACAGAGAAGCAGGTCAGGAAAAGAAAAGCCCTGGATGTCAGCAGGCTGGGAAACTTCTGCTTTGGAGAGGGCTGGGGCCCAAAGCTCCCAACATCCCTAATTCCATCTTGGAGTGTTCTCATTTCTGGACACCTCAAGCCTTAATTCGGTGGGCAGAAGCTCTGCTGTGGCTGCCGCCTGTCCCTCCCTGCAGGGGCTGGCAGGGTGGGTGCCCACGGCCGGGGCTCAGCTCCCCAGCCCCAAGCAGCAGCACCAGGCCCCCCAGCACCATGTCCCCAGCCCAGCAGCCTGGAGCAGGGGGCTGTGGGGCAAACCCCCGGGGCATGGTCCAGCCTGGGACCGCTGCAGCACTTCCACTGCTCCCTTCTCCCTCATTTTTCCCCGTCCCTCCAGTTTCTGGTAGTTTTGTTTTCGCAGCAGCGCAGGGCGGGCAGGGGGGAGCCGCTGTTACAGAACATCCTGTAACAAGCCTGCGAGCGTGGGGAGCCATAAAAGGCTTAAGTATGGGGCTGGTAATCCAGTGTGTACACACGCACGCACGCACACCCCCAGCTGCAGACACCGAGGAAGATCCCGGCCGCCGCACCAGATGGGGAAAACTCTCGCCCCGCTCGTCCTGCGTCTCCTGCAGGCAGGCGAGTAGGGCCGAGGGATTGCTGCTGCTTTCCTCGCTGCCCTCCCACGCAGCCTCCCCTGCTCCTGCCGGCGTCCTCCTTCCCCTGAGCAAGGGCTGCGGGGAGGAGAAGGATGGATGCGGGCGGGAGGAGGCGCTGAGGATCGGGGCTTCCCTGCCTGGGAGTTGAAGAGCGTTTTTAGGAGAGCCCCGCACTGCCCCCGGGCTCAGCACCACGGTCCCCAGCTGTAAGTAGAGCATCTTGGGGGGGGTGGATTCCTGCTGGAGGGCAGCGGGGTGCTGGGGGGCTCGTGGGGCAGAGCAGATCGCACCGAGCACAAAACCAGGCTTTTCCCGTGCAACCAGAAAGGCAGCTTTGACTTTGTGTTTTCGCCCTAAAAAGTGGTTTTAAGGAGGCTGATTTTTTACCCCGTTTGTTTGCTTTGTTTTCCCACTCGTCCCCTGGTGGGATATTTTCTGCCTCTTTCCCAGGCCAGGCCCTGGGAGCCGCGGCAGCTGGCAGTGCTGGGTGCGCAGAGCTGCCCCCGCCGAGGGCTGCCCCCAGCTCTGGGCTGGAGGGATGCAGCCTAAATTCAGAGTAACAGGAGATGTACAAACAACCGGAGGGGCTGGGGGGCTGGGGAAAGATCTAGGGTATTTGACCCATGGAAAGGAGAAGCTCTTCTTGCAGAGCACCGACAGCATCGGGGGGCGAGGGGAGGGGACGCAGGACGCAGCGGGGAGCAGGACGCCCAGGGGCAGCTGGCAGGTTTTTGTTTTCTCCTGGTGAAATTGTAACTCCCTCTCTCAAGACAAAATGTAATGCAAACACATCGTATCTTTTTTCCCTCGCAGGAAAAAAAAAAAAAAAAAAAAAAGGATGCTCTGTATGCCTTCCCTTTGCTAACAAGTGACAGAAAATGAAACATCTTCTCTCCCCGTCCCATAGCGTGTATTAAAGCTTCTGGCATCCCTCCGATTCACGGTCGCTGGGCTGTTAGCTGTGGAATATTTCCTTCCACAACCTCTCTACCTTCCTATTACCAACCTCAGGAAATTGCGTTCAGCATGATGAGGCTGAAAATGATCCCGAGGGACTGCTGCGGGGGGAAGGGGTGAAGCCGGGGGGGTCAGGTTGTTCGCAGCCCCAGCGGCACACGCGTCTGTCTGCAAGGAGATGCTCAGAAACAGAGGGGATGAAATGAGCTGCTGTGAGTGCTGCTGCTTTTTCTTTGCTGGCCATGAAGGTACCATTAATTCTCATTCATAATTGCTGTGCTTTTGCTCTCTCCTTGAAACTAAGCTAAAGTATTTTTTTTTTATTTTTTTTTAATTTTTCCAGCTGGGTGATTTGCAAAGACAGGGACCCGATGGGTTTTTTTTGGTTGTTATTTTTCTGGGTAGCTGTTACTATGGAAAGGAAACTTGATTCAGTGTGAGGAGAGGTCAGAAATACCAGGCTGCGAATTTCATGCACGTTCTGTTTAAAACCTCAGCTGCCAGGGTCTCAGCAAGGAAGGAGTAAAGGCAGCCCCAGAGCCCTTGGTTTGCTGCGGTGTTTATAGAAGTCTTTTTTTTTTTTTGGCTTAAAAGTTGTTGTCATTTGAAAACCCAGACTTGGCAACGCCTGACCTTGTGGGCTAGGGCTGTAATAGAACTGTCAAAGCTTGTGAAAGGCTGTCTGTGTAGTTCTGTGTCGCCGAGGAATGGCACCAGGCTGGGTCACACAGCACCTGGTGACCCCAGCAGGTGACCATAGCGGGGAAGAGCAGGTTGCTTCTGTGGGACCACGCAGGAGGGTGAGGGTTTGGGGTGGGAAACTCGGGCTTCTCCCAGGCTGGAGGGACAAAGGTGCCAGACTCCTCCAAAGGCCCTGGTCCTGTTCAGGGACGTGAATAACCAGTGGGGGCCTGATGAGGGCCGTGCCTGTGTGGGTGCTGAGCTCTCCGGACAGTTGTAGGAAGGGTTTTTGGGGTGTTGGGTTACTGTGAACCTGATCGCGATGAGGTGGAGGGATGAGGGAAGGGGAAGGGGGTGTGCAGGGCTCCTGTCTGGGTGCTGAGAGTGGGAAACGTGGCTCTGGATCTTCCTGGGACATCCGACCCCATGAAGGTTGTGTTTCCTGTCTCTGCTGGAGCAAGGAGGCATTTTGCACAGCAAGGGCTGAGCTGAGCCTGCAGGGACGGGGCCTCCTCCCGCGGTGCTGATGTTTATCTGCCAATGCAGAGGGCGATTACACCGTGACATTTATGTGCTTCTAGAGGAAAAGCAGCTCACTCCAATTACAGTGATTAACGGCCAGGTTTATGTGCTGCTCCCACATCTGAAACTTTTCCATGTTACAGAATCACAGAATCACAGAATTTCTAGGTTGGAAGAGACCTCAAGATCATCGAGTCCAAAATCGAGTCCATGTTGCCTTTGTTCAAGTCCAAAATTGAGTCCATGCTGCCTTTGTTCGAGTTGCACTGCATCCTGCTGTCTTCCAGGGTGGGTGGAAACAGCGCTGAGGAAATCCCCGCTGCATTTCTCCTCCATTCTCATCGTTTGCTGGTTTTCACCTCTCAGCGAACTCCCTGCTCCCATCCAAATTGAGACGTTCCTGCCCGAGCTGTGCCGTGGGTGCTGTGCCCAGAGCAGCAGCAGGAAAGCAGCTGAATATTGCCAAAGCCTGGATGTGGGGCTGGGAGAGCAGGGAGCAGGGGCGTGGGGTACCAGGGCTGGCAGCTACCCCGTCCCCGTCCGGCTGCTGGGGAAACTCCGGGGGATCTCCACCGGCCTCCTCCTCTGTGCCCCCCTCCTGCCTGCTCCTTGCACCGTAACTGTTCCTTGGGTCAGGAATGGGTTCCCTGCCCTGAGTCATCTCCTTCTCCCTGTCTTCATCGCAGCCTGTGCTGTGTCATCTCTCCCTGCTCTTTATTTAATAGAGTGCAGGCAGCCAAGGCAGCGCTGAACTGGAGCTGCTGACTCCTGCGTGGTGCTGAGGAGCAGGAGCTGTGATTCCTTCCCGGTGCTCGCGTGCTATTTCCAGCTCATTGTTGCCCCTGTTCCTGCCTCTCCTGTGACGCCAGTCCCCCGTGCATTGAGATTAATCCCCGCAGGGGTTGGGGGGCTGGCAGACAGGCTGGTTTCAGCTGAGCTCTGCAGCCCCTTCCTTTTCTCACGCTGGCTGGCACGCTGCAGGACTGCCCAGGGCTTTTCTGGCATGGCAGCTGGGTGAGTACGAGAGCTTTTTCTCAGTAGGGAGCAATCTCTCTGGTAGCTTTCCCTGTCTGCATCTTTGATTTAACCTGCTCGTGGTGACGGCGAGGAGCACGTGGGTGTTTGGCAGGTGGAGGCGGTGCGGGGAGCGGCGATGCTCTGGGAGCACGGCTCCTGCGGGCTGCGGAGGGGCCCTGGGTTTGACGGGTCGCCAGGTCCAGCAGCAGAAATTGGGGGTCAGTGCTGATGGCAGCAGAGCTGAGACCCGAGTGTGGTCGTAAAAGGATGCCAAGGTTGTTTGTGGGGGTCACCTGGATCTCTGGCATCCCCGAAAGGAGGGGAGCGGTGGTGGGGAATGGAGCAGGCACAGCAGAGGCTGCTCCTGGGGCTGTGCAGGGGCTGGAGGTTCTTCAGAGCAGGTTGGGCTGGCATCACAATGGATCAGTAAATAGTGGGTCCTGTCTGCTTGGGGGCTGCGTAAGGTCGGGGGTCTCTGTCTGTTCCACCCTGGGAGGAGGGTATGTGCCTGCGTGGCGTGAGGAGCGCGCGATGATGTCTGAGGGTGCCTATCCTCTGCGTGAGCGTTAAAAATAGAAGGTCTGGGAGTGGCTCCGGGGCCTTTTTGCACTTCTTTCAATTTGGAGAGCTGTAAATAGGCCGCCTTTTCACCCTGCGCTTACGCAGCGAGTTGCAGTGCAATATTCAGGGGAGCGTATCACCCCGAAGAAAAGCCCGTTGGATGCCGGGTGGGGATTTCAGCTCCAGCTGGGCCTGGTGCTCGCCCTCCCCAGCCGAGGAAATCCAAACCTGGAGCATAAAAGCTTCTGAATCCCAGGGAGATGATACAGGGGAGAGAGCCACAGGCAGCAGTGCTGGGTTCAGTGACAAGATCTGCCCTGTTGGGGCAGCTCATCACTTCAGCGCATTCAGCACAGCCTCTCATCTCTAAATCACAAATTGTTGGAGGTAATAAATGCCGCTAAAGCAGGCCCTGGTGGGGGCTCAGCTCCGTCTGCCATCTCCTCTGATAGGAAAGCAATTACCATTCATTTGGATTCTAATGTAGCCATTTAGGAAAAACACGTTAATGCCTCTGATTTGTTTGGTATAATTAAGTGATAATTCCCTCTGCCCTGGAGGAGAACATGGCTGCAGCGCGCTGGGTGTTCGGTCAGCACGTTTTGGCAAGTCCCAGCTCCCACGGCACCGCACCAGTGATGCTCTCTAGTGAGGCATCGGGTGATGCTGGGCAGCTGGAGACAAAGGGTGCGGGTGTAGCTCTTCAGACTAACCTCAATTTTCTTTTAAGAGCATGAAAGAATAGAGAACCTTTATAGCAAGGCAGCTGGATTCAGGCAGGGCTTCGCACTGGTGCTGCTAAGCGCGGTGGCTCTCTGGGTGCCCCAGTTCCAGCTGTCTGGGACCGCAGCTGGGTTGAATTTTCAGGTCTTTGCTCTGCCTTTCCTCACAGGGAACCCAATAGAAATGCTCACCCACTTCCAAGTCTTTGAATCTAACTCCTGGTCTTTGTGTGCTAATGTGCTGAAAAAGATTTTTTTAGGCAATACCTTGCTAAAAAGGACCAGTTAGAAAATTATGCTCGAGATTTGGATATCTTTAATGACAGCAGAGAAACTGTCTGGCAGCAGCAGTGAGGTTCTGCTTTTGTCAGGCATTTGAGTGACGTGTTTCATCCCAGCACTGCACTTTATAGTTGAAGAAATTGAGGGACGGAACAGGAGAATGATTTATTGGAGGTCAGATTGCAGATCTGTCATGCTCCTGGAAATAGGAGCTGGCTCTGCTTTTCTAATTTGCTGGACCGTGCTGAATTTGTCCACGGCAATGCATGAAATTTCACCTGGAGAGAAAAAATTAATTATTCATGAAAGCCACGGTCCGGAGCTGCTTAAACTGCCAGGGCAAAAAAATCCCCGAGCTGATCCGGTTGCGGGCAGCGATGCACATCAGAGGACAAGGTACTGAGATGGAGGACAACAGCTGCTGCTCTCATCTGCTGCTTGCCCCTTTCTCTTCGGCTGCTGGGAAGATGCAAAGCACGGCGTGACTCGCTGCTGCTCTTTATTGTTGCTTTGTGTTCCTTTGTACCGTGGCCCCCGCGGTGCCGGGGATGTGCGCATGTGCCTGCGCCGGGTCCTGCTGCTGGGGGCTCGCATCCCAAGAAGTGTTTGTGTGTTATGAGCCAAATTCTTTGTGCTCAGCTGGCTAGCGAAATTTATTTGGGAGAATAAGTTCAAATAAACAGGAATCCCTCCGTCAGCCCCGCTTAAATTGTGTTTTGTGCCAGCTCAGGCTGGTAAGTGAAGTGATTTTGATGGATCTCCGTCCAGTTGTCTGAGACCTGCTTTGCTGGTCCTTTTCCATCACTGTCCTCTAATTCACACTTTTTGGGGGACCGAGGAAGACCGAGGAAGCTGATGTCACTGTTAGATGTTCCCTGCGGGCCGTGCCCCGAGGCAGAGCAGGCGGTGAGGAGCTTGTGGTGATGCCTGAGATAACCCAAGGGCCACGTCCAGCTCCCTGCTTGGCTGGTGGGCGCAGCAGGGACGGATCTGTAGGAGGAAGACGCGGTGACCGCAGTGTGCTGCACGCACAGGGAAGCAGTGTCCGATCCCCGCAAGGAGCTCTGCCTCAGCACTGGGTGTCGTGGTCCCCCAAAGCACCCAGATCCCCACTGGCTCACCCAAAATGGTGGTGAAGGGTGGCTGTAGGTGGCTGTTGCTATGCTACAAGCTCTGGCTGTTGGAGGGGAGCCGTGGCCAGGGCTGGAAGAGGAAGCCAAGCAGCAAGGCGAGGAGGTGCTGGGTGGCCACGACACGGTCCCAGGGCGGGCAGGTTGCAGGGCTGGAGGCCCACACGTGTCCTCTCGGGTCTAAAGGAAGCAGTAGGAGATGGGTCTGGCTGTCTCTTGTGGGAAAAGGGAGTCTGCCCCTAAAAAAAAAAAAAAAAAAAAAAAAAAAAAAAAAAAAAAAAAAAAACAGAGAGAGGACTGTAACAATTTGTTGCTTTGTGCTTAAATATCTTAGATCTGCTGGCTGTCAGCCAGGAGGCAGAGAAGTGGTCTGGGAGTGAACGTCAGCTCCAGGGGCTTTCAGACCCCGGGCTGCAGCCAGCCCTGCTCCACCACCCGGCAGCTCCTGACAGCAGGGGTGGGCTCTGCGGGGCCACAGCATCTTTGGGGAAAGCCTCAGGGGTCTGCAAAGGGGACCAAGAGGGAATGGCACCATCCTAGAGCGGAGCAGTGCGGGGAGGGGTCCGGGCTGTGATGTGCTGGGGAAGGATGCTCAGAAGGGGACGGTGTCCTGCACCGCTAAATGCCCAGCCAGGAGCACGCCTTCGGTGTCAGCAACCTCCTACCCTGCTCTCCTGTCCCCAGATGTGCATGCCAGGAGAGGTTAAAACAGGGTAAACACAACCCCTGCTGTGTCTGAAGGGCAACTGCTAGCCCACGCTGGTTACACAGCCAAGGTGGAGATGCTCAGTGCAGGAGATGCTCGGTGCAGGAGATGCTCGGTGCAGGATGCACCTTCTGCCACGCCGCGCAAACGAGTGAGCAGCTGCCTTTGTTCCCTCCCGTTTGCCCTCTCTCTGCCTTCCTGCACTAATTAATCTCGTCTGCATTGCTTAACGGCCGTTCCAAGGGAGGAGAGGGAGAAAATAAAAGGTGTGCAGTAGGGCTGGTGCCTCTGCCCCGGGGCCGCTGGCAGGACCCCCACAGCAGCAGGCTATGGGTTGGGGCCGGGGGGCCAGCGCTGGTGGTTGCCTTTGGCAGCCAGGGGGGTGGGAGCAGGGTGTCCCAGCGTGTGTGGGCAGACGTGGCCAAGGGTCAGGAGGAGAAATCAGGTCAGAGAAGGAGGACGCGAGGAAAAGTTCCCGGGCAGGCAGGAAGGCAGCCGGGGAAGTGAGCAGACAGCTTGCAGCCTCCTCGGCTTGAGCGTCGCTTGGGGGCGGGGATGCTCAGGAAGCAGGATCACAAACTGACTCCAACCTCCCTTGCCTTTTTTTTGTTGTTGTTGTTTCCTTTTTGTTTTGTTTTATTTTTAGGATCGTTCTCTTTGTGAGCTGCTGAGGTAGATCAGGAGCTGCAGGATTAATGGAGACGCACTGAGAGGTACCGCTGGGTGCCGCGCCGTGCCGGGGGGATGGACGGGTTGGTGGCCGCTGGTGCAGATGCGGTGCTATGGGGAGCTTTGCTCTGCTCCTGGCTGCCTGCATCTCTGGCAGGGGAAGGGCAGGGACCACTCCTCATGCTTCTGCACCTCTCTGCTCCGTTTTACAGCCTAGGCACCTCTCCGCAGGCGGGGAACCGATGCTGCCGCCATGGAGGTCGCCAACAGCAGAGATTTCCAGTGGAAAACCCTCGCCCCGCTGCCCAGCCGCAGGGTCTACTCCACCCTGGTGGAGGCTGGCGGGCAGGTGTTTGCCATCGGGGGCTGCGATGACAACGGTGTCCCCATGGACTGCTTCGAGGTCTACTCCCCCGAGGCCGACCAGTGGACGGCGCTGCCCCCCATGCCCACGGCCCGGGCCGGGGTGGCGGTGGCCACCTTGGGCAAGCGGATCATGGTGATAGGGGGGGTCGGCGTGAACCAGACACCACTGAAGATAGTGGAGATGTACAACGTGGATGAGGGCAAGTGGAAGAAGAGGAACTCACTGAGGGAAGCAGCCATGGGCATCTCGGTGACGGCAAAAGGCAAGGAGGGTTCGGTTCCGGCTGCGTCCTTCCAGGCAGGGGGGTTGGCTGCTGGGCGAGAGGATGGGGAGGGTCAGCATCCCTCCTTGCACCAGGCCAAAAAGCTCTCCTGATTGTCTCTCAAGACAACCACAGGGCTGTCTTGTTTCCCAGAGCCTTTTCTGTGCTTGTAGAGGTTGAGACCATGTGTTACATCCTGACTGCTAAAGACAGCAGGCTGCTCTTGGTGCCAAAGGCGGTGCTCTGCTCTGCCCCAGAGCCATGGGTGCTGGTGTCTGGCTGTACTTCATGCAGGTAGCTGGCTGTATTTCTGGCAGGTAGCTGGCTGTATTTCTGGCAGGTCCAAGCTCCAGAGTCTAGAGCAGAACTCCTCCAGGGCTTTGCAGCCAGTTCAGGTCTAGTTCTGCCCAAATCCCAGACTGAGGGAGCTGAAGGGGTGCACAGAGCTGGGAGAGCCCCTGGCTGAGCCATGGAGCTGGAGAGGGGCAGGTCTCCGAGCCGTAGACCAGCTTTGACCTGAGGACACGTCTCTGGTCCAAGCCCAGAACCAGGCAGAGGGGTCAGCTTTGTAGCGGTGGGCTCAGGTCACTGCACAAGAAAGGGAAGCACCTGGCCTCGTGGGGGGCTCCTGCCCAGCTCCCCTCTGTGAGCTTAACCACAGCATTAAACATGTGCTGCTAAATGCCTGCAGGGCTCTGCCTTTATAAGCCCATCTCATTTTTTTTAAAAAAATTATAAGCAGAGATGTGGAGCATCGATTTCCTTTAGCTCCTTGTGCCGTGCTTTGAGGCCAGGCAGCTTCCCGGCGCTCCTGGGTCACCAGCCCCATCTCCAGGCAGCCTCTTTGCAAGCTGCTCCATTTCTTTGCTTAAGCGACTTTAAAAGCTGCTGTCAAGGAATGTTTCAGGATAATATTTACCATCTTGGAGATGATTTTCTCTCTGAGCTTGCCTATTGACCGATGTGGCAGGGCCAATTCAGTGTGCAGGGCCAGGAGCAGAAATAGCTCCCCAAATCCTTCAGCCGTGCAGTTGGATCTCTGCTTTTCCAGCTGCTTTGCTGTAGGGCCACTGTCGCTGAACTTGGTAGGGTGCCGTGCTTGCTGAAGGAGATAATGCAGGTGCCGTGCGTGTGATGATGTGTACATTCCTGCACGGGGCTGTTTCAGCCAATAGAATAATTGTGTGTTTTGCTTTGTTTTGTTTTTTTTTTAATTTCTTGGCCCTGTCCAGACTACAGAGTGTATGCAGCCGGAGGGATGGGGTGCGACCTGCGTCCGCACAACTACCTGCAGCACTACGACATGCTCAAGGACATCTGGGTGTCGCTGGCGGCCATGCCCACACCCAGGTACGCGGCCACCTCCTTCCTGCGAGGCACCAAGATCTACGTGCTGGGTAAGACCTACGTGGGGCTGGCGTGGGCTTGGGACTTGTGTTCACACCTCCACAGTGAGCACCGGAGAGAGCCCATGAGCCTTTGACTGCCCTGGGAGCTCAGAGATCCCGCGGCAGCTCGGTGCCAGGCCAATGCCCCCTTTGTTTGCCTGCTCGGTTTGCAGTCCTGGGACCCAGCTACTGAGTGAAACCACTTCTGTCCACGTTACACCATCCAAGAGCTGCTCGCCTTCCAAGAGTCAGCCTTTGCCAGGAAGGTCCCAGTGTCGCTGGGGAATGCCGGACCGAGCCCGTTACAGGCAGCAATTTTCCTTAGCCTTACGGAAAGGGGAACCACGGCAGGGGAGTGTTGCCGTTAGCTCCCGGCCAAACGCACAAAGCTGGGATCAACCCTGGAGCCCCAACGGCTCAAACCACCAGATAGCACCAGCTGTCTTTAGGGTGCTACCAGAAAAAGCCTCTTTTGATCTATTTTGCAGCTTGTTTGCTGCTAGCAAACAGTCTGGGGGCCCAGCAGCGAGCACGGGCTCTGCTTTCAGAGGCACGGGGAGCATCCGAGCGGAGAACAGCTGCTCTCCTTTGCCTCTGATCGCTGGGAGAATAAAGCAGGTCCTCGGCGGCCGCGGTAGCAGCTGCCTTGGCTCTCCTGCTCTGTCGGGAGCGGGACTGGGGCTCGTTGGCTTGCACCGGTGCTGAACTCATCTGAATTGCAAAGGCTCCCCGAGCGCCGAGCCCTTCTCTGCTGCCTGTGTCTTGATTAAACGGGTGCATACTAAACACCTTCCTGCGCTCCCTACCCGCGGCTGCTGGCACGGGGGGAAGCGGAGGGTGTGACGCACGGGGAAATGAAGTGCTTGAATTTCATCAAGCTGCAGCACAAAGAGAGGGAGCGTGAGGGGAACAAGGTGCCGGGCTCAGCAGCCCTCATTCCAGGTGACTTAGGACGTGAGGATGGCATCGGCTGGCAGCTCGCTTGCTCTCAGCCTGCCCCAGGAACATCCCCGGGGTCCTGCTGGTGCCGCTGGCCAAACCAGCCATCCCTTCCTTTCTTCCCATTCCTTTCATCCCTTTTCTTCCCACCCCCTCACCCAGGCGGGAGGCAGTCCAAGTACGCCATCAACGCCTTCGAGGTGTTCGACACCGAGACCCGATCGTGGACCAAGTTTCCCAACATCCCCAACAAAAGGGCCTTCTCCAGCTTCGTGCCCACGGAGGACAAACTCTTCAGCCTGGGGGGCCTGCGGCAGGGCCGGCTCTACCGGCAGCCCAAGTTCATGAGGACCGTGGACGTGTTTGACATCGAGCAAGGTGGGGCTGTCCCGGCTCCGTCCCGGGTGGGTGCGAGGGGGGGATGCACCCGTGGGCTCTGCAGGGGTGGGGGTTTGGGGCTGGGAGGCTCTGCACAACCTCTCATCTGCTGAGTGCTGGGGGTGTTGAACCTGGTCTGCAGCGAGGTCTGCAGTCAGGGATAACAAGAGAAGGAAGAAAGAGACAAAACATGGGCCAGAGGGTTCAGCAGCCGCTGGGTTCGGCAGCTCCCTCCTTGAAAAGGTGGTGAGGAAGCTGACCACCATGTCACAGGGTTTCGTTACTCTGAGGTGCAAATGCACATCCACAGGCAGGTGGGAGGCCTGGGAGGCAGGGTGTTCCCGAGGATGAGTGCCGCTGCCATGCCCGTCTGTCCTGTCCCTGCCAGGCGGCTGGATGAAAATGGAGCGCTCCTTCTACCTGAAGAAAAGGCGAGCAGACTTCGTGGCCGGCTACCTGAAAGGCAGAGTCGTCGTGGCTGGGGGGCTAGGTGAGGCACTGGGGGCAGCCGTGACACTTGGGGGTCGGGGGGTGTTGTTACAGAGCGGGGAGCAGGGGAAAAGACCCCATAAGGGGACGGGCTGGACCCATCAGGGTACAGACGAGGGATGCTGGCCGGTGCTTCCCACCTCGCTTTGTGTCCGCAGGGAACCAGCCGACCGTCCTGGAGTCAGCAGAGGCCTTCCACCCCGAGAAGAACAAGTGGGAGAGCCTGCCCCCGATGCCCACCCCGCGCTGCGCCTGCTCCAGCATCGTGGTCAGGAACTGCCTGCTGGCGGTCGGCGGGGTGAGCCAGGGGCTGAGCAGCACGGTGGAAGCCCTCTGCGTCTCCGATTCCTAACAGACCCCGGCCCCAGGGGGGGGACCCCACTCCCTGCTGGTGCTGGGCCGGCTTCTGGTGGTGCTGAGCTGTGAGAGCATCGCCCGAACCACCCCGGGAGCCTGGCTCTGCCTGCTGGAGGCTGACACCAGCCTTGCTTTGGAGCTGCTGCTCCCATCCCTTCTGGGTGCTGCTGTTTGGGCCCCGCAGAGGGGAGGAGATGGATTTTGGCCAGGGGTCCCCCCGTGGTCAGCTGCAGAGCCCCGTGGGGAAACCCAGGGGCAGGGACTGCTCGCAGTGCTGGTGTGCGCCGTGTCTCCTCCCAGCAGGAAGGACTCTGGGCAAGCATATCCCCGCTGCCACCCCGACCCACCACAAAGGCGACGTGTTTGGGGGCTAGGAGAACCCAGCCAGGTCCGTGGCAGTTCAAGGAGAAGGGACATGATGCCCTCGGAGCACCCTGGGGTCTATGCGTGCTTCCCTGCACAGATCCCCTTGGCTCTCAGCAAGGAAAACCCTGGACCTGCAGCCAGGCTGAGGGGATCGTTCTTTCGCCTTCATAGCAAGGCTTTCCCCGCACACCCGCAGCATTTCCCTGTCACTTTGCCAGGAGCCGCAGCACGGGGCTGCCAGTGCTCCTGGGAGGACGAAATGCCCAAAGGACTGCTTTGGCAAGAGGCTGGCCCTTACCTTTGGCACAGGAACGGCACAGGCATGCCTTCACAGGGGTTCATGTAGAGGTGGCCTCAACCTGCTCTGTTCCAGCCTGGTTTTTAGCTCCTCCCGTGATATGGCATCTGCTGTTTGCTCCTGAGAGGAAGGAGAAGAACCGAGCCCTGCTGCTGGAGCTGGAGCCCTCTCCTGCCCCGGGGGCAGGCAGTGGCTTTGGTGACAGCCTTGCCCCAGCAGCAAGGACAAAAGACCCCAGGCACCATGGCCAGCAGAGCCCAGGCACCGCTCCCGCTTTGGGTTCGTCCTTTGCCGGGGTACACTTTGAGCTTGTAGCAGCTGCCTCATTAAAAGCTGTCTCCAGAAAAGCTCTGGGATGAGCCTGGTCTGTGCTAAGGGCTGCGCCAGGACCCTCTGCGGTGATTAGGTGACGAGGTGGGACCAGGGCTAAAAAGGGGGAGATGGGGCCAGCTGTGGCCGAGGTCAGCAACACGTCCCTGCTTGGGTATCCCTTGCCGTTTCCAGCATACCCCATCCCTCTCTGGGGATGGTTCCCGACCTGAGAGCACCGCGGGGGTCCTGGGGGTGACCCTGCCCGGCGCAGGCTCTGCACAGAGCACGGGGGACACCGTGCGGCTGCCGCTGCCGTGGCACCGGGGCTGCCTCCCAGCCCTGAGCCCTCTGGGGACAGGGGCAGGGGTCAGGGCTGTCTGTACCCCCGGTGTCCCCCAGCTGCTGTCCCCCTAAGCCCTGCCGTGTGTGCTGGGGCTCCTGGGCTCCGCTGGGAAGTGGTGAGGCGAGGGCTGCGTTTGAAGCGCGGCGCTGTCAGCTCCAAGCCCTCTCCCTCTCTGATCTCCAAGCGCCGCGGTGCAAAGATGAAAGGAGAACAGCACCGACTCCGGAGCGAACAACCTGCTCGCTAATTATTTACATCCCACCTGCTTGTCTCTGCCTAAGTACAACCAGCACAGCGCCGTCTGCCCCCGTCCCCGTCGTGTTCCCATCTGTGGTGCTGCCGCCTCGTTCCCGTCGGCGCCGGGTGCTGGGAGGCTGCAAACACAAACACCAGCGAGGGAGCTGAGCCCCGACGTGCGGCTCCGTCTGGGCTGGGAAGGAACCCAGAGCACCCCCGCGAGTGCATCCCTGGGGTGCTGCCTCCTGACCCCACGAAACACCCCTAAAACTGTGAATATCAGAGGAGGAGGGGGCTTGGAGGAAGGGAGAGAGCCTTCCCCCTTTCTGGAACCACCTCCCCGTCTCCCGGCACAGCACATCTCCATTTCAGCCGCCTCTGCACGGCCGAGAGAGTCTCTAGCTGGTAACGAAAGTGTTTTCCTTTGTCCTCAGGGGACCTTTCCCACACACCGCCCAGCCTGGTGCTCCCCTGCTCCCGCACCAGCCCCGGTTATCGCTGGCTGAGGCTCGGGTCCGGTGCCTTTGTGAGGCTGGAGCGAGGGGAGGAGGAATGCACCGCCTTTGTCTGGCTGCAGCACAGCTGGGGGCTGATCCTTCGCTTTCTCCCCCTCCCCCCCCCCCAAAAGGCTGCGGAGCGAGGCAGACAAAGCAGCGTCGTGGGAATAAACCCGCTGCAGGACTTAATGAAGAGATGTCAGGGGCTGGGGACGAGGCGGGGGGAGCCGGTCAGTGTTCAGAGCCGGAGATGTGCCGAGCATTCAGAGAGGGAAGGAGCGCTCCGAGCTGCAGCGCAGCAAGGAGCTGGTGCAGGGCAGCCTCCCTTGTGAAGCCCAAGCTCTTATTCCCAAACCGATCCCAAGCACATCCCCAGAGCCGGGCTGTCTCTGGCCGGCAGCGGGTTGCCCTGCAGGGCTCTGCTCCCGCGTGGGTGCTTTTTTTCCCCATGGGCTGTGCCCGGGCAGGGAGCTGCCGAGACTTCAGACACTTCCCACGCGCCGAGCTCCGAGCTGTGCCGAGCTCCAGCTAACGCCCACCCAGAGACCTCTGCAGCTGGCGACTCGATTTTTTCTCCCCTTGTGCTAGCACCGCTCGCTGTCTGCCAGCACACCATAAACAGCTTTGTGAGCACGGAGAGGCACCGGACAGCAGGGAGGTGAGACGAGAGGGATCCATAATTAGTGGCAGAAGCTAGGGTGAGAGGTTGGGGTGACCTGTCCCCGTGCTGGGCTCTGCCTGTGGGGCAGCATCACCTCGGTGCGGCCCCGCTGCTTCAGTTTTTGGTGCCTGAGGTCCAGCCTTGTCCCACAGCGTGGCCACAGGGTCCTCAGGCTCTGCCTGTGCTCAACCCCATGGATGGGACCCGCCTGGGGTGTCAAACTGATCTTTAATTATTTCAAGACAAGCTGTATGAACCTCCACCCCAGATATCTATGCATGCTGTGTGAGTGACCCCAAACAAAAGTGACCCCATTGCAGAGATGGAGGTAAGTATCCTGCCCATCCGCAGCACTTGCATTGCACCCCAAAAGTGGCTCTGTCACCCCCACTGCTGCCCCCAGCCCCTCCTGGGATCCCCTGCTGCTGCTGGCCTTCCCTGGGGCTCATCCTCAGGGCTGTGGGGATGGTGGCACCCAGCTTTGTGCAAGGCAGGCTCTGAGGCTGCTGAGCAGTCAGCAGCGAGGCGTTAGGCAGCACTGGCTTATTTAAAGCCACCGTGGGACTCCAGCAACAGCCACCTTTGTGCCAGCCTCCTCCGAGAACAAGCATCCCTTCCCTGGCTCCTCTCAGCTGTGGGAAATCCCAGGCCCCTTCCCGTGGGCTGAGATTCCCTCCGGGAGCAGGGGAAATCCTCCAAGCCTTCCCATTACCGCTGCAGCTCAACGGCAGCGTTCGCTGCTTCCAGCCTGCTGGCAGACACGAGTGGGAGGATTACGTCTCTCCCCCGATGGTTTTCACAACGGCACCGTGAGTCCTGCAGCTCCTACTGCTGTGGGAAAGGGGAGGCTGCAGGAGACAACCTGCTTTTGTTTGAAAGCAGAGCCGTGCCTGCCCTCCAGGTGTCGGAGAGGTGACCGTGCGCCGAAGCTGGGGAGCAGGGAGGTGAATCGGAGGCACCCGACGTTTGTGGGGTTGGCTTGACTGGGAGCCAGCGCTCTGCGTGTTCGGGCTGAGCGGTGCTGGACGGTTTCCCTTCCTCCTCCGAGTGCTGTCTGAACGGCAGATGGCATCCATGGGCTGAGCCCCAGCGCTGCCAGCACCTCCCAGCCAGCAGCGGAGACCCTGCACTGCTGGGGTGGCTCCCGCGGTCCCCTGGGGCTGTGCAGGGACCCCAGCTAACGGCATCCAGCACGTCTGAAGGATCTAGCAAGCGACACGATGTGAAAAGGATGATAAATGTCTCCTGCAGTGCTCCAGCTCCCATGAACGGGCACTGCCTCTGAGCCTAAGCATCTTGTGGTAGCTGGGACAAGGCTGAATTCTGCTCCCCGGCCCTCCATGCAGTCCGTAATGCTGCTGCACTGTGCCGATGCCTGCGTGGCTGAATCCTGCTCTTGCTCCCACTGCTGCAGCTCCCTGAGCTCTGCAGTGAACCTCTCCAGCTTGGATGGCCGCAGAGTTTCCTTTCCAGACACCTGTTGCATCTTCTCAGCAGGCGATGCTGGCACTTCCACCTCTGACACCGATACCCGATGGATCCCATTGTGCCTGGAGGGCCAAGGCAAAGCCTTAGCCAGGGTGTCAAGCCCAGCGATCAGACTGGGGGCCTTGAATTTCAATTCAAGCTGCCCCGGGGTGAATTTTGGTGGCTGCTGGGGGTGAGACAAGCCCCTCTGTCCTCCAGGGCATCTCAGCAGCAGAGTCCCATGGGGTGCAGGGCACGGCGGGTTGGGTTTGTCCTGTGTGACACCAGCAGCACACATACCTGCTGATCACCTCCGGCAGGTGCTGCTGCCCGAGCTGCAGGTGTGACCAGCACAGATCTCGGGGAAGCAGCTGCCTGAGCTCACCCATTGCACCCGCTCGGTGAGCAGCAGACACGCAGCAGGTCAGAGCACACCGGCCTCAGGTGCTCGTTCCTCCGTGCTTCATTCCAGGGGAGCATCCACGGCTGCTCCTGCTCGCAAAGCTGAGGGTTTGTGGCCGCGGCTGGCTGGTGCCGCCCTGGTGTGTTGTGCAGGGCTTCCCAAGGCCAGCTGGAAGCAAACTGCAGTTAGTGTTCATTGGTCAGGGACCGGGAATTCAATGTCCTCCTCTTCTGGTATCGTGAGGGTTGCTGATGTCTGTCTGACGCTGAGAACCAATTTGATGCCAGTTCAGGAGCAAGTACACTTTGACTTCAGCACAGAAACCCTGTTGATGACAAAGCATGTTGGCTGAGATTGGCCTTTAAATTGGTGCAGCTGATGTGGCTGGCGGTGCAGAAGGAATCTTTTAGAAAGAGTGCAAACAAATATAAAATAACTGGGTTACGACCCATCTTCCTTTCCAGAATTTGTAGTAAATTTGACCTGCCTTGGAGAACTGTTGTCAGCAGTCTTGAGAATGGATTGGCAACTGCCTGCAGTATCTTTTTTTTTTTTTTTTTTTAATATCTATATTACCCCTAACAGTGACTTGCATTGAAATGGGCTCATGCATCCATACTCTGAGTGCTTTAACCACGCGTTGTAGCACCATTTATTACTGCTCAGTAGCAGGTCTGTCAAACGGCTCCTCCTGCTTCTGGGGAGCTGCAAAAAGCTTCAGCCCTCCTGACCTGCCCAGCCACCAGGCAGCACAGCACCATGCCCACCAGGCAGCACAGCACCATGCCCCTCAGTCACAGCCGGCACGGTTCTGTGTGCGCCCTTATCTGCAACCCAGCCGAGCTCTTGTAATTTTCCAGCTCCTAATGGGGCTCAGCAAATCATGTAACCGGCCTCTGTCATGTCCTCGTTTGAACTCTGGATACTCGAAGTCGTGCTCACTGGAAGCCAGGCTTTTCAGCACCGGCGCTGAGGGCTGTTCCAGCCCGGCAGCGGAGCGGTCTGGTCGCTGATTGCTGCCCGGCTGTCCTGCCAACAAGCATCGCCGCTCATTGTCCCCACGCAGCCTTTGTCTGCAAAAACAGGAAATTTTTTTAAAGCAACCTCTACTATATCTGGTCGCGGAGCAGAAATAGCTCGTGTACCTTGTCACAGCCCCATAACAGGCACAGCAGTGCCCCACGCCACTCGGCTGGCCCCGGTGCTCAGCAGGAGCTGCTCCTTGGGGTGGCTGCTCCCCTCGCTCCCCTACACCCAGTATGAGGGTTTGCATGAATGTCGCCATAGAGCTGTGAATGTCTCTTCATTTGGAAAGGAACAGAGCTCCTCCATGCTGCTGGAGCTGCAGCAGCACTGGGAGGCACCGGGGCCATCTGTCATTGTCACCGTGGTGCCCCGTGCTGCCCCGGCCCCATCGCCTTCCCGGCTCTGCTGAGACGGCCGCCGGCAGACAAAGCTTCTCCGTCGGCATCCGCCCGCGCTGGAAAGGAAATTGAGTCACTACCGTGAAATACAAATACTTCCCGCACTGAAAACTCAGGCTCCAGCTTTTGGGGGAAGTTTGCTTTTTGTTTTGTTGTTGTAAATGCCCCGGGGTTTCTGCAGCCCCGCGAGCTGCCCACGCTCGGGCAATCCCTGCCGCAGCCTTTCAGGGCTGTTCTTGGGTGTGCAGCACAGCCTGGCCCTGTACAATTGGAGTATTATAGAAGAATCTGTGATAAAAATAATTATCTAGTGGATTATATTTTCTCTCCTTGCTGTGGGGAGCTTGCCCTTGCTGGTGTGTGCACCAAACTCCCAGTAACTGTGTTACAGCGAGCTGGTGGCGTGTATGCAGGGGGAGAGCAAAACCTGGGGAATTGCTCCAAAGTCACAAACATGGGAGAAAATTATGTTCGGGCTGCTGCTCAGCCCTTGTCCCTGCTTGTCTGGGGTTTCCAGAAGTGGAGGTTCAGCAGCAGGGCTAAGTTGTACTGCAGTGGTTGAACTATAGGGGCTGCATTGACCAGGGCTTGCCATTTTGACTTTTATTCACAAACTTTTAGATTAAAGCTTAATTCAGACCAGTGTACATCTCTCACTTGCAGCAATTTCTAGGGTAAATACCATGTAACAACCAAAACCATGTCACCACCTGAAAATGTGATTAAAACCCAAAGAAGATAAGTTTGTAGAAGCGGCTGGTTCCTGGCCTCTGTAACTCCCATGATGACACCCGCGGGTCACTGACCTCAGACCGCTTGTTCTGCAGAGGAGACCAGGCAATGAGGTGTTGTGGCCATCCACGGCCTGCTTTGGTGGGGAGCGAGCAGGAAACCAGGTCCAGGCCCCTCTGCGACCCTGGTGTGACTGCACCAGCTCACTGCCCCCAAACCAGCTCCCCCCTGTGCACAGCTTTGCCTTGCTCTTTGTCTCTTGGTGTTCCTCACCAGGCAAACCGCCACACGCAGAGCTGCCCAGTGATGCCTTTCTCTGTCCGGCTGGATGAGACACAAGCTGTGCTTTCCGTGGCCATGCTCCATCTGGCTGCAGCACGTGTGCTTATCTCGGTGGCTGCCCGCAGCAGGGAGCTCGCGGCTGCTCGCCGCCCCCTGCCCGTGCTGGAGGTGATGAGGAGGGGTGGCAGGACCCGGCCGCCCCAGCACAGAGCCTTATCGGGCTGACGGAGCTGGGCAAAGCAATCCTAAAGAGCAGGCGGCCGGAGCGCAAACCCTTCCCACCGAGGGGTTATCAGGAGGGATCACTGGGAAAAATGAGCTGAGCTTGACACCAAGCGGAGGGCTGAAGGCTGTCTGCAGGCCGCCTTAATCCCAGGCAGCTGCAGATGTGGGTTGCAGAGGTGGCCTGTGCTGTAATCATTACTTTTGATAGGCCATAAATTACTTTTCCAAAGGCTCCCATTGCTGCTTAATGCGTTTCCCTTCTTCTGCTGATGGATGGGGCACCCAGTGGGGAAGATCAGAGCAAAAACCGTTTCCTCTGTGTTTTCAGGGGAGGAATGGGTTTCACACCTGCCCGAGCACTACCCAGCAGAGGGTGAGGAATGCTGCCAGCCTGGAAGACCGCTAAGGAGAGGTGATCATTTGCCTCTTTGTCATCTTTGGCATTTTAATGCCTGGCAGGACCCTTCCTTTCCCTTTTGGTGGCCTTGCTGCCACAACCGTGGCTTCTGGGGCATGTTGATTCCCCTCGCAGCTCACGGGGGTGAGCAGAGCCTGCGTACACCAAGCCCAATGGCAGAGCCACAGGTTTGGACCACGACATGGATGCTTTTAGTGTAGAGCTAACGCTGTAGCATTTATTTAAAATTAAAAAATAATAATAATAAAAAATAGGAGGCTGGAGGTGAATAAAGCTTCCATCCTTACAAAGCGTGGGGCTGATCAGACTAGCTTTGGGGAGGTTTCCCTGACACAGAGCCAAACCCCCTGTTGACTTTCACATTGGCGTTGGCAGACACTCGGTTACAAAGGGCTGCTGCTGTAGAAACCACCTTTAGGATGGCTGCGGCTGGGGGCAGGGGGTTTCTGTGGGTTTCCCGGCTGCTGAGGAAGCAGCACTACCACTACCACTAACTGCTGCAATACAGGAGCCTTATCAGTGGATTCCAGCAGACTTAGATCTGTGTCCCTTGACATTTCCATTAAAAAAGGCTTCCTGAGGTAGTCTGGAACAAAAGCATACCTAAGCTTACGTGTCAGTGACTGCACAGAAAATCGCAGAGAATTCCTCTGGTAGAAACAGAAAGAGAAGCAGGCCCGACACTTCATTTCCTTTCATCACAGGGAAAGCCTCTAGAAGGCATCCTTATAAATCAGGAAGAGCAATAAACATGTGCTTAAAGCTAAATGCGTGCTCCAGTGCTTCTTGGGCCAGTGGGCTCAACCCCGAGCGATCCCGCAGCCGCCGTGGGATCGCTCCGTGGGCAGAGGCGTGGGCTGGCCGTGTCCGGGAGCCACGGCAGCTTTCATCTCAGCCAAGGGAAATCGCCTGCCTTGCTGCAACAAGGAGCCCCGCTCCTTCCCCTTCCACTCTTCTGCAATCTCCGGGCTGTGCCTGAACAGGATCCTATCTGTTTACTTTGACATTGAAATTACTGCAGTTTAGTTAATCTCTTCTACGCCTTGTTTATCTTCCCTATGGGCCCTGCTCGCTACCTTCAGATTGAAAAGCAGCTCCTGTTACCACACAGTAAATAATTCAGTAGTGCAGCCCTGCTTCAGTATCTCAGGACATCCCCCCCGCCCCAGCGCTGTGGGAGATAACTGGTGGTAAAGCAGGAAGGCAGCTTTGTCCACGGGTATTTATGGTGGAGAGGATGCAGGACCCATGTATCTGCAAAACCTTGGTCATCCCCAAAGCCTTGTGCAGAACAGAGAGCCGCACAGCCACAAGACACAAGATACCTCTGTGTCCTAACGCTACCTTGATGGTATCTAACCTGGAGCCCATTGAGTGTCGAGGCTGATCCCTGGCAGGGATGAGCAGGAGCCCAGTGCACGGCTGTGTCCCACGACCTGGGCTCCAGCCGTGCAGGACGGATGTGCTCAGCAGGACATTTGTAACCTCAGCCCTCTGCTACCCAGACTGCGAGAGCAGCCGGGGGCACAGCACCTCTGCCTGGGTCTCATCCTGACGCAGACGTGGCACGGCCGCTATCTCTGTGCTCAGGGGCCCAGAGCCTGCAGCAGGGGGCTGGGGCTGGGTGAGCTCATCCCCTCGCTGCTCTGCCTCACCCCGTCTGCCCCCGAGCCGCTGGAAGTGGTGGGAAAATCCAGGTCGGAGTGTGGGGATGAGTAATGCCGCAGTTATCTGCCTCTTTGATCAATACGGTGTGTCCTCACACATGCCAGAGCTGGGCAAGAGCTTTTGTTTTGGCTGCTTTGGGAAATAACTGCATTCTTTTAATATCTCCAAACAAAGATTTACCACAGGGGCGAGAAGACCACACGGGAAGGCGCTGCAGAGTTAAGCAGAAACATCCGTGAAATGGGTTTGCATGGGGCAGCCGGCAGCCGTGTCCCCCATTTATTTATTTTTATTTTTGGAGAGAGTGCTGGGCGCACTGGGGCTCCTTGCTGCAAACCCGTGTGCACGCGGCTGTCCGTCTGTCTGTCTGTCTGTCCATCCATCCCCGTGTCCCCGCAACCCCCCGGTGCAAGCCCCCCAGGCTTTGCCCCGCATCCTCCCTGCGCCCCCTTGGCCCTCCTTTGGGTGCGACCATCTCCCACCATCACCTTCCCCAAAACCTCCACCCCCAGCCCTCAGCACCCCCCTTTCCCCCCCGGCTACACAACCCCCCCATTCCACCCCTCCCGCATTTACCCCCCCACACCTTCACACCCCACCCTGGGGGGCTGCCTCTGCTCCCCCTCCCCAAATCCCCCCCACCTTACAGCTGCGCCCCCCGGCTCCGGGGGCTCCCCTTATGCCCCAGCCCTACCCGGACCCCCCCCGTTCCCCCAAATCTCTCGCCTCCCGCCCCCTTTCAGCACCGGGGGCCGGGCGGGGCGGGCGGGAGGGCGGCCAATGGGCGGGGGGGGGGGCGCGGCCGGCGGGGCGGCCCCGCATTTAGCAGCCGAGCCGAGCCGAGCCGGGCTGAGCCGAGCCGGGCTGAGCCGGGACAGGAGCTCGGCATGGAGCCGGGGCCGGGGGGTGCCCCGCAGCCGGGGGGGCTCAGCAGATCGCCGCTGCCCAAGAAGCAGGCGGTGAAGCGGCACCACCACAAGCACAACCTCAAGCACCGCTACGAGTTCCTGGAGACGCTGGGGAAAGGCACCTACGGCAAGGTGAAGAAGGCTCGGGAGCGCTCCGGCAGGCTGGTAAGAGCTGCTTCTATGTGTGTCCGTCCTTCCCCCGCCTGCCCCCCGTCCCGAGCATCCCCCAGCCAGCCCCGGTTCTCCCCCACCGGTAACCGGGGGGCAGTGTTGGTGCAGCCCCCCTTGGCCGGAGAGGGGACAGGAGCCCCCTAAGGGTGCTGGGGGCAGCCCCCAGAGATCTCACTCACCTCATTCTCTTCCTCCTGGAGCTCCTCGCCCACTTGACCAGGGTGCTGAGGGGGGCCGCGGGCAGCCGGTGGTGAAGAGCAAACACTGCTCTCTAGTCTCAAGGGCTTTCCCCTTCCTCTTGCCCTGGCTTTGGGGTGATGATGTGGTGTGTTGACTCTCTGCAGTGGTGTGTGAGCAGAGCCCCCAGGGCCTGTGTGGAAGCAGGACTTGCAGGATCCCCCATTGGAAATCCCCCCAAATCCATCCTTTGGTGCCCCAAAGCCAGGGGGCTGGAGCAAGCTGGGGAGCACTGCCATGCAAAAGTGGGGTGCTGCTGAGTCTGGCAGCCCTGGCCTTGGGCAGGCTGCTGGTGTTCAAATGGCAAACCTGGAGGTGATTTCCCTGCCCCTGCTCAGCCCTGAGCACCCTGCACTGCAGGATGAGACCTGCAAAAGGCACTCGTACCCCAACCCAACCCTGCTGGCACCACGGGTGGGCAGTGAGAGCTCCCTGAGATGCTCTGAGCACAAAAAGGGTGCGAGTTTGGATCGCTAGCGAGCCACCGAGGCGTGTCGAGGAAAACAACTGTAAATCAGAGAGGTTTTCATGTAATGCAACAGCTCTTAATTAAATCAGGCTTGCTGTTTCCATTAGTCTATCTGATTCTGAAGGCGCTGCTATTCTGCTGCATGATCAGGGCCTTGAAATGCGGCTCCCACCCACTGACCTGGGAGGATCCCTTCCTTTGGGATGGGTGAGAAGTCTTGGCTTTCCCTTTCTGCCCCTAACTAACAAAGCTTGTGCGGGGAATCTTTGAACTGCCAGAGCTCACCTATCTGCGGAAGCCCCTCAGGACAGGGACTTGTTTGTCTGGTACCATAAGTCCATTGTGATGCAAATTAAATACACAGACCGATGCCTCTTCAATAAATTCCAAAGATAGTCAAGGGCTCGACTAACTAGTACTGCAGCAAGCTGGCCGTGTAGGAACAGGAGGCTTAACCACAAATCTCTCCTCTTCCCACAAATTCTTTCTTGCACCACTCAGCGTTTCCGGACCTGTTTAATCTTCAAGCTTATCCCGAGCCGGGTCATTATTTGCTCCTTCTCTAAGTGGCTTTCACTTCCTAAACAGCGAGGTGTGAGAGCAGGTACTGCCGCCTCCTGCCACCCCTGGGGGCTGCGCGGGTCCCACGTTACCGGCCGGGGCTGCAGGGCTGGAGCTGCTCCACGCGTGGCTTCAGCCTCAGGAGCTGCCTCTGCCAGATGCACTGAGTGTTGAACCATTTCATTGTACTGCCTAGCTGTCCCTCTTTCCTTTTTTTTTTTTCTCTGAATTTTAACTAAGCTACACTGTCTTGGCTCAAAGCAAAGTGTGTCTAACCAGCTGCTAGGCAGCAGAGATCAGGCTTCATCATCAGCTGGATTTTTTGGGGTTTTCTGAGCTTTCTTTGTCTGAAAGTCTTGTTTTCTGGCTGGAAATCCTTCAGGTTGAATGGTGCTCATGCCTTTTGCTGGGTACTTCTGAGTGCCCTCCCCACTCTCTGGAGAACTTCTGTGCCCCAGAAGTGTCGAGCAGGTGGGGAGAGAATTGCTGGCTCTCTTTTCCCCTCCCCTACCTCTTGTTTTTGGTTTGAAGACTCAGTAACGCGTGGTGCACGCTGGCTCCTGCACCTGTTTGCATGGCAGCATCTGGCCCTTTTTCCTCCCAGCCTGCCGTTTCTTCCCCAGCCCTGGACCGCAGCCAAGTCAAACAGAAATCAAATAGAAACCGGGACCTCCTGTGGGACTGGCTCGCGGTGTCAGAAACGGATCTGTGGGCTCGTGTGGTGTCAAGGGGAAGGCAGCACCTGGAATATTCTGAGGCGGAGAAGCCTCCTTTGATCTCCTGTAAGGGGCGAGCCCCGGTCCCTTCCGTGGTGGGTTGTAATCCATATTTCATGGCGCATGAAACGCTGCACTTGCAATCTGGAACAACTTCTGACGGGCTGCCTGGGGTTGTAGCTTAATGCATCTTCCAGCAGCTGCTGAAAATACCTGTTCTGCCCCCCCACCCCCCCCAAAAAAAACACCTCTTAATTAAAAGCCTTTTTGATTTGGAAAGTACTTTTGTTCCCCAGGCTCCTGCAGCGGGAGTTCTGGGGGCTGTTGGCTGCAAGAAATTTTTATCACATAGCATTGGTGGTGGAGGGGGGGTGCAGGCTGCATTGCTGCCTGTCCCTGAAGATGCAGGCCCTCATCTGCAGGGTGCCTTTGCCTTTCTGAGAGGGGATCCTCTGCTGCCAGTTAGGTAGGGGACATCTTGGGACAAAGCTACTGTCTGGTACCCCTGGGGGGGATGAGAAAACCAAGGGATTAACCTCCCAGCAGGGATTGACAGGTGGGTAAATCATCCCACCCCAAACATGCAGTTCAGTCTCCGTTGCATGAGGTGCGGACCCTAATCGTGGCTTTTCCTTGCTGTGTTGCATCCGTTATGGCTCCAGGGCTGAGCAGCACTCATCCTGCTGGTGCTGCAGCCTCGGTCACTAACTGCAGCTGACGGGCGGCTCTGAGTACAGCCAGGGGCAACTCCTCAGGCTTCCCGTGCTGGCAGCTCGTAGCCACTTTGTCTCTTTCCAGGATGTGAGTCTTGCTCTGAGGCCAGGCTCAGTGTGAGCATCTCAGTCAGCAACGTGCTGCGCGCACCCCAAAATGCTCGGGCTATTTTGCTGGGCTGGATGTGGAGGTTTTACGGGGAGATCAATTGAGTGGGCCAGAGAGGGCAGCAGGCCGGCTCCCCGCATTCTGCAGGGGGTCAGGTAATCAGGCTGGAGCAAAAATTGTTAAACTTTAACCTGCTAACATAGCACAAAGGTTGTGGAGAATAATACCTGGGTTTCAAGAAGCTATTAAGTGCCTTCTGTATCGCTTTGTGCGGGGTTATTGAACCTCCCCTGGTCAGAGTCCATTCTGCTTGCGTGCTTGCCTCCATCCTTGGCTGCACGGGACAAACCTTCCCTGGCCTGAAATGCCAGAGATGTGCTCTGGGCCAAAGGGACTTGACCAGCCCATGTCCTGCATGCCTGTCTGAGCCCTTAAAGCTGGTGTGAGCCCCAAGACACTGTTATGGCAGCTGAGATCTCACTGCTTTAGCACCTGGTGGCTCGCTGAGTGTGAGATGGGCTCTGCTCAGAGCAGCCGTGCTGGAAAACATTGCCTGGGCAGTGTCAGGTGGGCACTTCTTGGTGGCAGAAGAGGTGGAAATGCAACACAGCAGCAAGTCATGGTGGAAAAAACACTGCTAGATGCATGGAGGCCACGCAGCTCTCCTGTTACTGCCACCCCGCTGCTCCCTGTGGGTGCTGGGAAGGAGCAGGGGATCCTGACCCCGTCTCCTTGGTGGGTTGGGGTCTTGCAGCGGGGTTTGGGGCTCCCCTAAAGCAGAGGGGGATGAGGCCACGTGCACGTCTCGCAGCTGTGAGCATGGGCTGGGACCGGTGGGTGTCTGCGGCCCCTCTGCTCGTTGCTGGGAGACCCGGCGCGGGTCCCTTCAGGATTAACGCTGTTCCGCATTCTTGTCTGGTACAAGAAAAGGGGTTCTGCTGGATTCAGTTGTAAATTCAGCCCTAGGAGCACATTGTCTCTCCCCAGCCCTTTTGAAAAAGGATTAGAAGGCATCTATTCTCCAGCACTTACTCTTCTTTCCCCTCCCCTTTCGGTTTCCCTGTAGAGGATAACTGGGAGACCCAAGGGAAATGGGCCCTGGCCAGCTGCAGCCCGGCGCTGCGCTTTCTGGGCGGGATCTGCTCCTTAACACCAAACTTTCCCTTCCCTCCACGTAATCACCTCCTCGAAATAAACATTCCTGATGAAAACAAAACCTGTTTTTTCCATTTCCGTAACCCTAAGAAGATGTCGTTACCTCCCCGGTCATGTGTGCTGGTCGCATTCCTCTGGCTGTGGTCCAGCGGTGGCTGTAGCCTAGGACCTGGTTCCTGTAGGGTTCCCGTAAGCCACACAGACAGAGGAGAAATGGACAGTGCTGCTTGCCCTGGGGGCTCGGAGCTGATCTTGTAGGGGGTGATCCCTGCTGATCCCTTGTTAGAGAGCCCCTTCCCAAAAGAGGGGGGGCTCTGCCTCTGCAGGGGGCTGTGGGCAGCTGTGGTGTCCTCTCCCGGCGTCTGGGTGACCTCTGTGTGGGTGTGTTTGTCTGCAGGTGGCCATCAAGTCCATCCGGAAAGACAAAATCAAGGATGAGCAGGACCTTGTCCACATCCGGAGAGAGATCGAGATCATGTCGTCCCTCAACCACCCCCACATCATCGCTGTCCATGAAGGTGAGCCCCCCGTCACCCCTTTTCCTTTCCAGCCACTTCCCTGACCTCCCCTGGTCCTGCCCTGCTGCTCTCGGGGAATTACCAGCTCCAGAACCTGCCCCGTGCCCTCCTGCACACCCTGGAAGTTTGTGCCGTCTTTAAGAGCCTGGCACCGAAGCGGTGGCAATCCCTGCGGTGGAAATCCCCGCGGCTCTGCTCTCAGCCCGGGGCAGGAGCTAACCTCAGTGCTGGAGCCCTTCCCTTTCCCTCCCCTGGGGCCCAGCAAAACCAAACCACGGTGTCCGTATCTCTCCTGGGCTCTGCTCCCAGGCTGTCCAGCAGTGCCAGTGGCAGCCGAAAGGCAGGTCCTCAGGCTATGGACGCGATCAGATTTGGAGCGAGCCTGGAACTGGGTCAGGCTTTGCTCAAACCCGAGCCCTTTGGCAGCAAACCCAGCGTGCACGGGGCTTATCGTGGCGTGCCCGGTGTGTGCGTGTGGCCGGTGCTGGGCCGCTGCCACCTGGGTGGTGTACGTGAGGTATCCAGAGTCCTGCTGTCCTCACAACGACAGCTCGCTGCCTGGCAGCTCGTGTGCTGTTTGCGAGGGCTGAGTCATGCTGGGGGCCGGAATTCAGAAGTAGCGAGGTAGCTGCCTGCAAACAGGAGGAAAACATGCCGTGTGGGGCTCGAGCTGGAGCCTTGGTGGGATGTGGGAGGCCCACCCGGCCCTTTCCTCTCAGCAGGAATGAAAGCTGCTGTCGAGTGACAAGTGGGGTGTCCCAGCCTCCTCCTGGAGGATCAGAGCCCATCCTTGTGTGGGCTGCAGGAGGCTCCTTGGTAGCTCCAGCCATCCCCATCCGACCCCAGAGCAGCACAAACCCTGATACCACCCGGTCTTCAAAACCAGACCAAGGGGACAGGCAACGTGTTGGGGTCAGTCAGGGCTTCTGCTCGCTGGAAGGCAGGTGCTGCTGAAGTCCCTCGGCTCCAAGCATCCCCCCTGATGCCTTGTGGCTCCCCCTCCCCGTCTGTGCACAGTGTTTGAGAACAGCAGCAAGATCGTCATTGTGATGGAGTACGCCAGCAAGGGGGACCTGTACGAGTACATCAGCGAGCGGCAGCGGCTGACGGAGCAGGAGGCACGGCACTTCTTCCGCCAGGTCGTGTCGGCCGTCTACTACTGCCACAAGGTGCGTGGGGCCGCGTTCCCGGGGGGATTGGGGCAGCTCCCGGGTGCTGCGGGCAGAGGTGCTGGAGCTGGGCGCGGTTGTGGCAGGGAAGCTCTGCCCGGGGCTGGGAGGTGGGAGCAGCTCACCCGTCTTTCTTGGGAAGTGGGGTTAATCCTGCCCCTTATCTGCAGGGTGCGGCGGCCTTTGGGGAAGCTTCCCAGCAGCCTTTTGGAAAGGCTCAGCCTTGCTGAGCGGCTGCTGTGCCGTCGGGCTGACTAACCCTGCCGGCAGGACCAAACCCTGTCCCACCCCAGGGCTGGGGGCCAAGCCCTGGGTCACCACCTCGTCCCCTCGGAGACCACTGTGGGGCTGTGGGTGGGCTCTGCCCCCCCTGCAAGGACCCTGGGGATGCTTGGGGGCCTTGCGTGAGTCCTCCTCACCCCTGGGAACCTGCCCACCCTTGGCAGCGATAGGAGGCTGCAGAGTGCCTCCTGAGCCTGGAGCACCTCAGGGTGCTGCTTGGGCAGGTCCCAGCAGAGCCCAGAGCTGGGCTCGCCCTGGGGAGTGGGAACCAGCGGGCGCAGGAGCCTGGTGCCGGGTGCTGCTTGTGGCGGTGGGTAAAGCACTGCTGGTGGCACCCGGGTCAGGACGTGGTTTCTGGCTTATCCTCGTCTATAAACCTGGGGTTATTTACTGCTGTCTCACTGCTGTGACTGGTGTGAACGCCCGAGCAGTCACTGCTGTGCCAGCGGGTGAACGGCAGTAACCTCCCTATGCCAACCTTCCCTTCCTCCAACACCTCAAGCTCAGCCTGGCTCTGCCTTCCCTTTCAGAATGGGATCGTGCACAGAGACCTGAAGCTGGAGAACATCCTTCTGGATGCCAACGGGAACATCAAGGTGAGGGGCTGCCGGGCCTGGCCACGCTTTGGGTTCCAACCAGCCAAGGGCTGGGAGGGATGCTGCCTGGTTTGGGGGGCTGATCCTGGCTGAGGAGCTCCTTGGGGTGCTCGTGCTGCTGCTCCTGTCCCTTGCAGACCTCTCTGGGGCCAGAGGGACCAGGGCAGCAGGGCTGGGGGTGGCTGTGACACCCTGTATCCCCTGGGGCACCTGGTCCCCACAGCTCTGGGGAGGCTCTGCTGGCCCAGAGGCTGCTGTGATAGCCTGTGCTGCTGTTTGCCGTGGAGCGAGGCAGCCAGCCCAAGAGATGGGGGGCAGCAGGAGGGCTCCCAAATCCCCCTTTTGGCTGCCAGGGCAGAGGCAGCAGAGGCTGCAGAGGCAGAGCCTGAGCTCTAGCTGTTAAAGCCACCAGTGTTTGTTTGGCAGCTGATAAGAGGGCAAAGTCTGAATGCAGAGCTCAGACCCAGGCGGGCTGGGTGGGACGGCTCCCAGTGCAAGTCCTGCTTCCTACTGGCACGGGGAGGTGGGGGGCAGCTGGGTGCTGGTGGTGCTGCTCCCTTTGTCCCAGAGCACCGCGGCCATGCCTGCCTACCTGGGGTTGTGCCTGCCTCCCTGGGGTCGGTGTGGCTGGAGATGAAAGGTTTGGGCGTTATCTGCGCTGGTAACCCCGTGAGCAGGGACTGTACCTTCCTCTCGCTGAGAGGTGAAAGGTAACGAGCACCATGGATGCCTGTGTACCGGGTGGCGTGGAGGAGGAGTGAAGCAGCCTCTTGTGGCCGTGATTGAGCCGAGCCCTGCGATGCTCCCTCTAAGCACAGCCCCACCGCTGCCTCTGCTCCTGGTGTGTGGGTGATGGCACAGAGCTGGGAGCAAGCAGCTGCCATGAGCTTTTTTGGAGGAGGAGCAGGGCAGGGGGAAAGGTTGGGATGCTGCCGCTCCCCGGGGACATCAGAGTGCCCAAGGTGACGGCAAGAAGCAGGGTGACAAGGAGGACTGGTTTCTGTTGAGCCCAGAGCTGGAGAGCTTCAGGCAGCTGTGCTGCTGCCCCTGCAATCAGGAATGCTGCTGCATGCTAATAATGGCCATGAACTTCCCTCTGTAGATCGCAGATTTTGGCCTGTCCAACGTTTACCAGCAGGACAAGTTCCTGCAGACGTACTGCGGCAGCCCTCTCTACGCATCTCCTGAAATCATCAACGGGCGGCCCTACAAGGGCCCAGAGGTACGTTGTGCCCCCCAGGGGGGCTGGGGGTGGTGTGTGCCCTGTCCTGCACCCCAGGAGCTGCTGTGAGCCCCTGGCTGGGTGGAGGGGGGTGGCCTGATCCTGCTGCCCCCCCTCCAAGGCCACCTCTCCCTGTGGCAGGTGGACAGCTGGTCCCTCGGCGTTCTCCTCTACATCCTGGTGCACGGCACGATGCCGTTCGACGGCCACGACTACAAGACTCTGGTCAAGCAGATCACGAGTGGGGACTACCGGGAGCCCACCAAGCTGTCAGGTAGGCAGACCCCCACCCCCCTGCATTGTGTCCCCCCCCCCCAGCACCACGCTCTGTGCCTGACCTGCCTCTCCCCCAGATGCCTGCGGGCTGATCCGGTGGATGCTGATGGTGAACCCAGAGCGCCGTGCCACCATTGAGGACATCGCCACGCACTGGTGGGTCAACTGGGGCTACAGAATGCCCCTTGGGGAGCAGGAGATGCTGCGGGAGAGTGAGTCCCCCCTGGCCACGGTGGCGGAGTGGCTGCGGCGCTCCTCCCGGCCCCTCTTCGAGAACAGCTCCAAGGTGCGCTGCTTCTTCAAGCAGCACATCCCCGGTGTGGCCCTGGAGCGGCAGCGCTCGCTCAAGAAGTCCAAGAAGGAGAACGACGTCTCCCACGTGCTGCAGGAGGTGGCCCTGGCCCCGGAGAACCCCTCCAAGTCCATCCTCAAGCGACCCAAGGGTATCCTGAAGAAGAGGAACTCCTGCGAACAGAAGGTGCCCGGCCCTCCACCGGCAGCTCCCACGGGAGAGGCGAAGAGCGAGGATGGAGAAGCGACTGCCGTGGCTCTGGTCCACATCCTGTCCCCAGAGGTGCTGGCTGGCAGCGAGGGCAGCGGTGTCGTCCCTGTGGCTGTGCCCAAGAAGGGAATCCTAAAAAAGCCCCCGAAGAGGGAGTCGGGCTATTACTCATCCCTGGAGTGCTGCGAGTCCGGGGATGTTCTGGACGCAGGGAGCTTGGACCTCGATGGGAGCGTGTTTGCCAACAGCCCCTCTGCAGATCAGCCCCCTCCCCGCCTCCCCACCGGCCGAAAAGGCATCCTCAAGCACAGCAGCAAGTACTCCCCCAGCAGCACCGAGCCAGGCACCCCCCCGGGGCAGGGCTTTGGGTGTTTCAGCGAGGTGTCCCTGCCCAGAGCCCCCCTAGCCCCCCGCACCCGCCCGGCCAGCGCCGTGAGCGAGGACAGCATCCTCTCCACCGAGTCCTTTGACCAGCTCGACCTTCCCACCCGTGTCACTCCTGGCAGCGTGGGCATGCGGGGCTGTGTCTCCGCCGACAGCCTCCTGCGGCTGGAGGAGGAGGAGGCAGATGAAGGGCGCCGGCTGCGCCGCTGGACCATGACGCACTGCCCCAGCGCCCTGGGGGAGAGCCGCTTCTCCCTGGAGAGCTGTGACAATGTCACCGAGGCTTACCGGCACGCCGTGGCCATCGGCATGAAGCTGAGCTGAGGACACCCTGCGGCCACCCCCCGTGTCCCCGCCGGGCTCCCCCAGCCCAGGGCTGCTGCTGCTGCTGCCCCGTGCCCCATGTATTTATTTCGCAGCCCCGGGGAGGCGCTGGGCTGCGCAGGGAGGGAGCCGCGGTGGCTGCAGGACACTGGAGGGGCTGCAGCATGGGGAGAGGGGGATGGCCTGGGCACATCCCCATGGGAGGGGATATAATGGGACCAAAGCCCTGAGCTGCTCCAGCAGCCCCCCTGGGGGCTAGGGTCCTCTTGGAGCTGCCTTGGAGGCATTTTGGGTGCTTGGACCTCTCCCTGCCGCCCAGGCAGGTTCATCTCATGGGAGGGAAGGATGGGGGGTGGGATTTCTTTTTCTTTGCACTGTTTTTTTTTTTTTTGTTTGACTGCACAAGTTAACGGATAGGGCAGGTGATATACCTCAACCAAGCTAGAGATGTAGCAGGGTGCTGGCAGGAGGCTGAGAGGTGCCATACGGGCTCTTTAGGGGTGCTGGCAATGGGGTCCAGCCCCAGCTCTTCCCTCTCCTGCCCTGAGAAACCCAACTGGAATAACGCACGTGCTTTGCTGCTGTGAGCCTGGGCCTCATCCTGCACACAGAAGGGGAAAACCCTGGCTCTGCAGGAAACCTGGGTCTGGCTGAAGCCGAAACCACAGCCTGAAAGCGTGCTCTGATGCCAACGTCAATTTTTAGTGTTGAAAGGAGAAAAAAAAAAAAAGGTGCTTTTGGTAAGGCACTGCTTTTTTTATTGCCCCTTGTCTGGGGTTAATGGTTAACCTCCACCACCCTTGGTTTTTCCGGCTCAATAACCGCCCCCCGGAGTTTTTCCGGGGGGGGGGCAGAGGTGTTTGGGCTATGCTCATGTGCTACGAGTCAAAGCTCTGAACCCTCTGCTGTGTTTGCTGGCCATTTCCCTTCCTACGAATTAAAGCATTAAATTAAAAGCAAAAGGTGGATGCTGGTTGTTGTCTTCATTGTTCTTCCCCTGCAGTGGATTTGGGGGGTGGGGGTGCTCAAACGTGACCCCCAGTGGGTGCCTCTTGCCAGCCCAGGGGGTGCTGAGCCCCTGCCCTGGGGGAGAACCAAGCTCCCCCCCCGCTTTCATGATGCTGATGTTGTGCAGGTTTGGATCTGTGGAGCAGCTTTGGCAGCAGGTTCTGGCCCCAGAGAGCTGCATCGCATCTCCCTGTGCCTGCCCGTGCTCTCTGTAACGGGGTGCAGCAGCTGGAGCGAGCTTTGGGGGTGTCTGGGGGCTGTCTTCTCTGCCCCTTTGTCCCCTTCTCCTCCTGGGGCACTGCAAGTGCTTTTATTGCTCTCCAGAGCCCTGTAACAATTCCTGTTTCCACCCGAGTAAATAGGTGACGTTTCAGGTCCCTGCCACAGGGGAGGGCCGGGGGGGCTGCATGCCAGGCCCTGGCTGAAGCCATGGGGGGCACACCGTGCTCTGCCCCCCGCCGTGCATTCCCCGCGTGCTTCCAGGCCCATTAAGGGCCAGCAGAGAGCTTAAAGCACCGTGGGGCCGTCCAGCTCAGCCAGGGCAAAGTCCTGCGGCTCCCTGCCTGCCAAGGCTCTGCACGGTGCTGGCTGGGGGCCACGGCACCCATGGGTGCAAGGGCAGAGCCCCTCGCAATGCCAGGAGCACCCCGAGGCAGGGCTTGGCTCTGGCTGGGGTTTTGGGCAGCCGCAGAGGGACGGGGCAGGATTTTAGCAGCCGTTTGTGGCTTTGGTTTCCGGAGCATCGCTGGGTGCTGTGGTCCCATGGCAAGGCTGCGAGGAAAGGTTCATGTGGTAATTTTAGAGCTGGGCTCAGCTGTGAGCAACCTGGGCACTACAAAGGCACCATGAGGCATGCTGTGACCACACCACCACCCGTGTCCCAGCTGGTGGCGGGGGGGGTCCTCCTGCAGAGCCCCCTCTTACTGTGACCCGAGCCCCCACAAAGCCCGGAGCAGGGGCAATGCTCCCCCAGCACCTTCCCAGAGCTGTGGAGGGGGCAGAGCCCCAGCAGCAAACCTCAGAAGCGATGGCAGGGGGGCACAGTGACCGTCCCCATCCTGGCTGGTGTCCCCTCGCCCATGGCAGCCCCCTCCCCGTGCAGTGCCTGTGCCCCTGGGAACGGCCCTTCCAGTCCCAGCCCCTCGCTCTGCCGCCTCCGCTCCGTTATTAACAGCTCCCTTCTGTTCAGGGCTTTCATCCCAAGCAGCTACTGCTGATTTGCGCCCCCCCCAGCTCCCTCCCAGGCTCCTGGGAGCCGCCTGGCAGAGCCCCCTCCCCAGCCGCACGTGGGCGAGGGGCTCTGCCTCCCAGGCAGCGCTCAGCACCTTTCCCAGGCACCCGGAGACGAATTTTCTGGCTGTAGCCAAGTGTTGGCGGAGCCCAGGCTGAAGGGGCGATGCTGGGTCTGGTGTGCCAGGATCACGGTGCAGAAATAATCAGAATGTGAAATCACAGCGATCGGTCACAGTGCACACCCCTGCAGATTTACACAACCGGTGCGAGCTTTCCCTGCCCCTGCCGGGAGGGTTACGTGGGTGAAGCCAGCCCACAGTGAGCATCGTGGCTGTGGGGTGCAGCCTCAACCCCTTTTTGCAGTCGTCTTTGGGGGTGCTGGCTTCTCACTGGGGCAGCTGGCACATCTCCTACCCAGGAATGGGCTGCGGACCTTTTTGCAGTCGGGTGCTGGGATTTTCCGTCAGGTGCTGGGCTTGGGGTCCCCCACCCCCGGATGCGCTGTGCCCACAGCAGCACCCCCAGCTCATCTGGGGCTGCCGTGGGAGCCCAGAACCCAAGCTACATCTGCGAGCATCCGCGGGACCCGTAGGGGCTAAGGGAGGGGAGAAAAGGGCACTGGGGTGTGTGGGGGGTGAGCAAGTGGCCCCCGCATCTCCCGGCCGTGCCGTGCCCAGGCGAGGCGCTGCCGGCGTGAGTCAGCCCCGGCCCCATCCTGCCCGGGCTTGTGCCGGGAGCCCGGATGTGCTGAGCCCAAATTTGGGGCTCGGAGCAGGCCCGGGGGGGACGCGGCGTGGGAGGGGAGCCGCGTGCCCTGCCGGGGTGCTGAGCCCCCCCAGGACAGCCTGCAGCTGAAGCAGGTCGCCCCTCGGGCAGGGCTGGCAGAACAAGGCCCTGTGGGTTTTCCTATCGGCTTCCCGCTGTCATCGCCCAAACTGTTCTGGCAAAGCCTCGCCGCCGCTCTTTCTCACCGAAATCTCCTATTTTCTTGTCTGTTTTCTTTTTTTTTTTTTTTTTTCTCCCCCCTTCCCCCTCAGGTTTCCTGCTTTGGTGATGCTGTGTCTGTCTGACGCATCGCGGGCCTGGAGCCAGCGACATTTCTGAGACGTGGTGGAGCAGCTCTGAGTGCCAGAACAATTAACACAACAAAGTTTAGACGTTTCTTTTGCATAGGATGCTTTCAAAGTGGTGCTTTTTATTTAAAAAAAAAAAAAAAAAAAAAAAAGGTGCCTCCGATATTACCTGTTTGATTGCTGGATTTCTTTGAAGATCAGAAGAGAAGAAATCCCCACATGAAAGTCCTCCCGTGTTCAAGGGCACTCGGCTGCAGCCTGGAGCGGCCGAAAAAAAAAGGGAGAAAGCAAAAAAAAAGCAAAAAAAAGGGAGAAAACTTTGATCCCACTCTCCAAGAGCACGAGGAATGGTGCAGCTCTGCGGCCTTTCTTCAATTCATCCCGCCTAAAAAATGTGACCCCAGACCCTGCTGGGGCCCGGGACCGGAGGTGCTGGGGGTTGTCCCCAAGCAGGGTGCCCCTGCCCAGCTGCCCCACGGGCCCCAGGCACGCGGCGCTGCAGGAGGAGGGGGCGCAGGGGGTGCGGGGTCCAGGGCAGGGTGCTTGGCTCCTCCAGCACTGCTGGAGCTGGGCGTGCAGCGGGGGGGCTGCTCAGCCGTCCCCTTTCCTTTCCTGCCCACAATCTGTGGGTCTTTGCCCCGCATTGTGCCTGCTGCTGGCTCGCCCTCATCCTGGCCATCAGCTGATGGGACGTGGAAACTGCTCTTGGGACCTGCAAAGCAGACAGCGTGTGGCCTGCCCGGCCCTTGCTGAGCCTGGGGGAGCCCGGGCGCAGCTATACGGACAGCTGCCATGCAGCAACAAAACCCCAAACGCTTCTCAAACCCCTCCTGTGTGCGCAAAGCTGGCGGGGCTCCCGCGTGGATGCGGCGAACGAGCTCCGCTGGCTCGCCCGCCCGGCTGCTGCGGGGCCGTGTCCCACCCACCCCGGTGCTGTCTCGCTGCCAGGCTGCCACCCGAGCCGGCTGAGCCGCTTTTTCAGGGCGCAGCTCCGGCTCCTTGCAAAAGCGGGTGAGGTGAGGATGGAGCCCGTTTTTCCGGAGGCAGCGGCTGGGGGTTCGGGCTCAGCGGCGCTCACACGCAGGGCAGTGCTCCCAGCCGGGAGGCAAACCTGCTCCGGGTAACTTCTAACGTGGCAGGGGCGTCCCAGCCCATGCAAAACGGCGTTCCAGCCTATGCAAAGAGCGTGAGCAAGGGCTCCTGGCAGCTGGGTCCTGCAGGGAGATGGGTATCAGCGGCCCCGTTTCACACCCGCACAAATCGCAGTCCCACAGTTGCTTGGGTGCCTGAAGATGCAAAGCGGTGCCTCGCTGGGTCCGCCGAGCTGCCTTGCTTGGCTGGGCACCAGCCTCCCAAATCTGGGACCCAGAGCTCCAGCCCTTCCCCAAAAACCTGCCTGGGTGCTTCTTTGCATGGGTAGGCAGCCAGACGGGCTGGGAACCCCCCTCCCCTGCAGTTCCCGCAGCCCCACTCTCCTTCCCCTCTGAGACAAGGGCTGAGAATGGCTCGGGGCAGGGGACAGAAGAGATCACCACGGGCTGGTGGCAGCTGGTGGCCGATGGCTGGACATGTACCCCGTGGTGCTGGGGGGCAGCCTGGCCGGGCTCTGCCTTCCCCCTGCACGCTGGGGCCGTGTCCAGCCGGAGGGACCGGGCCAGCCCAGGCTGCTCCAGTGCTGCGGAGGTGCCATCGCGGTGATGCAGCGGTGACAGAAGGTGTTGCACACCTCGGTGTCCCCAGGGCCTCCTGAGTCACTGCTGTGTCACGGCTTCACCCCAGATGTGCTCTGAGCTGTGCGAGATGCTCTGCGAGCAGCCGAAGGGCCAGAGGAGGGTGGCTGTGGTGGGGCAGGGTGCCCAGGGGCATGGGGATGGGGATGGGGACAGAGCTGCTGGAGGGCATCTAGGGGGAAAATTGACCCTGAGCCTTCTGCTGTGCTGTGACAGCAAGGTGCCGAACCGCTCCTTGTAATAATCACATCTTGTGAGAGCCACTTCTCCCACTTTTCTGTGTCCCACAGGCATCACATCGGGCATAGCTGTGATGAGAGGGACACACCAGCTCTGCTTCCACCTGCAGAGCTCCTGCCTGGAGGATCTGCCAGCCCCGAAGCCTGGGAAAGCTGTAGGTTTTGCATCGCAAATGAGAAGCACAGCAGGCAGAGCTGGGCGCAGCGGTGCCGGTGAGGGCACGGTGGCGGTGGGATGGCACCGGCAGCCCCAGACCTCAGCTCCTTGCCCCCGTTCCTCCTCTCACCGGGCAAGGGGCAGCACAGAGCCCTGTCCCACCTCCGAGCGAGCAGCTCCAGCATGCCCCGGCTGACCTGCGGGTCCTGGTGGCCCCTGGGGATCTGCAGCATCAATTATTTCTCTAATCTTATCTGGCTGTCTCTCTCTCGCTTTCTCTTGTGTGCCTTTCTCTCCCTGCCTTCCCCTCCCTCCCCTGTACTTTGTACCCTCCCGACAGCACTGCTTCCCCCCCTGCAGCCCTCTCTTTGATCCTAGGAAGAAGCAATTGATCCTTCTTATCTTTATTGTGGTAGAGACATTCCCAGCACTGCCCTTAATTAAATTCCTTTTCATTTTCTTCCCTAGGCCTTTCTTTCCCCCAACCCCAGAAATGTATTTATTATTAAAGGCGCAATTAAATCCTTAGATTGGCCATGAGCGTAAGAGGGGCCGGATCCTGCGGGGCTCTGCTCCGCGCTGTGCCCAGCACCACGGCGCTCTCAGGGGCGCAGTCCCGGTGCTTTCCCCGTGCTCTCCATCCTCAGGCACAGGCTGCCGGGTCTACATCAGCTCCAGAGCCCGGTGCCACCAGGAGCAGCCCCGTGGCGAGGCCGACGGGTGCCGATGTGCCTTTGGGGCAGCCCGCAGGTGATGTGCAGCTGAGCCCCAGCCTCCGAGGGCAGCAGCTCCGGGAGGGCAAAAGTCTCAGCCCGCAGGGTGACGGCAGCGCCTGGAGGGGGTTTGCTCCCCCCTGTCAAGAGCAGAACCGCCTGCCTTGCCCGAGAGCCCGAGGACAGATTTCAACAGCCGGGAAAAGCAGCCGGTTCCCAGCACAGCACCAGGGTTACGGCGTGGGCAGGCGGCACCAGAGCTCGCCCGCGCCCTGCTGCCTGCCCCGGGCTCCGGCTCCCACCGGGGCTGCCCGCCTGCCCGCCCGCCCCCGCCGGCGGCTGCGTGAACTCACGGTGAGATCTGGGGCTCACGGTGAGATTTTGGGCTCACAGGTCGAGGTTTCAGCTGCGGTGACTCAGAGGAAATGGGGCTTTGCTGAGTGCTTTTGGCTCCAGGCTCCGGCAGCGGCTCCCTCCCTGCCGCTGCCCCATTCCCCTTGCTCCCTGTCCCCTGTCCCCCCCGCACAGGACGGGCACCCCGATGCCCTGGGGACGCTTGAAAGAGAAAGCCCCGAGTGGGCGGCAGGGGAGGAATGCGGGCTCAGCAGCGAGCCCCCCGCAGCCCCCGGCCTTTGTGGCTTTTTTGATGTTTCGTCCCCCCGCAGCCTGCGCAGGTGTGAGCGATACATCAGGGCGGCGCGAAGAAAGAGAGAGGAAGCCCGCAAACTTCACAGGCTGGAAATTCAAAGCTTTTATGGTTATTGTCCCGTTTCCCCGGCTGCGGGAAAGCCGAGAGGGGCTGCAGGTGGGAGAAGGCAGAAATCCCCCAGCACCGGGCGGGCGAGGGCGGCAGGATGGGGGCGAGGGCAGCAGGACAGGGTCACGGGCAGCTGTGATCACCCATCCCTGAAGCCTTGGTGGGTTCTGGCCATGGTGTTACTGTCACCAGCATGGTGGCATTGTCACCAGTGCGGTGGCACTGTCACAGGCACGGTGGCACTGTCACCAGCCGTGGCTGCGCAGCCACCGGCCACCAACGCTTGTGCCAGGGTGAGACCCGCGCGCCCCAGCCCGCCGGCGGTGGCTCCCCTCCGCCCTGCTTTAAGCCTTTCCGCTCGGAAATTTTTCCTCCAGACACTTTGACCTCCGGGGCTAGGGGGGGGGAGCGAGTATTTTTCATGTAGATCAGGCGAAATTCCCCCGGAGACAGCGCAGGAATGCAAAGCATGTTATCCTTGGTACCAGCTCTTTCTTTTTACAGCCTAAGCTTGGCCAAGCCAGCGGGCAGGGGGAGGGGACGTCTGGGGTCCCGCCGTCTTTCCCATTGCTGATTGCCAGCTGCCCCTGGACCCCCTCCTCCTCCTCCTCCTCCTCTTCCTCCTCCTCGGGAGGAAGGCTGCTGAGCCAGGCAGAGCCAAGGAATCCCCCTGTGCTGGGGCATTTGCAGCGGGGTGGCACAAGTCGGGGCAAGGCAATGCCAGCGGCATCCCAAAACACAGGGCGAGCGCCTCGGGTGCTCGGCAGGTCCCAGCACGAGGGAGCCGCCTCCGGTGCGGTTTCGGGCACTCCTTGGGCACGCCGAGAGGCACCCGGAGCAATGGGGATGCTGCGGGGACGTCTGGGAGCTCCACCAGCAAATACTTGATTTTATTGACCATGCTTGTGCGGCTGGAAACCTGCTGGCACGAGGCTGGCGAGATAAATCACCGCCTCATTCGTCTCCATTAAGTGCAATTACCCCTTAGATCCCCAAACAATTTGTTGTCATTACTTCTCGCCAGCTCGCCGTGCTGACCACGGTCACACAGGAGGCAGAGCACGGCAGAGGAGGACGCCCTGGCTCCGGTGCTGTGCTCGCCCCGTGGGGTCCCCATTTCTGGTGGCTGGGTCCCCATCGCCCCCTCCCCCTGCCCTCTCCCACCCTCAGCAGCGGCTGGGAGCCCAGCTGCAGCTATTACATAAAACGCAATTAGCAAGGCGGGCGAGGGAGGCCTGAATGGCATTAAGGAATTCCTCCCGGGCTGACGTCAAAGCTTCACCTCTCCTCCCGCCGGGCACAAAGGGGGCCGTTATGAGCCCACCCGGCCCCGCTGCCCACTCGGAGCATGCGAGTCCTTGGGGAGCCGCGGGCTGCACGGAATTGTCCCTGTGACCGGCACCGATGTCACCGGCAGCGCCTGGCTCCCTGCGCAGCATTTCCTGGCTCCTGCCTCCCCCTTGCTGGGCAGGGGAAGGTGCCAGCAGGCCCCGGGCGTCAGCAGAGCGGGGATTTGGCCAGCACCCGGGGCTGGAGGACGGGGGGATGCTGCGGGGGCAGCGGGGATGTCACTGCCCATGGGTCCTGCTGCTCCCTGAACGGGGTGGTGTGAAAGTGGGGTGCCCAGGCAGCTGGGAAGGAGATGTCCCACAGGTCCTCAAATCCCACCGCCCCGGGACAGTGCGGGCAGAGACCAGCAGGGAGGACCCAGGACTGGAGTTTGGGGACAGGGAGATGGTGGCCCTGAGGGGCTGTGGCTTTGCTCTGCGGCACTTTGGCCGAGCGCTTGGCTGGTGCCAGGCAGCGAGAGGCGATGGGGATGTGCTGGCTCTGCCCCGGCTCCCTGCTGACCCCAGAAAGTCCCTGGAGATGGTTCCTAGAAGCCTCCAGTGCACCCCAGACCACGCAGCAGTTTGCTGGGGGGGCTTTTCTCCAGGCCAGCGGCTGCACCCTCGGTGGTAGCACCCAGCAAGCGGGTGCCTTGCCCTCAGAGCCATGTCCGTCCCCGCACACCCTGCTCGGAGCCCGCATTGCAGGCTGCAGAGCCCGGCTCAGCTGCTGCCGAGGTCTCGGGTGCTGGCTGCATCCAGGACTCAGCACCACGATGCCCAAGGTGTCTGGGGCTGCACCAGTGCCAGCCAAGGCGAGGGTGACGGGGCTCCTGCCCCTAAAACCGCATCCACTTGGCCCTGCTGTGGGGAGGAAGGGGTTAACGGGCTAATTTGGGTGAGGGGCTCCCACCCAGCCCCAGCACCTTTGGGTGGGCGCCCTCCCAATGTGTCTTCCCTCCCCAAACCCCGGTCGCTCGGCGGCTGCCGGGGGCCCCCCTGTGGCCGCAGCCCCCGGAGCCTCCCCAGGGCCTTGATCAGCGCCCCCGGGGGGGAGCGGGGAGGGCCGGGGGCAGCGAGCATCCTGCACCCCCTGCAGGGGGCTGCGACCCCCCGGGGTGCTGGGACAGAGCCAAGCATTGAAGGGAGCTGGGCTTGGAGAGCTCGGACCTGAAGAGTTCAATTATTCACTTTTTTTTTTTGGCCTTTTTTTTTTTTTTTCCCAGGTAATAATAATAATAATAATAATAATAATAATAATAATAAAAGTGGTGCCCTGGTGCTGATGCAAGCCGGTGCCTTGCTGGGATGTCGCCAGGCTGGGTATCGCTGCCCGTGTGGGATGGGATGGATGTGCAGCAGTGGGGCAGGAGCCAGGAAAACGCACCGGGTGGGCGCAGGGCACAGAGAAACATGGTGTGGGAAGGGGCAACGGGGGGCAAAAGTCTGGGGGCTGCTAAAATACCTGGAAGGCACAAAGGGGGAGTGAAAGGGGACAGCCTGAGCTGGTGGCGGATCAGAGATGTGATGTCCTTTTGCAGCGGGGTGTTTTTGGGAAGGTAACTCCTCCTCCCCATCTCCACCTCTCGTTTACGCGGCTCCCCCTGCCCTGGTCCCTGGTTGTGTCGCCAAGCCCAGGGGTGCAGGGACACTGAGACACAGGTGGTGGCCTCCTGGGCTCCCTTGCAGCATTTGCCCTGAGCAGACGGCTCAGATGGACCTGGGGAAAGGGCAGGCTGCCCAGTCCCATGCCCACAAACAGCTCTGGCCAAGCCCAGGCTGCTCACACGAAGCCCGTGGTGATGTGACCGCTCGCTCCAGCGAGGATACGCCCAGGGTGTCCCCTGCAGGAGGTGTCTGTGTGCTCTCTGGGTGTCCCCTGCCCGTGGGGACCTGGCCATATGGGCTCCGTACCAAGCCCGTGTCACCCCCTGGAAGCCTTTCCAGCAGGCGCAGGGGATGCCTGGCAGCAGGGGTCTATCCACCAGCCACGGGCACCGTGGGACCCCCGAAGCCCCACCGCTGCCTCCTCCCAGCCGTGTTTGGTGTTTGCTCAGCTGCAGCCCAGCTCCATTCGCCGTCTTCCCAGGTCAACGGCAGCAGCTGGAACCCAACGTGCTGCTGGGTTCAGAAACAGAGCAGGCTTACCTCCCAGCACAGCTCTCCTCCGGCCTCAGACCCCTCCACTTCTCTCCTTGTGGATGCACGGAGCCGGTGCCCACCTGGCGGCCAAAACGCTCCCAGGTGTGCCAGCGCCCTGCCCCTTTTGGGGTGCCCCCCCAGCACCCTGCACAGCAGGACAGAAATGCCAAAGGCCAAATTCTCAGCTGAGGCAAACCGGTTCAGTGCCTCCGACGTCGGCGGAGTTGCACCCATTTGCACCAGAGGAGGATCTGACTGTGCGTGTGTCTTATATATATATATATATATTTATATACGTGTGTGTGTGTGGAGATATATTACAGAAATATATATGCAGGAAATAATTTAAGAAACATCCGAGACAGCATGCTGGGCTCTTGTGTAGGGCTGGGAAGGCAGCTGCCCGCCTCCCCTGGCACTACCAGCTTTGATTCACAAATGGAAACAGAGTCTTGAATTAAATTAAAAACTGCACGCGCACGCACACGCACACACACACGACACGTTGCAGAGGCTGCAGGACTCAGAGGCGTGATGCTGGCAAGTCCAGGTGTCCCTGAAGAGATCAGATCGACTAAAGGCAAAGGGTGGGTGTGTGGGGGGGAAATAAATAAATGAAGGGAAAACCAGCAGAGGGGGTCTCTCACTCGTGCCAGTGCTGGTGCTGTCTCTGGCGCTGGGGACAGCTGGTGGCGGGGGTGGCAGGAGCTGCTCAGCCACGCACGTCCCGCCGCGAGCTCGCCGGGCTCAGCGACACTTGCCTTGGACCCATTTTCTCCTTCACCACGTGCTTCGCTTTTGTTCCATCCCCGGACTTTTTACCACCTTGGTCTTTAAGGACGAAAGGAAAAACCCAGCCCTGAGTAACCCCCGGAGCCAGGTTTGGTCCAGCTCGATCCTTCCCGACAGCCCCGAAGCGGGCTCTGCAGACCTTCCCATGGACTTTCAGAACCGAGTGACATTAAAAAACAGCCTAAAACCCCTAGAAAAACCCGCCGCCACGTAAACAACCAGTTTCTTCCCAAACTCCTCCTCGTTCCCCATTCTGCCCTCCCTGAGCATCCCGCGGGACCGACTCCGCCACGCTCCAAGCAACGGCAGCCAGGCGCAGCAGGGGCCGGGAAAGCGACCGAACCGCGTGCGAGGAAATGACCCGAAGGCTCCAGACTGCTGCGTCCCCCCCTCCCCTCCCGTCCCCTCCTCCATGGGATACGGAAAGCCCCCGGGGCTGCAGCAGCGGGGCCGCGGATCAGCTGGGGAGCAGGACGTGCTCCAGAAAGTAGGTGATGGAGTCCCAGTGCTTCCAGAGGAAGAAGAGGAAGAGGACGAGCAGGGCGGTGCTGAGGATGCGCATGCGGGTCTTCATGAGCGGGGTGATGAAGTTGGCGATGGTGGAGACGAAGACGAGCAGCACGGCCATCAGGGCCAGGATGACGTTGATGAACTTGCCCAGCAGCGCCCGGGCGTTGGCGTTCTCCACCCCTTCCAGCTGCACCACCTGCTGCTGCTGCTGCTGCAGCTCCAGCTTGGTCACCCGCGTCAGGCACGACTCCACCGCTTCCTGCGGGACGCAGCCGCGTTAGACCCGACCGGTGGCGACGAGGGATTTGGGGATCTGGGGATTTGCCCCCGCGCTCTGAGACTGCAAAGTTTTGCTTGTGCAGCTCTGGCACATGCCCAACCTCATCATGGTGGAAAGGGGTTCCCCTCCGCAAGGCCTCGCCCTGTCCGCGCTGGGTCTTTGTGTCGCAGAGACCTGTGGTTGTGGTCTCTGTGCCACACGCCCCGGCTGCAGCAGGGGACGTGACCCAAACCGGGATAGCAGGCACAACGCCTTGGCTCCTGCGTGGCTCCGAACTGCCCAGCCACCCACCCCGAGCCTCGTGCTGCTGTGAGCACCTCCGGATTTCAGCACAGCAGGGTCGTGCTGGGGCACTGACAGGTGTTTTAGGGACATGGCTTAGGTACCCGCTACTTGCTGTGATGCTGTCACTGCAAGGACCTCGTCTGGAAGGTGCTGGCACAGAAAAGGGGCTCCCCCTTGCCTGCGCCCTGTCCCTCCCTGGTGCTGCGGGTGGAGGGTGCAGCTGAGCCCTGGCGCTCCCCTACCTGGATGTCCCGCGCCCTCTCATAGGACTGGTAGGCCACCTTCTCCTCCATGCTCGCCAGCTCCTGCTTCAGGTTGGTCATTTCGTTCTGGTGCAGCTCGGTGAGGTCATTCAGCTGCTCCTCCAGGCGCTCGTACCTGGGCATGGGGACAGAGGGGCACTGGGGCAGGCAGGACCCCAAAAAGCCCCCACCCTCCTTCCCCTTAGCGCTGGGAAAACAGTCTGGTTTTCCAGAAAGGGGCCTCGTGGTCCCCAGAGAGCCACCCCGGGTGATGCACATCGCCAGCCTGGTCCCCCTGGTCCTACCTGTACCGCTCCTCCTGCAAGCACTGCGTCATGTAGGTGTAATCCCGCTGCAGCTGCGCCTTGAGGTCCTCCATGGAGTCCTCCAGGTGCGACTGGCTGTCCTTGATCTCCCGGAGCTCCTCCAGGATGGTGTCAAAGTTGTTGTGGTGGCTGTCCAGCGTGTTGGATTTGGGGCTCCCCAAACCCCCGGGCCCTGCCCCGGAGTTGCTGCCGCCGGCCGAGCCCGAGGTGGCACTGGAGCACTCGTCGTCGCTGCCGTACTTGGGGCTGGACACCAGCGTGGCGCTGCCGCTCAGCGCCCGCGACGCCTCCTCAGGGTGCCCGTCGTCCAGCGTGTCCTTCAGGTGGGCGATGTTGTCGGCGCTGCCGAATTTGTTCCGGATCAGGCTGGCGAACTCCCGGGGCTTGGAGACCACGGCGGTGTGGGTGGCCTGGGACAGCCCCGAGAGGCCTCCCTTGACGCCCTCCACCACGCCGCCGCCGAAGCCGCTGATGCTGGAGCGGACGTTGGCACCCACGTCCTTGAGGCCTTGGTGCATGTCCCGGAAAACATCCTTGGGCTGCCGGGACGGGCCGTTCTGCTCGATCTCCTTCAGCTTCTTGTGGTAGTGCTCCAGCTTCTTGTGCAGCTGCGCGATGGTCTGCGCCGACTTCTGGTTCTTCTTCTCGAAAACCTGCTTGATGCGGGAGGCCTGCTGCTTGTCCGCGTTGTTGGCCAGCTTCAGGTACTCGGCCACGTTGTCGTCCCGCGCCTCCTGCTCGATCTTGATCTGCTCGGTGATCTTGAGGATCTTCTGGTGCAGGTGCTCGATGGCAGCTTTCGTCCGGTGGGGGTCGGGGGTGCCGTCGGGGACGTCCAGGCAGATGGGGCCGTCGGCATCGCCGTGGCTGGCGGCGGCGGGCAGGCTGAGCGCAGTCACGTCCCCCTTGTCCAGCTGCGAGCAGAGACACGAGGACAGGGCTCAGCGGGGGCCAGGCCCGAGCAGCCCTGGGGAGGGGGAGCCCCCAGCACCACAGGGGTGCAGGGGGGGAACAGGAGAGAAGGGGTGGGGAGGAAAGAGCAGGAGAACGGTTAACAGGGAATAGGTTTGGAGAAAGCGGATTTATTTATTATTTTTCTTTCTGGCTGCTCAGGCGTTTTCCAGCCGTACCGCTACTGCAGACATCCCAGGAATAAGCCAGCCGGAGGATGCAGCACCAAATTAATTATACTTAAGGGCTGGTTTGGGCTTTCAGCAAGGAAAATGCACGGCTGGGAGCTCAGCTCTGGCTTTCTGTCCTCGCTCAGAGCAGAGACACCAGCGGCTGCCTCTGGGCTGCCTGCAGCGCCGGGCACCAGCACCACGGGAGGGGCTGAAATGGAAACCCGTCGTCCCATCTGCCATCAGAACGGCGCTGAGCAGGGACCGAGCACCCTGCCGGTAGTTCAGTCGTGCTCCCAGCCTTTGGCTCTTAGCCTAGACACAGAGCGGAGTCTCCCAGGAGCAGCTTTGCCCTCGCCCCGGTTTGGAAGTGACTCAGAAGTGGCTCCCGAACCCCCAGCAGCGGCGGGCAAGATGCTCAGAGCCACCCGAGTGCCACGCTCCTTCCCTGGGGTTTCTCACCTGGCATCGCTGCACCTCTCTGCAAACACATGCTGCCACCTATCAGCGCATTTAGAGACGGGCAACTTTAACTGGGAGAGCAATCCACCTGCCCGAGGCCACTCTTCAAATCCCAAATCCTCCAAGCCAGCCTCCGGCCCCGCCGCCCGAAAATCGCAAATCTTGCCCGTCGCTGGGTTTTACATGCGGATTCCTATGCAAATCTCCGTGGTTGTATAAACGGCTCCTGGCTTCTAATTAAGAGCTGCTTGAAAGTTAAATACTCTTGGCAGCCCTGAATAATTTCTCATTTCCATCACGCTTTCCCTGAATGACCCTTTAATAGGGATAATGCTGCGAGACCATTACTTAGGGGTGTGTTATCACCAGGAAATGCCTTGTGCAGGAGGGAGGAACGTTCTCCAGGCGCTGCGTATCGACGGTCCCATCTGTGCTGGGTCCCAGGCAGGGCTCGGAGAAGCACAGGAAAATGTTTCCCTCCCGTTGCCGCCGCGTTTCCTCCCCCCTCGCTGCTCAGCAGGTCTGCGAGGCGGCTCTGCCTGCCTTCGTGGCTCTGGGGTGTTTGTAGGGTGGAAATAAGGCAGGGCTTGTGCTCGCTGGGACCACCAGGAGGTTGGTGCTTCAGGCAGGGGTCTTCTTGTGCTGGTTTGAGCCTCTCAGCTGGGCAGGGAGGGAGCTCAGGCACCCCCCAGCCCCTCTGCAAGGCTCCTCTTTACCGCCCCGAAACCTGGGGCAGGGAGGATGCGAGCAAAGGGGAAGAACAAGCAGCCCCCAGGCTGCACAGAGCTCTGGGGACAGAGCTGCAAGTGGCTTCATCCCTGCTGGAGCAGGGTTTTCCAAAAAAACAACCCAAACCACCCCAAAGCTGCAGGCTTTGCAAGCTGCTCCGGGCTGTCCTCAGTCACCCTGCTCCAGCCCGCAGCCCTCGGAAGGGTTTCGCTTTTGGTTCTTATCGAGGGGCAGAACTTGGAAGCAGCAGGAAATTGCCTTTTTTCCCAGATGCACAAAGAGCAAAACCGCCCATAGAAAAGAGTGGCAGCCCTGGAGAAGCCCAAACGGGAAACCCAAAGTGGGCCAACGGAGCGAAGAAGACTTCGTCTCTATGAAACACGGGGTTTTTGCAGCGGAGCCTCCTGGTCCACTTATCCCAAAGCTGAATTTGTGTCACTTCCACGCGTTTATGAGGCAGGCCGGGTACAGGCCCGCAGCACGAGCTGTGCTGAGCAGCGGGTACTGGAAGGAGCCGGGCGAGCAGAGCTTTCCGGAGGCACCTGGGGGATCTGAGCTGTGCCTCAAAGCTGCGGTGACGGCGGGGATGTGAAGGAGCCCCGGCTCGTGCAGTGCTCCTGGGGGATGCAAGGACCTTCAGAGCACTGCTGCCAGGCTCCCGGGGGTTCCTGCAATTTGCTTAATTAGGAAAATTGCTTAAAAGGCATGGCCGGAGAGAGGTGGGGAGACCCAGACGTTTCCCAGGGGCTTCAGAGAAACAGGGGAAGGTTTGGGAAGCACCGAGCCCCGACTTCGCAAGTGCCCCAGCTGGGCCTGGCCTCATGCAGCGCTGAGCTCCTGCAAATCCCATCTTTGGGATTTATTTGCGGGAGTGTATTTGGGAGCACGGGGGGAAGGGAGGGCAGGATGGCGGCGAGCGGCGCAGCCCCGATGCCGCCCATCTGCGCTGACGCGGCCGGGGGGAAATCCCTTCCCCACGCAGCACAGAAAGCTCTGCCCTGCGTGAGGGCAAATCGCCCCATCACACAGCAGGGTCCTGCTTCGAAAGCAACAAAACCAACCACACACACACACAAAAAAAGCCAATACAGCCCTCCGCAGTATTAACAGGCAGCGCCTGCTAAATCCCAGCCAGCCGAAATGACTGCGCAGCAGATTTACCAGGGGGGATTAGCGAAAGCCACACTTTCCCTCCGTGCAGAAAACGTTCTGGTAGGCACGCTGCAACCAAGCCGCCGTTCAGCTCGCCCCGCTCGATCGCTGGGCACGCTCGGAGCGGAGAGCAGGGGCTGATGTGGGATGCGGGAGGAATGCAGGACGCGGGGAGAAAAATGATGCTTATCGCCAGAGTTCAGCCCGGGAGAGCTGAGATATGCAAAAGGCTCAAGCTAATAAGCTGAGCAAACAGGACTCGGAGGGCTACAGGCGGGCACAATTACACAACGCCGCTTTATTTGCTGCTGCAGGTTTGGGGGAAGAGAGCCCAGGTGGCGGCTGAGGGGCTGGGGGCCAGGAGCTGCCCCGTGGGCTGGGGGGGGCCGGGCTGCAGCCGTGTCCCCACCGCAGGGCTTTGGGTCAGCCGGCACGCCTGGTGGGCTGGAAGGGAACGAAACCCGTCCTGAGAAATTGCACAACGATTCCGAAGTTGAGCACAGAACTCTCGAGACGCTTACTCAAGCTCCCAGCTATTCTGCTTGCCATTCGCCGCAGCCCCGCGGCGAAGCGCCGGGGATGAGCTAACGCCACGTGGACGTGGCGGGGTCAGCTTCGGGGCGCTCGGCCATGTGCCTGCCCCCACGGCCCCTCTTCCTCGGGGGGCTCGAAGCACTTCACAAGCATAATTCGGGATCCTCCCCGTGAGTTAGGCATTGCACTTAGCCCAGCGCTGCACGGGGACGCTCGGGACGTCCCCAGCCCGTCCCAGCCCCGTGTGCAGCCCCAGCCCCGAGCCTCCCGGAGCGGAGCCGCGATTCCCACCACGCTACCCACCCCAGGAGCTGAAAATAGAAGCAGGAGCCCTGACTCACACTTCCCACTCTCCTTTCAAGCCCGCAGCACAGACCCGAGCGGGCAGCCCCGTACCCCCTGCGCCCTGTCCTGCCCAGCCTGGTGGCCGGCACCAGCCCCGGCCGGACAAAGGGGAGGGCAGCAGCAGCCCCCGCTCATTTTCCAGCCCGAAAATATTTGTTTCTTACAGCTAAGCAGCACGGTAAGGGTTTAGGCTGACAGCAGAGCTCCCCACCCTGCCCTTGCTGCTCCGGCACAGATCGCGCCTTGGGCTCCATTCACCGAGGACACGTGTCCGGGTCCCGCAGGCAGCACCAGAAGGGAGCTACCGAGGGCACCCGCATTTCTCTCTGCCCCCCTCCCCGCGATGCTATTCCAACCCCGAGGACCACAGCACCTACCTCCATCGCGAGCAGGGTCGGGTCCCCCCGGACTACTCGGCGCAGGCTCTCCAGCCGCGTCCCCGCTGTGGCGCAGCGCCCGGCCGCGATGCGCGGGCTGCCATGGCAGGGAGCCTGGCCGGGAGCAGCGGCAGCCACGGGGTTTAGGGGCAGCAGCCGAGACGAGGGGGCTGCAGCCCCCGGCGGAGCCCCCAGCCCGATTTCAGGGCTGCAGCCCCCCCGGCAGAGCCGTCCCCGCGGCCCCGCGAGCTTTGCAGGCGCGCGGGCAGCGAGCGCAGCATCGGGGCTGAGCTGACTGTGCGCCGCGGGCTTGCCGACTCAGTAAATCCGCCCGAGCTGTTTACAGCTCTCGCCGACTGTAGCTCTCAGGGCTGTAACGCAAGAAACACCCCTCATCCCCAACCCCCCCCCCAGCGGGAGCTTCACACCGCCTCCAGCCCCGACACGCTGCCTGTGCCCTGCCACGGGGTGCTGCGCCGCTCTGCCACCATCTGCGCCGTCACAGCCCGGGACACGAAGGCTGGGAAAAGCCCGGCTGAGACGCACACAAAGCCAAATTTCGGGTGGAAAAAATACGGCAGCAAAGGCAGGGAGCAGCTGCCGGCCGCATCCTGCAGCCCAGCACCAGCTCTGATTGAGGCCGGGCTGGTTTGATCCTCACCTCTCCGGGGTGAGCCCCGCTGCGGGGGGGTCTCCAGGGGGAACGGGGGCAGCGAAACCTCCGCACTCTGCCTGCACGTTGAACGCCCACGGCTGCGAGCGCGGGGCTTGCACTCTGCTCCTGCCCCACCGCCCCAGGGGGCTCCGTCCCCAGCTGAGCGTGGGCACCCACCGCGCTCGGGGCTGGCTCTGCGTGGGAGTGCGGGCTCGGGGCTGGGGGCTTACGCTGGGAAATATTTTGGAATGAAAACCACGTTTTGGAACCGCTGTAAACTTCCAGAACCCAAGTTTTAGCACAGCAGGAAAACCATCAGGACCTCACCCTCCTGCAGTCACCCCACGGTGACTGGTGGGGGTCCTGGTGCTGAGCCCCCCCATTTTGGAGGTTGCACACCAGCACGTGCTGGGGGTGCAGCGAAACAGGCACTGTGCGGACACGGCACAACCACAGCCCCCGGCACAACGCTGCCTTGTGCTGCCCTGAAATCCGGACGGCAGCCCGAGAGGGTTCCCATAGCCCAAACCAAAAAAACCACCGTCACCAAAAAGATCTGTGAGACAGAAGCCGGGCACCAGCCGCTTGTGGCAGCCAGCTCGGAGCGACGGGGAAAGCTTGCACCGCCTGCGGGAGCCGCTGCCACGGGAGGAGGCAACGCCGAGAGCAGGCACTCCTCCCCCTCGCCAGCTCCAGGTACTTGATACTTGGCTTTCTCTTAGCCGTGATTCCCCCACGAGCAATTAAAGCGGTATTAAATGGCACATCGGAGAGGCACGCAGGGCTGTGGCAGGCTCTGGTACTGCAGCAGCCGCTGGCAGCCTGCAGCCAGCCGTCAGTCACCGCTTCGTGCCGGGGCCAGTGGAGCTTATGATGGCCAAACCCAAAGTCCTGGGCGAGGAAGGAGACCTGGAGCCTGTTCTCAGCTCCCAGGACTGAATACGAGCGGTTGAGCGAAGCAGAATTTGAGCCCAGAGCCTTACCCTGTGCCAGACCAAAGCCCCGAGCGCACTGCGGTGATGCTGGGCTTGTTGGCAACCTCCAACCACCTGCGACCACAACCGGAGCATCGGCACGGCCGCAGCGCCGAGCGACAAGGATCCAGCTGCGGTTCTCCGGTCAGGCTCTTTTCCAAAAAAGGCACAAAGAAAACAAGAGCTCGGGAAGCATTTTGAGCCACACATTTAATTGTAAGGGCCAGAGCGATGAGCTGCTCGTGACCCAGATCCATGTGTAATGGGGAAGGCCGTGCTGTTCCCGCAGCTGAGGCGAGCAGACAGCCCGGAGCGCGGCTCAGCCTCGCCTCCCGTCATCTCTCGGGCTGTCCCTGCGTCTGTCCCTGCCCTGGAAGCGCATGCTGCCGCCTCTGAGATGCTCTGGGAGCAGATGTGGGCTCTGGCAGGCCTGGGACGAGGGCGGCTGCGGGCTGCCAGTGCTCCCAGGCTGCAGGACCGCGTGTGGCTGCAGATAAGGGAGCAGCACGACAGGAGGAAACGGGCACAGGGGCAGGGACACGTTTCCTGGAGCCACCCTCAGCCTCCAGCCGGCACGGCCGGACCCGGCTCATCCTCCTGCACCAGCACCGTGCCTGTGCCCGCAGCTCTCCGGGCTGTGGGGCTGCCAAAGCACAAGTCAACACCCCACTGAATCCCTTGGTCCCTCCGAGCGAGGGACCAGCTGCGACAATGACCCGGTGCGTGGCACCCAGGGACAGCCCCAGCAGGGCTGGCAGGCGTTTTGGGGAGCCGGTGCTCGAGGGTGAGGAAGAGCCGGGCTGAATCCAGCCCCCAGCAGCGCTGCCTGCCCGCGCTGTCTGCCCAAACAGGTCGGGGCTCCTGCCCCGAGGTTGGGAAGCGGCCCTGGAGGGGACCGCTCGGTCCCCACGCCCCAGCCCCAGGACACGCAGCCCCAAACCAGCCTCAGCACCTGGGGACACGGGGACCCTGCAGGCCACAAAACCCCTACGGGTGCTTCCTGCAGCCCGCACCGTCAGCAGCCCCCGTATTTCTCAGCTCTGTCCCCTTGGATTTTGTAGGCAACACCTTCCTCCCTGCGTCTTGCTGAGCAGGCACGAGCAAGCTGTGTGTGTGCCAGCGCCGTGCCCGAGGGGCAGCGGGTTCCAATGAGGCCCTACAAAGGGCACGAACCCCTCTGAGAAGCGCCGATTCCCCCCTAAATTGAACCCACCAGGAGCAGAATCCAGCCGTGCCTACCATAGGGCGCTGAGCCGCAGCGGGGAAGGGTGAGCAAGAATCTGCCCTCGCCAGGGCACGTCCTGCGGCCCGGCCAAGCCCCGGGCAGCGGATGCCTGCGGCCGTGACACATCTCCTATTAGCGGGGCACGGTCATCTTCGGCTCCAACACCTCCTAACGCCGCTTCTCGTTTTAGCACCGCAGCCAGAGGTCACTTCCCATTGCTCTTCCGTGGCCTCAGCGGGGCAGGAAAAATCCCCGGGCGCACGAGGAACTCTGGAAAGCCCCTCGCTGCTCTGGGCTGTACTTCACCTTTCCCTGGGCTAAAGCAGCCCCTGAGCATGAAGCAGCCGCGCTGCGGTCAGGGAGGAGGGGGCTCCTCGGGGCTGTGCCCCCCCGGGGCAGAGGAACCCACCCGCGTGCAGCTCCTCAGCGCACGGGGAGGGCCAGCAAATAATGGCAGCGGTGGCAACGCCGCCTGTAAATGCCCCGCAGAGCGAGGTGAGGCAGGGCTGCAGCACCTCCGTCCCAAAGGCACGGCTCCCTCCCGCACGGGTGAGAAGCCCACGGCACCCTCCAGCCCCGGGGGTCTCGGCACAGCCCCGGCTCTCTCCGTGCCAGAAGGAAAGGGGGGGGGATTTGCAAGGAAATTACCCGAGACGCCGGCGGCGGACTCCCCTTCATCCTTAGCACCGGTTCTGCTTAGGTTTGAGTCCGCTGCTTAGAAAGTGGGAGCTACGTTTTTCAGGCCTGCCTGGAAGAGGCAAATTTAGAAATAAATAAATCCCAGCTCCCGTGCGAAGGAAAGCCCCGGATCAACACAAAATCGTGGTGTGTTTGGTGCTCGCTGGGGATCCGGCCCCGACCACCTACGACATCCCTGTGCGAGCACCTAAACCCAGCGACAGGTCACCCAGCAGCGCAGCACCAACGCACGGCAAATTTGGGGCTCGGGCTCTGCCCCCGCCAGTGCCCGGCCCCAGCTGGCCCGGCTGGGCTTAGCAGGAGCTTGAGCTTGGCAGAGAAGCGTGGAGGAAAGAAAAGGAGAAGCAGCCAAGCTGTGCGGCGGGGTGTCCACGACGGGGCTGGGAAAGCTGCAGGCAGATTATCGGGAGCTGGGGTGCTGATGGAGGAGAACCCCTGCAAACCAAACCGGTCCTAACCCTCGCTTCCCTCAATGTATTTGGAGTCCAAAGCGGGAGATCTGCTCTGAAGGAGACCTGAAACCTCGCCACCAGCGGCTGCGCTGACCCCAGGAGCCAGCCAGCCCCGCGCGCATCCTGACCCCAGCAGCCAGGCACCACCCCGCTCCTCGCCCCGTGCCCCTGCGCACCCCGAGGTCCTCGCCTCGCCAGCGCCCGGAGGCTGGAAGGAGAGCCGGGGGGGTACTTACAAAGACACCCAGCAGAGAATTTAAGAGCAGTATCCTCTTCCCAGGGCACGAGTCGGGAGGGTGCGGTTCGGGCAGGAGGGTGCCCTGGTCACTCCTGCCAAGCGCCGGGGCGGTGCTGCGCGGGGCGGCCGGCTCCTCTCCCTCTGCCATGGCTGTGGTTAAGGAGCGGAAAGGGGCAGAGGAAGGCGCACCGTGCGTGTGCAGAGGAGGCTCTGCGAGGCTGAGAGGCAGCCAAGAACAAGCAGCACAGGCTGGCGAGTGGGGAGGGAGCCCGGGGGAGAGGCAACAGGCTGCGAGCCGCAGGGGCCGGTCCCAGCGCCGAGAACAAACGGCACCGCCGCCGCGTGCTGCCTCGCCAGGCTGCCCTCGGCACCAGGGGGACACCGGCTGAGCACGACGTGGGCTCGCAGGTCACCCCGAGGGGTTCCTCTGCTTGGACCGTCCCTCACAATTAGGGCCCTGCCGGCACTGGGAGAGTCTGGGGGAAAATTGTGGCTGGTCTTTTACCGGAGGGAGGAACCCCAGGAGCTCTAGGGGTGGTGCTGCCACTGCGCCCGCTGGGTCCCGCGGGACGAGAGGTGCCGGCAGCAGCCCCAGCCCGTGCTGCAGCTGGGTGTCGGTGGTGCTGGAGGCTGAGCAAGCGATCGTGCTGCTGTGGGGGATTTGCAGCTGCTTATATGGGAAAGGTTCGTGGGTGGAGGTAGGGAGAAGGGGACGCAGCAGGGCGAGGAGTCCCGAGGCAGGACCCTGCTTTGCTCATCCTGACTCAGCCTCCAGGAGCCCGATTCTGCTCCCAGCACCACCGCAGCCCCCAGCTGCCGCCTGTGAGGGGCTGGGGGACGGACACAAACCCTCACCCACCACCCACAGGCTGCCCCATCCGCCCCATCAGCTCACCCCTCCCCACCCCAGCTGCCTCCCGGGGCAGGCGGCAGCGTGCGTTTGGCATCCCCTGCTTGCCGGCGAGGAGCTGAGGGTGGGCTGGAAACAACAGCCATATGTCAGAGAAGGCTGAGGAACACGATGTCTTTTGCTAGGGGCTGAATCAGTACGAGAGCCTGATATTCTTCTTCTCCTGAATTAATTAAGCAGCAATCCCGGGTGTCTTTGTCTTCACAGCTATTATCTGCTCTTCCCCAGCCGCTCCTCAAAGCGCCCTCCCGATGGAGGGAGGCGATGAGCCCCCACCACCGCCACCACGCAGGGACCGTTGTTCCCCCGTGACACGAGGGGACAGGGACGCGGGGGCCGAGCTGCATGCCAGCACTTGCCCATGGCCAGCTCCGCGGTGCCCGACGGGGCCTTGCTTTGCCGAGGAGCTCAGCAGCTCCTCCCGACACCCACGGCACTCGTGGGGCCGCACGGAGGCAGCGGTGCCTCGCCGCTCCCACTTCTGCTGCTGCAGTCACCGCTGGCCTTACTTCAGCTCCTTCCTCGGGGATTTTAGCACCACCAGAACCTGCCCGGGGGTCTGGGTGGGAAGGGAGGACGTGCTTTGCCTTTGTCAGCAAATCCTCCTAAAGAGATGCAAGGAACTTCACCGAGAGCACCGAAGCGTTGGCGCCGTTCCCAGCTGGGGAAACTGAGGCAGGGAACCAGGAGAAACCCTACCCAAAGCGCCAGCAGCATCCCCCGCCCCACCCGTGCCATCCCCACGTCCTCCTCCTTCTCAGCAGGGACAAAGGATACTCCAGAAGCGCCGTGGAGCAAACCCGGCTTCCTACCAGCAAGCTCCTGGCACCGCGGCATCTCCCGCCGGAGCCGGGCTGGGGCTGCTCAGCGCCCCGAGGCGCCGTGGCTGGGCTGCGCAGGGTCCCCTCCGTCCCTCCGCCTGTCCCAGTCCTCGACTGAGACAAGTTCTGGGTAACCGGAGCCGTGGGAGGCGAGCGAGCCGTCCGTCCCCTCCCCGCCCTGAAACCCAACGCGCCGGGATGCCAGCGGAGCCGAGCCGGGGCAGGCAGCCGGACAGCAACGGGGAGCTGAACTTTGCCTGAGTGCCCCCAGCAGCGAGGCGAAGGCTGAGCCGTGTCGCAGCACCCGGCTGCTGCTCGCCTGCTGGGGCTGCCCGGACACCCCCTCCCCGAGCCCCCTCTGTGTCCCCAGGCCAGCGGCACCCCTGGGGTGGGTGCTCAGGGGACGCTGGTGTCCCCCCGCCGAGCACAACCGGCCTCACCCTGATATGGCCACGGACACGGTGGGCACCTAAATATAGCGGGGTGAATCCTGCCCTAGGACCGCAGGGCTGGTGCCCCTGAGGACACCGGGGATCGGGCTACAAGGACCGTCCCCCCCCCACCCCAAAGCTGCCACCCCGAGCCCAGACTGTGAGCCGATAAACACGCGAGGCTCCACTCGTGGGCCTGAAGCGGGGACGGGCACGAGCCCCCCGCTGCCCCCGTCCCCCCCCAGTCCCACGGGAGAAGCATCCGCGCCGGGAGGGCTCCGGGAGGCACGGCAGCGGTGGCAGCTGGTGCTGTCACTTGCCGGGGGACAGCGAGGACAGCGGGCAGGGAGCCCGGCGGCGGGCAGGCGGCCCTGCAGCACCCCCACGGTGCCGGCTGCGGGGCGCAGCGCGGGTCCGGCTGGAGAAGGCGAGCGGTGCTGAGCACTGCCACTCGTGACACTTGTGAGAGGAGAAGGGGGAGAAGTCAGCGGCTGTGCAAGGCACGGATGAACAGAGGGACAGAGGGACAGGCGGACAGAGGGACAGAAGGACAGGCGGACAGGCGGACAGACGGACATGCCACCCGTAACCACGCACGGCGCTGCGCTAACGCTGCCCTCTAACGGCAGGATCCAGCCCCCGGCTCCCCACCCCCCCCCCCCCCCCCCGCTGCCCCTGGGTTTTTGGGGGGCTCACCTGGCCGTGCCCCATCCCGCAGGCCCCGCAGGCTTCCGCGCAGCTCCCCGGCAGCACCATGCCCACGGCCCCTCCGTGGGGACGGGGACGAGGGTCCCCCCGCGGTGCTCTGACCCCGCCAGCACCAGCTCTTGGCTGACCCCGCTGCCAGGGGGGCTCGGAGCCCAAGGGGGGGACCCGCAGCCGCCGGCTTGGTGGCCGGCCCCGGCGGTAATCCCCTCCTGCCCTCCTGCCCCGAGCTGGCGGGTCACCAGGAGGAGATTAGCGAGGTACGGGGGGAGCTCTCCAGCACGCTCCCATTGCCGTGCGTGGCCCCCGCCTGCAGCCTCCCCCTGCCACCAACCCCCGTGCCACCGCGTCGGCACCTCCTCGCGTGCAAAACCCACCAGCACATCCCGAGCACGGCACAGAGGTGCGCCCCCAAAACACCACCTGGCTTTGGGCAGCCGGCAAGCGAGCCCGGGGGAGCAGAGGAGCTGGAAACCCAGCGGTGCTCCCGGCTGCCTCCACCTGCACCCCGGGAAGGGGCTCCTCCCGGACACCCCGGGGGCTCCTTGGGGAGCAAAATCTGGTGCAGGGTGGGTTTTAGAGGTCAGGCAGATGGACTAGGTGACATCTGAAGGTCTCTTCCGAGTGAGCTGTTCCGTTCTGCTCTATTCTATCCCGTTCTATTCTACTCTATTCTATTTTAAATCCGGGAGCACACACACGCAGGGCACGGCTGCGATTCTCAAAGCAGCTAGCTGCAGAACCGCCGGGCCCAAGCTGTGTGCCGCTGCCCGCAGGAGGCAGGGGACAGCGGTGCCACCACCCCCTGATCCCACCCTCACCTTTGCTGCTTTCTGCACCCAACGGGGAAGGCCGGGGGCAGCCACAAAGACGTGCAGGTGGGGGCACCCCCGCAAAGCAGAGCCTTGTCCCCGTGTCCCCTGCCAGGCTGCGGTGCGTGGTGACGGTGCCAGCCCTTCTCCGGGGGGCCCAAGCGTGGCCCCACACGGCTCTGGTTGCCTCTCGGGCAGCTCGGGATGGCTCAGGCAGCGTGGCTACGGCGTGGGGACACAAGGGACAGCTCTCCAGTTACGCTGAGCCCCAGCCAGAACCGGTGCTGAGCGCCCAGACTGCCGCAGTCCTGTCCCCGTGCCTCCGGCCACCCACCCTGGCCGCTCCCTGCCGTGGCTCCCCCGGGCAAAGCCTCGTCCCCGGCAGCAGCCTGCGGTGGGGAGGACACGGGGTGGCCCGTGGGGACTCCGTGAGGAACCAGCTCAGAAAGGTGGGGAGGGCAAACCGGCAGGAGCCTAACGGAAACACTCAAACGAAAAGGCAAGAGCTGCTCAGAAAGCGCTTGCTGAGGCTGAGCAATTCCATGAGGGATTCATCCAGCGCGTCCGGGCTGTTACGCAACGAGTGGAAAATTCAGCACAAAGTTTCTGGGGGAAAATGGCTTTTCTGCAAGGGCCCTCGCTCCCCTGGGGCTCCGGCTTCCAGTCCGAGGGTGAAATGGGGAGACTCAAGGCCGTGGTGCCCTTGGCGCATCCCGCCAGGCTGCCACGTCCCCTCTGCAGGTGGCTGTGGGCACTCAGTGGCTGGTTTCCTTGTTCAGCTCTCTGCAGGTCGTTGCCCGGAGCCTCGCACCCGGGGAGCGGAGCGGGTTGGGCTTTCCAGAGCCGAGGCTTCCTCCCAGCCCCCAGGAAGGTTTTCCTGCTGCCCGCAGAGATTGATTTTCAATAGCGTGCGAGTGCCAAAGGCTTTAATCATCCTGCAAGGCTCCCGCGGGCCCCGGGACCTCGGTGGCTGCTGGATCTGTAGCTGTAGGAAGGGGTGGCATTTTGGCCAAGGCCAGGTGAGGCCAATGGGCTCTGCAGGATGGTGCCAACCACCCAACCCCCTGGCACCCTCTCTGGCCCTGGTAGCCACGGAGGGATGGAGGAGGCAGACAGAGGAGGAGGAGGCAGCGGTGCCCAGCCCGGGCAGGATGGTGCTGCAGCCCTGGGCACCGGCAGCCTCTGCAGAAGACAAGGCGGCTGCGGGCAGGAGGCCGGCCTTCCTTTGGGCCGTGGAAAAATAATATGGCATGAGAATATCACATAGCTCTTGTTGCTCTAAATAGCTCTTTTTCCACTGCTCCACAAAGCGCCAGTATTGCCTCTCTTCTTACTACTCTTTGTGCCATATGCAGTTAATTATTCATCCCTTTATTGCGCTCTTTGTGCCGCTCCGTGAGCGCTCCCGGACCCGCTCTGCTCCCCCCTCGCTGCGGGTGCTGGTCCCAGTGCGAGCTGCTTCGGATCCAAACTTCGGCCACGACCACAGGGGGACCGGCAGGACTGGGCTCCTTGCAGGGCAGAGGCCACGGGCCAGCTGGAAGAGATTTGGGCTGTGGATGCTCGGGTTGGGCACCTGAACCTGGTCCTGCATGGGCGCAGCTTGGAGGAGAGGGAGCGGGGAGGAGCGGGACTGCCGGGGCAGGGGCAGGAGGTCCCGGTCTGTGAACGAGGAGGAGGAGGAGGACCTAAAGAGCCGGGTCCTGCCCAGCTGCAGCCGCAGCCAGATTCCCACGTCCCGGAGGTGCCCCCGTCCCCACGCCGCTGTCCCAGGGACTGGCGCTGGCCCCTGCCACGAGCTGCCAGCAGCAGCTGCAGCCCGAGGCGGCGGAGCAGAAAAAGCCGAGCGAAAAGAGAAAGAAAAAGGATCTCGTTAGCCTCTTTCCATTACCTCACAGGGCACCAGGAGTCTCCGGGTCAGATTTCCCTCTCGGACACTGAGCGCCAAGGGGAGAGGAGCAGCTACGGGGGGCGCATGGGAAGCATCGCCCCGAGCCCTGCTCCTGGGGACCTGACACCCCTCCGCTAGAGCACCCCAAAGCTCTGCCCGGCCGCCTTCATCCTATTACAGAGCTATTCCTGGACATGCAAAGCACCTTAGCCATGTGCTGCCGCCTCCCTCCTGCGACCTGCCGCCGCTGCCCTTCCCCGTTCGGTGCTGCTGAACCCCCCCAAAACTCAGCAGCTCGCCCAACAGCACAGGCAGGGGCTGCCTGAGCCCGCCTGGCCACTTCCTTGCCCCAACCCACTTTGCCAATCCACTGCTGGGACTTAAATTATAAAAAGTGGGATGTTTCCAGCCCCCGGGGCTGCAGACGGCTGACACCCGCAAACTCCAGGCACTAAGGAAAGAAGCCGACACGGAGAATCCTTGCAATCCTTTATTTCTGAATGCTGGGCTAAGGATTCCGTGGCACCGCCGAATCCAGCGCATCGCGGCAGGGCTGAGAAGCAGGGGGGGACGCCTCGGGGGCAGCCCAGCCCCTGGCAGCAGCCCCCTGCCCTCCCGGCACCGCTGCGGGTGCCGTTCACCACCCGCTCCTCGTCCTCAGCGCGCCGTGCGGCCGTGCTAATCTCAGCTGTTTCATAATTAACGGGGCTAAACGCGAGATGGAAACACCAGCCTCTCCGGTAGCTACGCACAGCTCGGTTTAAAAATCACAGCGCGGGGGGGACATGGGACCCGTTTGCAGCCTCGGCGCAGCGCAGAGCGATCCTCTGCTGGGCCAGGGCCGGGCACGAGCAGCCCCACCGGGCAATCTGTCCACAGAGATCGCCCTTCCTTTCATTCTGCCTCCACTCCCCTTTAAAATAACCGTTGCTGAACACAGCCTTGCTTATCCCCAGCCCTTCTCGGCGAATAACCAAGCTGGTGGCCTTGATGTCTTGTCCTTCCAAACCTGGATTCGTTCTGGCTGTGGCCTGAGGCTCTCTGGGTGTCCCCCTGAAATGGTTAACAGCAGGGACTGGGCACTGGGACTGCTCCCCAGCATGAATTTCATTCTCGAAATCCGTCTGCAGGCTGGGACACGGGGCACCAGCACCCCTCAGCAGGTCCTGCACAGTGACCCCGCTCTGGGTTACCAGCAGATCCAACCCTTGACAGCAGGGCAGCAGTTTCCTCCTGATTCACGCCTCGGAGCAACGCAAAATCAGCTCCAATGGGAAATATTTGTGCAAAATCAGCGCACCCTCCCTGCCCCAGCTCTTCCAGGAGAAAACTCGAGCCCAGCTGCGTGCATGGAGGAACAGAAGCAGCGGTGCCGGAGGCTTCAGTCCTGTGCTGAAGACCTCAGGTGGGATTCATCACAGGATCCCACTCGAACCAGGCCTCCTCCACCCCTCAAATCTCGCTCTGGGACCGGCCATCAGCACGTCCCTGCTCTCACCACCCCTGGGAGAGGCACAAACCCCAGCGGCCTCCACGAACCCCGTGTGCCCCGAGGGAACGTTTCGCCCCGTGCCCCCTTCAACCCCCGCCCCGTGGCAGCCCTACCTTATCGGCCAGGCTCTCGGTGTCCTCGGTGAGCAGGTAGACGGCCCCGCTCTCGGCCAGGAGGATGGCAGTGTCGGTGGTGGAGGAGGACCTGGGCCGGCCCTGGTGCTGATGCAGGATGGCGGTGAGGCTGCTGTCCTGGGGGGCTTTACGGACGAGGTGGGGGCTGCCTTTTTGGGGCTCCAACGAGCCGCTTTTGGCCCGCCGGCTGCCGCTGTGCAGGCTGGTGCCGCGCTTGATGGAGGGGCGCGAGCGGATCTGCTGCAGCACGCGGTTGAAGGCGGTGGGGCGCGCCGGGAGGTCGTGCAGGGAGACGGCGTAGGAGACGCGGTGCATCTCGGGGGAGCGCTCCTTCTCGTCGGGGGACTCGTGGTCCGACAGCCCGTAGTGCGGCGGCAGCGAGTCCTGCGAGTTCTGGTGCTCCCGCTCGCGCGAGCGCCGCCGGCTGTGGAAGAGGTGCTTCAAGCCGTGGCCGAACATGGAGCCCTCGGAGAGCTGCTGGATTTTCTGCAGGGGAAGAGAGGAAACGATGTCCCCGTTACCTTTCGGGAAGGCCGGCATCACCTCGCTCCCAGGACTGTCAGATGTTGCGGCAGGTAGATGTCACAGATGCCCTGGCAAGTGACGAAATGTCCCCCAGGGATGTCCCCGGTGCGGCTCGCACCACAGCCGTGCAGCGCAGCACACCACGCAGCTCTGATGGACGGTGCCTGAGTCAGCACCGCACCAAAATGGGATTCTTAGGGGTTAAAGAGCTGCTGGAGGGTGCTGGGGACCCTCACTCCAGCCCAAAGGGACCCGCCGGGGTACCCGTGGCTGTCAAACATCAGCGCCCAGCTGGCGGCACGGAGGGCTGAGGACATGTGAGGTGGCTCGGCGTGGCTCGGGGTTACGGCTCCAGCAGCATCACCCACACCAGGGGAAGGTCTCTGAGGGGTGCTGGCTGCCCAAGAGCTGCAGGAAGCCCCTTACAAAGCCACACGTCCCTCTGAGACACCTCGACCCTAGGGGCAGAGCAGCATCTTCTTTGGCAAGAAAACACCACGGTCACCCCCTGCCTCGGAGCCTCGGCCACCAACGCGTTGCCAAGAGCCAGCTCCTCTCCGAAATGGGATTTTCCACAGCCCCCCAGCCCAGCACAGACCAGGCTGGCCCCGTGTAACGGTGACACCACGGCTCACAGCCAGGGCAGCCTCCCCCATGGCACGAGTCTGCTCCGCTGCTCTCGGCACCGGCACCGTGTCGGAGCTAAGCGAAGCGCCCGAGCCTCGAGGCCGGCAATCGTGACCCTGCTGCAGCCCGGGGACATCTCAGCCCCGATTCAGCGCGGCTGGGACCTCTCCCTGGGGAGGCCGGTTCCTGTAATCGCAGCGCTGTCATCTACTCGTGCCTGAGAACCAGCGAGCAGCAGGCTCTGACCTAGGAGCTAATGACAGCCCCGGCAGGCACGGGGCAAAATCCTGCTGTCCCTGGGAGGGGACAGGTCTGGGACAGGTCCGGGAACCACGGGTGGCCACGGGACTTCATGTCTGTACAGAAAGGACCCCACCTCCTACAAATCCAGGCATGAAAACCTCAATGTCCCCAGCCCACAAGGGCCTCATTTGCATCGCAGCCGCGATGTTCCCAAGGCATCGGGGTGTCACGGACAGCCAGGAGATGCCGCGTCGCCGAACGCTGCAGGGAAAACCCTTAATCCTCCCGTTATCCGCCCGAAATGAAAACCCAAATCCTTGCGGTTTTTTTTTTTCCCCAGAAGTACAGACTAAATCCACGGCGCCGAATTGCTACTCGGGGAAATTGTGATTGAAATTTTCTTCTATTTATAGAGTCTCTATGGAAACAGAGGCAGCGTTAGGTGGGTAATAACGCCAAGCCCCCAGATTCCCACCACCGCGGGCACGGCGCGGCCCCGGGCGTGCAGTCAGCCCCTGGGAAGGTGCGGGTGGGATGCGACGACTGCTGCCCTGCCTCAGGGAGGAAACCAACGAGAATCCTGCCATCAAGGCACTTGTACAGCGCCGGCAGGGGAAGGCGGCCGCTCTCGGAGCCCGGCAGCTCCATCGGACAGAAATTCACCTTTTTAGAAAAAAAAATAACGCAAAACCAACGCCTCCCCCGGGGCCCCCTCCGACCTCTCCTGGAAGGACCTTTCCAGGGCTCCGCTGGGACCGGGGGGATGCGCGGGGAGGGAAGGGCATGGAGGCGAGGCAGAGCCGTGCAACTTATTGCAGAAAATTTCCCCCCGCAGCATCTCCGCTCGCTGCCGTGACGTCGGGGTCGGAGCGCTCCCCCGGCGGAGGCATTTTTCTGGCACGCAACCCCTGGTGGCTCGGACCAGGGGAGCCTGCCCGGGAGATTTTGGAACAGCCGTTGCCTCATAGCTGATGCAATGGACGTGGAGGTCAATCTGGCTGCGTGGACAGCCGCACGGCACTGGGGTTGTTACCAAAATACGTCTTTTTGGGGTCTTTTGTTAACGCGGGCAGGGGCTCCCGCTGGTGCCAGGGCCTGGCTTCCACGGACTTCGAGGAGCTGCTCCCGGTTCGCATCCCTCCACGAGCGGATCCGACCTCGGTTCGAGCTGCACAAAATGCCCCGTTTCCAGCCCGCTGCTCTGCCTGGTCCCATGGGGACACTGAGCTGGAAGGGACCCTAGAGTCCCCCTTGATCCCAAACCCACGGATCTTGCAGGAAGGCAGAGATCCCGATCACCGCCCCAGGATGCTGCTCCCCTGCACCGCGCTGGGGGACCGCTGGGTTTTGCCCTTGATGCCCCCAAATGCCAAAACCTCCCGGTTCCCCCCTAAATGTTTTTTATTCAGCTCTCTGCTGGGCCCTGCCCCAGTACCCCAAACCTCCTTCCTTGGGTTTCAGATGCGCAGGGCGGGGATCTTGTTGCCGTAACCTCCTAGCACAGCCCCATGCCGCGCAGTCCCGCTCAACCCTCCTTATTATTAACAATTATTTATAGCCCTGGCCCGCCCAGGGGCTCCAGCCAAGACTCGGCAGCCCGCTGGAAGCACTGCGAAGAGACTGGAAAACCACCCCAAAACCACCCCAAAGCATCCATCCCGTCCAACACCCAGCATTTTAGGGCACGGGTGGAGCCGTTCCTACCAGCACCCCGCAGCCAGGCTGGGGACCAGGGCAGGGTCCCCCCCGTGGGGCAGCACCGAGAGCTTTCACTCCTCTGCCTCGCCTGGAACAAGCCCTGGGAAGGCGCTGGGGTCCGGGCTGAGCATCTCCTGCCCGGGAGGACGCTCTCCTCGGGGGCTGGGGGCTCAGCGTGAAGCCCCCGGGTGGGAGAGGGGGACCCGCCGGGGTCCCCGCCGGCACCCCGAGAGCTTTGGGTGCTGGGTGAAGCTGCTCCGGTGACCACGCAGCTGCCGCTGCTCGAGCCGCTTGACAGCAGCTCTGCTCCGCCAGCCACAGGGGACCCAGCTCACCTTGGCAGCGTCCTTTTCAGACCAAAATACGCTCGGAAAATTGTTCGTGCGAGGGATTAAATATAAACGTACCTCGGCGTTCAGAACAGGGACCGGCGACCTTTACGGAGAGGCGCCGTCCTCTACATCCCGCCCCTGGAAGGGGCAAGAAAATGAACGCAGCCAGGTGGGACGGGGCTGCCACGAGGGAATGGGGCGTTCATATTTCCCCCCGACCCCACAGCCAACCCCTTCCCGGCCCCACTGCTCGGGGCAGGGCACCCACAGCAGGGGCTGCACGGCCCACAAGGGGACCTCCCCGTGTCCTTCATCTCCCCTGTCCCAGGAGGGGCTCCGGGAAGCCCCCGGTGAGCTGGTTTCCCATTTACGTGGGCTTGGATCAGGCCCCGGGGAAGGGGAAGGGCTCAGGACGGCACCGTGGAGCGGCTGCTGCTCTTTTGGGTTCGGGGTTTAAAGGAGGAGGAGGCCGGAGCTGTGAAGATTGAGGCTGGAGGAAGGACGTCAGGCTTCAACTTTCAGCCCTCCGTCAGAGCAGCCAGTTTGGGGAAATAGAAGGAAGCCCGGGGAAAGCACTCCGCTCAGCCACGCTCGGGGAAAGTGGGAGCGGGGCCGAGCAGGGAACGGCTGTGGGGAGGCACCGCGGGACCCCGGCAGCCTCCCGGCGGAGGCCCGGCTGTTTCTCTCTGCAGTGTTTTGTATGGATCCAGTCACTCTGCTGCAGAGCACAGGAATCGCTGCCACCCAACGTATTTTTAAGCAGAACTATGTGTCATGCATCTGCTTTTGCCAGAAGTTTTTTTTTTTTTCCTTTTTTTTTTTTTTTTTCCCCTAATGGAGCCTTCGCTCTAAACAAAGGAGCTGGGGAAAGCGAAGCTGCCGTGGTTTGGGGACAGAGACAACACAAAGCAGCCTTTTGTTCCCAGGTCACCGGCTCAAAAGCGTCTTAAGCATTAACAAAAAACCAGCTGACACCTGACGCTCGCTGGCGGCCCGCTGGGAGCTGAGCGTGCGGGTCTGGGTCTCGGGTCTCGGTGCGGGGCACGAGGCCAGCCCATGGCCAGGCACCCCCTGCCGAGGCGGATGCGGCACGGGAAGAGCAGCTCCAGCGGGGTTTGGGGCAGGAAATCCTTCCCGTTACAGTTTCCTTCCTAAAGCTGCCCCTGATTGCAGCGACAGGAGGCGACGCGGCCGAGCTCCTGGTGGTGGGGCCGGGAACCAGCGCCCGGCTCCCCCGCGGGGGCTGCGGGCGGCACCGGGCCGCGATGTGTCCTGCGCTGTGCCCGGCGAAGAGACTTGGAGCATTCAGGCAATTAATTGCTGAGCCGCACGCGCGTTCAAGACGAGCATCAAGAGGCCAACCCGCATCTGGGCACCGTCCCCGCATCAATAAAATCAATGGCACTTCGGCTACCGGCGTCGCCGCAAGCTGGACCACGCTGAGCTCCAGCCGGGGCTGGACGTGCCCGCCGAGGGACGCGGGTGGCTTCGCGGTGACAACCCTGCTGCCACCTGCTCTTCACAGCACAGGCCATGCCGGGCAGCTGGGAGCTCCTTTGGCCCCTGTCTCCCCGCGCTTTTTGGCTCTGGGTGGGTGAAAACGGAGCCAGGCGGTGGGATGGAGGTGGGATGGAGGCCGGGAACCACGCGGATGAGACGCAGCCCTGGGCCAAGCCCAGGTGGCACTTGAGCCCCCGCGAGGTAAGGGAATCCCACCCCAAAAAGCCCCGTGTGACCCCGGGCCCCACGTCCCCATGGATGTGTCACCCCCCGGCACTGTGCTGTCCCCTCCGGCCGTTAGGGCAGCGGCTGCGCACCGCGCCAGCAATGCCAAGGCCACCTCGCAGGACGGCAGCAGCTGGGCGAGGAAACGGCACGGCGCGGCGGAGCGGGAGGCAGCCTGCGCCCACGGGGCTTGTGGTGCTTAGAGCAGCGGGGCTGGGCACGGGGACGGGGGTTTTGTTTCAAGGCTGCTGCTCAGGACGGGGGGCAGCCCCGCACGGCGGCGGCCTGGCAGTCCTGGCTGTGCACCCCAGCTCCCACGGGACCTCAACCTGACACCTAGCCGAAGCAGGGGGTGCCCCACCACCAGAGTCCCCTTCGTGGGTGCCAGGCTCCCTCTGGGTGGCCAGGCCCATTTTCCCGCTTTTGTCCCAATCTTTCTGAAGCCCCAGCCTGGAAGTGCCACCGTGGCACCGCCACCCCCCCGAGCACGCCCCGCTCGCGGCCGCCCCGCGCTGCAGCGCCCGCAAACCCCCGAGGGCCGAGCAGGGAATTGGCCTCTGTGGGAAAACCCACCCAGGCCGCAGGGACCTTTTTAAGGGCCGGGGAGCCGAGCTGCTCCCTTCCCAAACCCCCCTGAGATATTTCTGGCCAAACTTCAGCCGGGACCGGCTGCCCGTAGCCCTGCCGGCGGTGCCTCCCGCAGCGCTGCAGCACCGTGCTTGTTTTCCTCATCGACCCGACCAAGCCCGGCGGCACGCGGGGAGCAGCCCCGGGGCCGCAGCCCTAACCCCATGCCCGGTAACCCCGGGGGTTATTTATTAGGGTCTGCTCAGCCCCTCTGCACGGGGACGGAGCTGTGACCCTCCCCTGGACCTCAGGGAAGCCCGCTGGGGTGATGCAGCCCCCTTGGGAACACCCCACAGCGTGACCCCCCCACCCGCAGCCCCCTTGCCCGGGGCTGGCGGTGACACCGGGGTCCCCCCAGCTCTCCCACCCTGCCCTGTCGTTATCGCTGCTCCTGGGGGTCGGGCGGCAGCGGGGTGATGGCCTCGGTGGTGCTGAGCCCTGTGGCTGTGCTAACGGACCGGGAGGCATCCCCAGCCTGGGAGGTGGCCGCTGCCGGGGGGCACCCGCACCCCGGGGTATGTCCGGGGCACGTCCATCCCCGGCAGCACCCCGCTGCGGGAGCATCCCTGTCCTGGAAGCGTCCCAGCTGGAACCTGCTGGGACCCAGAGCATCCCGGAGCGTCGTCACTGCAGGGACATCCCCGCCCTGTGATCGCTGCGGGACCGGCCTCACCCCAGGAGCAACCCCCAACCAAAGAAATCCCCAAACCAAGAGCATCCCAAAAGCATCCCCATCCCAAGAACACCCCCATCCCAAGAGCA
>CM021756.1:3590301-3939241 GCA_011075105.1 Heteronetta atricapilla | reverse complement strand
GGGGTGCAGGTGGGCCTTGAGGGGTGCAGGTGGGCCTTGAGGGGTGCAGGTGGTGCTGGGGGCTCAGAGTCTGTGGGATGAGGGGCATCTGGGTGTGTTGTGGCAGTGCAGATGGGCTCCGAGGGGTGCAGCCCCATGACAGGGCGCTGTTGAGGGGCTGCAGGCTGTGCTGTGGGGTTCAGAGGGGCTGTGGGGTAGGCATGCATGTGGCGAAGCGGGGTGACCCGGGGTGGCTGTGGGGGCAGGTCAGAGTGTGGGTGACGACTGGAGGGGGCTGGATCCTGCACGGAGGTGTGGGGAGGAAGGTGAGGTGCCCCCGGTTCGGGATGGGCCTCGCGGTGCAGTTGCCCTGAAGCTTTTTGGGAGCCGTCGCTCATCGGGGGTGCTCGTTCACCCGCTTGATCTTCATCTGTGGCTGTTGACAAACATTGCTGCCGGTTGGAGACCTGCAGGTCTTCCTATTCCATAAGACTGTCTTGTGAGGAGAGCTGAGCGTGACATTAAATATATATAAAGATTTCTTTATTCGTTTCCAAATGGTTCATGAGTCATCTCTGCTGGCTACTTGTCTATGCTTGTCTTATGCTTATAACTCTGGTTTGAAGACTGAAGTGTTGTTGAGCTCTTCTGTCAGTCCGTGTCAAAAAGAAGTGAAGTGTTCCACGTGAACTTTCGGAGTAGAAGTGGATGGTTATCTGCAAACCCGGTCTGTTTGTTTACATCTTTCTGTGACTTCAGAGAAGCAGGAACTGGTTGGTTTCACTTGCTTTCTATGAGTCTAAACGGTCTGGATGGTAGCACTCAGCTGGAGGTGTTCTGCTTGGGTCCTTATACAGCAGTGCTGGCCACGTATCAGCTGTGTCCTAAACGTCTACTTATGGGGCTTTGTAGGTGTGGAGGCAGCATTGATTAAATCCTCCTGACACAGGTACGTATTTCACCAAGTATCCTGCCGGTTGCTTTTACCACAGAGTGCTCGAGACTTTCTAGTTCTCACATACCTTGACCTGGTTTGAGTTTATACTTCAGGAAACGCGGACTGCTTCAGGTCTCGTTCGTGCGAGCGGTAATAACAGCGTAGGCTCTCGGTTCGGGCTTTCAGACAGAAGTTGTATAACTTCCACTGGTCTTGAGAATAAAACTGAAATCGGTTGTTTTCGAGCTGTTAAAGTGGCAAGATGTTCCGGGTGGGTGTGGAGCAAGGAAATAAACCTGCTCCGGGTTGGGTGGGAAGCCGAGGTGGCAACCTCAAGGGGAGCGTGGAAAGAGGGAGAGGAGGAAGAGCAGGGCTTGGTGAAGGATGGAGACTGGCCGTCTTCAGTGAGTCACCGGCAAGATAACCGATGCGATTTTGTGTGTGTGTGTGTTATAAAAGCATGAAAAGACACAAGCCTTTGAAATCCAGAGCGTTGATACGGCCTTTGTGCCTGAATAACCCCCTCTGAACGGAGCTTCTTGTTTCCTGGCAGTTCTAGCTGATTATTTCCAGTGCTCTCTGAACCTCAGTGGATATTCTCTGCTAATAAACATTTTTCCTCGTTCTAACATGGGGAAAATATTTTAAACCCCAGAGAGTTTAAGAGGCACATACTGTACCGACTCCAGGACCGTGTTTCCTAGGCTCTGCCCTACAAGTGGTCTCAAGGGGAGAGGCGTTTGGATAAACCGGTTCCAAAGACGGCTGGCGGCCCTCTGCGGAGCGTAGAGGTGTGGGTGCTGATGGTTTGTGAAAGAGCAGGAAACGGGAAGTGAAATGGACGGGACGCTTACTGCCCGCACTTGAAGTGGAAAAATAGACTGTGAAAGTAAATCTAGATGTCTTGGAAACAAAACAAATGTGTAGGCTTTGCTTTTGAGACACCTGTGAAGCTGTTGTAACAGCACAGAAACGTGACGGCCCTTTGAATCAACAGAGACCGAGCAACCTAAACACAGCCTGGGCTGCTCCGGCTGGGAACGGGCCCAGGAGTCTGCAGAGCTGGGCGATTAAAGGAGCAAATGTGGCCCACCTTCCTCTGCTGAGCAGGATGGCAAGCAGCGTTTGTCAGCAGCAGAGCATCAGGTACCAGGTGATTCCTCTGCGGCCTTGGCACCGGGACGTGTTCCTGATGGTAAGAGAAGGAAAATAGCTTCGAGGGAGCAAAGAGTCGCAAAAAGAGAAGCGCTGAACAAAATACTGCCTACTTTGTTGTGAATAGGTTTTATTTTTTGGTTCGTTTTTTTACGGTGACTTGTGAACGTGCTGTGCCAACCCTGCGGCTTCAGCCCGGGCAGATCTGGCAGCTGCTTGCTGAGTTTTCACTTGGTTTCCTTCTTGGTGCTGTTAGCTACGTGCTTCTTACAGAGTCAGTACGAAACAAATCTTAATGAGGGATTCAATAACATTTTTCCTCCTGTACGTAAAGGTACTGAGGGAAAAAAACAGCACCCATGGTTTGTACTAGCTGTGTTTTCCTTTGTTCTGTGCTCGAAGCAGCTCAAACTCTGTGGCCTAGGACCCTGAGGTGTTTTTTTTCTATACGTTCCTTGCTTTGGAAAGTAAACAGAGCTGCACCTTTTGCCCAGGTAACCGTGGCATCTCCAGAGCTCTGGTTAGTAGCCGTGGTGTTACTTTAACGTGTGTGTGCTGGGGGAGAAGCCCTGGGCCTGGTACCTGATGGTTCCCCGTGTAGGGGTGTTCTGGGAGGGGCTGTGGATCAACCAGCGGGCTCGGAGGAGTTCTTGTCCGGGTGCTGTACTGACCAAGGGCACGTCTTGTTAAAATGTGAAGGTTCTGCCTGTGATCCCCAGAAGGTTGGTTAGGACTCCTGTTGTGCCATACAAAGACATCAGATGAGCTTTCGGACCAGGTGCTGTGTGGAGAGGTGGTAGGGAGGGTTCTTGTGAGGAAACTCCTCCAGTAAACACGATAGAAATGAGGTGGGAAACGGAGTCAGCCCCCCTTAAAAAGGGGGTGAGCGAAGCACTGAGGGCGGCATCTGCAGGTTTGGCAGATTCAACTAAGCTTGTTTTGCCAAGACTTGGGCCGAATTCTGGGATGGGGCTCGGTGAGAGACCTCCTTGTTCTCGCACAGGCTGCCTTTCATCCAAAGGGGTTTAATCGGATGCACGCGCTTAAGGACTCCCCTGCGGCCAGTTGTTTGAAGTGGTTATCACATGTCTCCCCCTGGTACGGCACACGGGTGCGGAGCAGCACCAAGGGAAGCCTTTGATGAAGTCCTGCTGCGGACAGGAGGGGCTCGCACAGACGGGAACCTGGCCGCAGCTCCTCAAAAAGCGAGCTGTGAATCTGCTCTTTGTTGGGTCAGCGCCGCGGGAGGCTGTGTTCTCCCCAGCTTGTCGGGTGCTCCTTGCTGAAGCCGACTGCAGGAAACTCGCTCCGTGGATGCCATCGCAGGGAGGTTGCGTGCGAGGAAGGTGTTGGAAAGATACGGTATTTATACGTCCCTTCTGTGCTTCGGTAGCTTCAGCTGAGCTGCTGGACTTCAATCATCTTGTGTTGGCATTATCATACAAATACAGAATGAGTAGAGGGTAAAATCTTGTGCCTTCCTTGTTAAAAGCCCACGTAAAGGAGACTTCGTGGCCTGCGCAGCTCCTTCCAGAACTGCTTTTTCGTGCTTGATATCTAAAGAGCAAGCTTGAATTCCAGCTGGAATTCAACAGATGTAACTGGATCAAAGAGATCTTGTGGATGAACGTTTAAATGTGCCGTGTCTGGGTTTTTGCTGACTTCTTTGTGCACTGCTAGGCAGATCCTGCCCTCCAGCCACTTGCTGTGGCCACCGCTGTGGCTGCATGGGCTGAAAGGCTTGTCCGAAGTCAGCTTCAAGAAGCGATGTCTCCCATAACCTGTTGCAGAGGTTCCTGGGTGTGCCGGAGGGACGCGATCTCCCCAGGCAGGGCTCAGGGGTCTCCGGGCTGTTGGTTGACGGGGGTCAGGTTGTGGGGCCGAGGTGCAGGGCTCGTGCCTGGGCTGTGTGGTGTGGGGTTCCTCCAGCAGGCCTGCTTCAGGACCTCAGGCTGGGAGGAGAGGCAAAGCTTGTGTCAGATCCCAGAGAAGCCTTAAATTGGCTCTAAGACCCTACCAGCTCCAAGGATTGTTGCTCCTGATTGAATAGTTTTAGTTTAACTAGAGGAATGCTGTTGGAGGAGGTCAGGAACGACTGGTGCCTGCCCTTCGGTGAGCAGAGGTGCGAGCAGCCTGGTGTATCGGCATCTTGTTTCCTTGGGCCCTGAGATGCTGAAACGATTTCGGATGCCGGAATGTGCCTCATTAAAGGAATTCTAATAACCGTGGTGAAACGGGACCTTCCCTACAAAATCCCTGCTGGTGCTGCTCAGCTGTGCTGTGTTCGAGTCTCACTCGATGCTGCTCTTGCTGCTTTGCCTGGTACCAGGCCCCCGTCCTGGTAGACAGCTTTCAGGCTTGGCAGTCGGCTTTAGGAGCCGCGTCTCCATTTGGCATTTGGTTCCTGGGTGCCATCTGCCTCCAGATCTGGAAACACGGGCCAGCTCTCTGGCTGCGGTGGAACACTGGCTGGTTTGTACTCGGGAATTGTGCTGAAGGGCAGCAGATGGGGAATTTGTTTGTATCCTTTTTTTAATTTTTTTTTTTTGTACTACCAGAATTATTCTGTTGCCATGTGTAAGGTAACGCAAAGCTTCTTAGGCTTCAGCTGAGATGACTGAGCGTGGGAAAAGCTGTATTTAGTGCTTCTAAGAGAACTCAGAAGCTAAATTCAATACCGAGACTGTTTTCTCCAGCCTTACTCTAGTAAGGCAAACGCAGGGAGCTGCAGCATCGTGGGCTAAATGGAGACCGCCCGGTTAGTGGGGTGCTGTGGGGTGCTGTAGCTGGTGCTTCCCATGGCAGGCGGGTGAGGGGAGTTCTGGCTCCTCTGCAGCAGGCAGATGCCCAGTACTTTCCTTCTGCAGATTAAATGTTTGTGAAGTTGATAATATCTGGCAAACGGAGCTCTATAGATTATGTCCTCTGGGATGGGAAGGAGAGATATTGATGTTGGCAGTGCAGCCAGAGGGAGGAACCTGTGGCATTACAGACCGCAGCGAGAGCCTGCTGGCTGCTGGCAGAGCACCTTCCCTTGGGCTCAGCGCTGACCAGGCTGGGGAAAGCACCACAGCTTCTGATGCCGTGGTTTTATTTCATGGGGGATCACTGACAGAAGCTGTTAGTTCTGCTACCATTTGTGGGAATGCCTCTTTTGGAGGCTGGAAGGAGGTTTTGCTGCTTTAATGCCGGTGTTCTTAGTCTTTGGTCAATGGGTTGGTCCAAGGATGCTCTTGGGAACCAGCAGATGTGAAGTATTTGCCTTTAAGTGTGGGTGGGGCTGTCCCCAGTTCATAGCTGGTGCCTTTATTCCTGCTAGGTGGTGGGAATGGTGACGGGCAAGGCATCCAAACTTGGGGAGGGGGTGCTGCAGGGACCCGTTAGGCTTCCTTGAACTCTGGAGCAAGGGGAAACGCTGTTCCACCCCACAGGTGAAATCAGCCCTTTGGTTTCAGCCGTGACAATTGTTTCCTCTTTGCTCTTAGGGCCTACGGTTAATCTTCCACTAACCTGCTTAAGAGAGCTCAGTGTAAACACTTTCTAGTGAAATAACTGGGGAGAGCTGTAACAAACGTGCCTGGCGACTTGGTGCCAATCAAACTGCTGTGGACGGCTGCGTCGAAGCAGTGAAGGCACTTACAGTGCTGACCTGAGCGCCAGGATGCTTAAGCAAATTCTTGGTGCTGTGTGGCCTGCCGTGGGGCAGTGATGTCTGTCCCGTACTGTAGCACTCAGCTGGCTTACAGATAGGAGAATTATTGTTCAGCCAACCTGTTCTAACGCCGTCTGTCCTCAATTTCAGGGCAGAACTTCATTTCCTTCCCTCGCCACGAGGAAGAGCACCTCCAGCGGACTGTGAGCTGGCACCCTTGCCTTCTAATTCTCGGCCAGAACTGTAATGCCAAGTGCCAGCTGCTCAACATACTGCTGGGGGAGAAGCTGCTCCCTACCACCAAGATCAGCAGTGAGGAGAACTGTAAGAGGCGCCGGATCCGCTTCACGCACGGGACACAAACACGGGTCAGTCTGGCACTTCCCGAGCAGTACGAACTGGTCCATATGATGGCAGCCCACCGGGGGCAGTGGGACACGATACCAGAGGAGGACTTAGAAATTCGTGGGGACAGCGAGGATCCTGCTCACCGGATAGCAGAGCTGGAGGTCATGCTGCCGTACTCACTACTAAAGGTAACTGAGTGTCTGTGTACCACTGCAGTAGTGAATTCATTAAGGTGTAGCAACACTACGTCCATAATAAAGCTCGTGGCGTCAACTCAAGCACAGGAATAGTCCTGTTTACTAAAGAGAAACTGGAAGCCTGGTGTCTTTTTAATCTCCCTCCTAAAGGGCTTGTAAGAATAAAGCTGCTTAATTCCAACTTCTGAGAGAACAAGCTGACTTCACGTGAGTGGCTCTTACACTTCTGTGATGTCAGTGGAGGGTGAAGGCGTTAGGAAGAAGGTGGGAGTCTGTTCTCAGGGCTGTGTGTCATCTTGCTGGTACGTTGCTTTGTCAGCCATCTTTCATTTGTGAGCCATGTTCCTGTCCTGGAGGTGTTGTGGTTTGGTGCTTAGCAAATATCTTTAAAGATGAGTGTTGAATTTCATTGGTTTTCATAGCTTTGGTAAGCTTTCTTTGCATTTCAGATCTTACATTGAGCTCTTGTTGCAGCGTAACACAACCTAGAGCGTTGTACTTTGGCAAGCAAACATCCACAATAAGTTATTCTTACCCGCAAGTTGCTTATGCGCAAGGAATGTGATCTGTGTTCACACAAATAAGAGTAGGAACTTTATAGCTGAAGAGCAAAGCGTCAAGGTAACGCTTTTCTTGGGCATCTGAATTGAGACGTGACTGTAATTAGGCACAAACTGGAGACTCGGTCCATCTTCCTCAGGTTGTTAAGCTTTACAAACCCGGACTGCAGCTGAAGTTAAGCCTACCCTAATGGCAGCAGCCAGCTCAGTGCTACGTTGTAGGGTGTTTGTGGCTTCCCATACCCACTGAAAGAACAGAAATGCCACGTTTGCAGCCTGTACACAGCGTCCACCACCTTCCTTGGAGCACCAAATCTGCTGCTTGTGCCGCAGTGTAAATGCCTGCTCTGGATCTGCATGTAAATGCCTGCCCCGCTATTGCGTAAGAGCATTACCTTTACATTAATTTTACTGAGATGGCTTTATGTGGGTCAGTTCAACCACAACACAGTTTACAGCCCTCCTTACATCTATATTTCTCATGAGCCACAAAGATCTCTCTGTCTGGCCTTGGTTATATTTAGGGCGTTTAGATGAAAACATCTACTCAGATGAATTTGAAAAGGGTTGGTGAAATGAAAAGCTCTTCCACTGGAAGGAGAGGGAGGGTGAATCACAGCTAGCCTCAGATTGAGTCAAAGGATTCCTCACATAAATTTTAGGGGCTAAGAAGGAATAACAAAACTATATTTTTAATGCTGATGGGAGGGCTTAGGCATTTTAGCAGCTCATCGGGCTAGGGCTAGCTTCTTGTTAAATTCCTGGAGTCCTGCTGAGAGCCTTCTCCCTTTCACCCTTCTGCCTCGCGTGTTTTCTAGCTCTGCCTAGCATGCACCAAGACAACAAAGTTAAAAATACCAGCTAGTCGTGGACACGGCTTCTGTAATTAATGGAATATATATCTGGAGCAGTAATGGATGAGGTTTGTTGGACATGATCCAAAACTGCGTCTGCAAAACTACTCCGGGAGAACTTCTGCTTTTTATTAATTGTGTAACAAAGCTGGTAGTCTGCTAAGTTGTGTGCTTGACAATAACACGATAGCCAGTGCAGGTCTCAGGGATTTAGCTTTGCCCAGAAACCAGATAACTTGGAGGAGCTCAGCACCTTTTTGGGGAGAAATCAATCTGAATTTTACCCCACCTGATATCTAGAATTCCTGGCTTATCTGTTTTTTTCTTCCCGATAGCAGAGCGCTTACGGTATTGTACTGCTTCATGATAACTTTATGCCCTAGGTATTGGGAGGACAAGGAGACCTAGCAGTCTTACTGCTGTTTAAAGAAAATGTTTCCAGGTCCTGTGCAGTGGACAGAGCAGATGAGGAGGCTTTTTGCCTTTGATTTGGACATTTGAAGTCTCATCCGTTCGGCATAATGGGAACAGAACACTTATCTGCCAGTGGGATACCATTAAAGGGCCCTCCGTGGCTGCAGGATCTGGGGAATGCTCTGCAGCCCTTCAGGCCTAAACATCTGCTACCAACAGCCTTCGTTGCCCGGGCCGGCTTGGCCACCTGGGTTGCACGCTGTGGTTTTGTGCAGACACCGTGCTGACTCACGCTTCTCGGGGCAGCTACTCGCTTGCTAAACTCCTTAGCCACTGCTCCAGTGAGGAAAGGTTAACAGGACTGAAATGTATTTCTTTTGTGATTGAATTCACGTATGGTGTGGTGTGTGCTGCTTTTTATGTTGAATTCCAAGTGCGGCACCCTGGGTTTGGTCTGATAACCTCTTGGTACCTGGGCTGGGACCACGCTTGTGTTGTGTTACTGAGGGGTGCCTTAATCACAGCTTGTTCCTCAGAAAAGGGGTGAGGAGGAGGGAGCCATAAAATCCATTTGCTTGGGTTGTCTGCTGGGAGAACGTTGTCTTGTGCTGCTAGGTATGTGAACTTAGGGGATTTTTGGTAAACGACCAGGGAGGAAAAACACTGGCAAAGCTGCACTATTCCTTGGGGATCGCTGTGCGCAGGAATGCATCTAGGTCATGGGGAATAATCCATCAAGCCAGACAGATTACTAGATTTACAGTGGAAGTAAACAGTTGGTTCTTTCCCTAAACCTTATCAGTTGTGCCTAGAAGCCCAAACAGACTTCTGTGAGGTAGTGCTTGTCCTCTGTATGGTACAGCTGGATCAGAGGAGGGTAGCTGAGCTGAAAGCTTCCTTTTCATGCCTTCGCTTTGCTTCATGCTTCGTTTTACTTTGAGCCTTGGACTCGAAGTTTTAGCCAGGGCTTTTAGGGAAAGAAGAAATTTCAGCTGCTCTGGCAGAGCTGGAAGATGCGTGAAGAAATGCAAGATGGCTCTGGGAGCTGCGACAGAAAATTAAATTGGAATTTATTGTTGCGTTTCTTCAGGTGCTGTAGCGATGATTCAGGTCATATTAATTAGTAGTTAAGAGTAGCAAGAAGTGTGGTTACATACCTATGGAGTTATTTTAAAGTACATCCTGCTTAAAATGTCCTCCTTGAGAGTATTTTTGATGTGTTGGCCGTGGCAGTAATAGAGAAACTTGAAAGGTTTCTGTTCTGCCCGAGATGCTCTTCCCTCCACACAGCACTGGGGTACGCGGAGATGCTCCTGCCAGGTACCAGCATCCAGAACCTGAGGTTGTCCCTCCTCTGTCCATTTACACAGGAATAACTGAGGGCAGAACATACTGAAAACACCAGCAGCATGAAATTTCTTCCACCCGTGTGAGATCTGTTCTCTGCTTCTAGTTTTGCTGGCCTAGCGACGTCTTACGGGGAAGATTTTGTGGTCAGAAAAAAAAACCCACGTGACTTCTCAGGCTATTGGGTGAGGCTGTGCAGGAGTGCTTGGGTTGGCCTTTCCAGCAAAGGTAAATCAAAATTCCCTGATCAAGTCAGGTTCAGTCACTGCACAAAAACAAAACAAAAGCTTTGCAGGTCTGTGAAGGACAGCAGTATCAGCTGGAGGCCAGAGGTATCGCTCAGCTCACCGGCCAGTCTCTCGGGGACCGGAATCCCCATGGAAGCAGAACGAGCTGGCGAGATCTCAATAAATGAGTAAAAGGCAATAAAATCAGCTGAGTGACGGGCTTAAAAAAATCTAAATATATGCTAAAATATACCCCTAGATCCTCAGATTAAAAGGCAGGCTATGAGATTAGCTCTCGATGTAACAGATGCAGAGTACCTGTCTGGCTTCCATGATTCACAGCCTGTCCTTGCAAGGCAGTGTCTGCAAAATGGCTTGGAGTAAGACTGAGCTGGACCTTCAAGCATAATCCGGTAGGCGTTTGGGTAGAAATCTGACTCAATTGGGTTAGCTTCTCAGCACCTCAGTTAACTAAGCAGTGATTGAACTGCCCAAAGCTGAGCGAAATAGGACAAGTTGACATAGGCTTGGTGAAATGGCACACCTCAGTGGTCCCGGGGTGCCTTCCGTGGGGCTCGGCTTGGCGTGTTGCAGCTCGACACCTGCTTCGTTCGGGATTTTGGTTTTATTGTTTGGGGATGTGGGAGGCAGCGGGCATCCTGGCCTTGGAAGTCCAAGCCCACGGATGTGTACGTGGGGTGTGTGCGTGGTGTCCTTAAACTGCCTTTTGGATGTTGGTGCTGGCACCTGTGCAGCTGCCCAGCAGTGCTGCGTGCTTTAAGTGGAAGGGCTGTGACTTTGTGTGCCTGCTGCTCAGCTCGCTAGGTAGAAAGCTCTGGTATTAAATAAAAGAGGACCTTTTAGTTAAACTATGAATGAGGTTACTTCATGATTTAATGCATCCAGCTACGTCAGAAGCGTTGAAGTGTGTTCATAGTGTGTGACCTGGTGAGAACCAGCTGGGGAATTTCAGGAATCCGGCGTGATTCACAGGTAGTCCCCGTCTGGGAAGACTCGATCCCAGATAGATCCCTGGTAGCTGCACGGACGGTGCCAGAACTTCTGTAGGACATCAACTGAAAATAAAGGCGGGGGAAGAAGAGCTGCTAACGTTCCCTGGAAAAGCCGGAGAGGCCTCTATGGCAACAGAAGGACCGGTTGCTCGCCGCACTCTGTTCTCTGTGTCGGTTTTCTCCCTGTCTCCTAGAGACAGCGCTGGCTTCCTCCTTTGTTTACAGGCGCTGGCGTGAGTCACGTCCCGGGGAGAATTGCGGGCTGCACATCCCCTGCTGCGCCAGCTCCTGCGCCTGCGGCAGGTCTGCTTCAGCGCCTGGCAGTCCCGTGGCAGTAATGACTTCCTGCTATCTCGGGGAGCAACTCGTACGTGTGGTCAAGGCGTTTAAGTAACTCTAGGGAAAAATGATTGAAGAAGGCTTAATTATAGCCCCTCGTTGGGAGCTGGGAACTTGGGTTTGTCTTCATTTCAAAGCCTTCAACACTTGCTTTCGTTATTTTAGTGAAGTGATGCATGAAATGCCAACCCTGTTCTCACATATCCAAGGGTGATTACCATCTCCTTGCCTGTAAGAGAGAGGAGCGGTCTTAAAAGTGCACTTTTTTAGTAGGATCACTAAGAGTTAGCGTCAGCAGGAAAGCGAAACTCTGGGTAGTAAGAGAATAAATGAATAAAATCTTAGGCTTTGGCTGGATTTGCAGAATGTCAGAGCTAAGCTCGTCACAACCATGTGTTCCTCATCCCAGTCTTCTGGCTGGGAGCTCTTTGGAAGAGGTTGGTGGTGGCAGTGGTGGGTAGTGCAGTGCTATCTGCTGCGCTGAAAACTGACAGCACGAACATCTCCTCAACGAGCTGCAGACCAGGTAAACATCAATGGGAAGTTAAGAGTATTTATTCGGAGAGGTTGTTGCAAAAAGGGGCAGGCATAAACTAAAGAACAACAGCTATTCTGCGACAGCACTTCCCTGGGAAGCCTTTTCTAAGCTTTCTTCTCAACCAGGCCAAACTGTAAAGGCACTTGGTGCAAAGTAAGAGTTTCGGAGTCAGTGGGCACTGATTAATTCCTGGCTGCATCTCTGCCACTGGGCTGTCATCAGCCTTACAGGTAGGCTGTGCGCTAAGGCATGCTGCTGTGTGTGATAGTCATAACTGTTCTAGATGGTGTGAACATCTTTTGCACTTTGTGAATGAATTACAGTGCATTCTTGCCTCTATTAGTGTTAAAAAGGATCGGTACAAAACTATTTTTTACCTTCTTGCTTGCTAGGAAGTGGACGTTGTGGTAGCACCGTGTCGTGGATTCCAGTCTGCTGAAGCCACCCTGGGAGAGTACATGAACCAGGTCTTGCTCGTTGTCATCTTTGCCATCAGTGAGGCTGAGCTTTCATCTTCAGACGAGAACGAACTGCGTGAGATCAAAGAGAAATTCTCTTTGCCCATTTTCTTCTTCAAAGTGCCAGAGTCAGGGGTCGAGCTGATCTCTCCCAGAAAAACTGATCATGAGAAGTCCTCCCTCTACTGCCAGCTGATGGACCTGGAGTACCTGAGCACCAACCACTGCAGCTGCGGGGCGCCCAGTCCTGACGCCGATGCCCAAAGCATGTTGGTGGAGCAGTTTGAGAAGCTCCGTCTCCTAAGCACTTTTTCCAGGCAGGTGCTTCAGAAGCATCTTGTGGAAGCGGCCACCAGCTTAAACGAGGTGCACTGCCGCTGCCTGAACATCTTCATCAATCAGGCTTTCGACATGCAGCGAGACCTGCAAATCACTCCCAAGAGGCTGGAGTACACCCGCAAGAAGGAGAATGAGCTCTATGAATCTCTGATGAACATTGCCAACCGCAAACAAGAGGAGATGAAGGACATGATCATAGAGACTCTTAGTAATATGAAAGAGGAGCTCTTGGAAGATGCTGCTAATATGGAATTCAAAGGTAACTACTGGCAGGAGAGTGATTGGAACAAATTGGTTAGGGGCTTTAAAGGAGAGCGATGGGTAATGGTTGCAGTCTAGACAGGTGACTCTGCAAGCCAGCTCAGAACTGAGACACAAAGGTATTGTTTCTGTGGTACCTACTGGCTAGCAAGAACTGCCCTTAAATTTGAGGTCTCAGAATATGAGCTCTTGTTTTCTTAAAAATCAGATGTTTTTTCCCCCCTTCTAGCTTGCTGCGTGGTTTTGGGTAGGGTATTTTACTTGTTTTAATTCTCTCTTCTGCAAAAGAAGAAAATAAGTCTCAATTTTACCTCAGCCAGTGTGTTGGGACTCGGGAATAAAGCTGTCTAGAGGAAAAAAAAGTTTAATTTTAGCAGTGAAGACTTGATCTGTGCTTTGATTTCTTTGAGAGAAATTTGCATTCGACTTCTGAGTATAGAACCTGCTAAGATGGAACCCTTTTGGGTAGGTAAAAGTTTCTTTAAGAAAAAAAAAATCAATAGTGTGCTCCTGAGGCCTGTAGCTGGCGTTTGGTGTGGTGGTTGGGGAAACGTGGGGATTCTCACTGCACTTACAAGTACCAGTACTTACAGGAACACAAAAGCTGGAAGAATTTGTAAGGGTGTATGATGTGTGAAGGGTGGCGTGCTATCTAAATCCTGTCCGCAGGAATGCGTGGCTTGTCATAAACATCAAAGTGACAGTTGGAAGGTTGGGACTCCACAGCTCTCTGCTCACTGAGCAGAGGTTTCCTCTAACAATTGGTTCTCTTCAAAGGAAACTTGCTTCTCTGGGCTGGTAGGGAAAACCTTTCCACTTCAAATCAAAAAATAACTGTAACCTATTGACTTAGAATATAAATTATTCTCTGTGGTATGAGAGAGGCCGAAGTTCTAGATAGTTTTGTTGTGCCCTATTTTCCTTGAATTTCAGACTTCAGTGCTCTGTCCTGAGAGGGAGAGGAGAAACGGTGAATTATGATTAGTCCTGCAGGTTGGCATCTGGATCTTTTTGCTTCTGCAGGTGGGGAATGAATGAGATCTTCCCTGTTTCTTGAAATGTTTTCTTGTAGTGCCCAGGAAAATGTGTTCCTCGTAAAGAGCTTGTTTCAATCCTAACACCAGTTTGTGTGCTAGGAGAAACAATCAAAAACAATAGCACATGTTAAGGGTGCAGTCAGCGTGTGTCGATTCTACCTCTTTAGGGCTGCTATTGCTCCATTATCAGAGGGGTAATAATCACTCCTGCTATTGTCTGTCTCACTAGAAGAGATGCTCACCGATACAGAGTTGGGGCACTGCTGTGCCCGAGTTGGGAGGTTGCTGTATTTGCAGGAGGATGTTTAGGGACAGCACAGGCCGAAACACCTGCATACATATTTGTTTATACACACAAATGAAACAAGAAAAATCACTTACTGAGAGCCAACAAGATGCTATACTCTGTTTGGAGTAATATCCTAAAAGGAGGGAGGTGTTATTTCGAGGAGCTAATGCCATCTGCCGATCACTGCATTTGTCTGAAGTAGGCTGGAGCTGTTGTTGGTCAAAATCCAAAGACAAGATCTGCAGCTCCTCGTAGTAATCTAGTAGTGTTCAGACTGGCTGCAGGGCACGATCAGTGACTTGCTCTGTGTTTGTTTAAAAATACCAAGTGATAATCAGCCTACTCAGGGTTCCAGGAAAAAATAAATCAGGTAATCAGCCTGGCTGGTGTATCACTCGTCATAACATCCAGCCGCGCTTATGGATTGCGGTGAGGCTTGGAAGAATTCCCTGACCTGTAATTTTTTAGACAGAAAACCAGCATTGTGCTTCTGTAACTGCCCTCTAACTTTCAAGGTGATGCTTGCTTTGTCTTCACTGTACCACTGTGAACCTGGAGTGGCTACAGAATGCCTGCGTGGAGTCCGTCAGGCGTTGCAGCATCCTGCAGACTCAAACACCAGTGAATGGAAGCAAACATCAGAATACTTTCCATCTTGGTCAGATGTGATTTTTAGCTTCCATGAAAATGGAGTAACCCTACGTGCGTTCTTGAAGTTACTCCAATGCTTTTGTATATGCTAGCACAGCATAGCAAACTTGATCAAGATCTGTAGGATCGGTTTGGGGACCGTGTGTAAAACTGACCTTGTGGCACTAGAGAGGCAGGCTGACAAAAAGTTCAGTCCTTTGCAAACAGCCACTCTGCGGGTTCTTCTGTTGCTCATAGGCTTCTTTGTATGAGTTAAATGCTGCTTGCTTCAGGTTATATCGGGGTTTAAAGCAAACAATGAGCCTCTGAAGGACCAAAATAGCGAAAAAGCCTTTGGAGCAGCTGTCTGGAGTGGTGCTGTGCTGTAGCTCTTCTGCAAAACGTTCACAGCAGCTTTCAGCAGCCGGTGTTGTAATGGCAATGTGCTGAGTACAAAAGATTTCTCTTTCTTTTCTTCTGTGCAGATATCATAATTCCTGAGAATGGGGAACCTGTTAGTTCCAAGGACATAAAGTGTTGTATTAAGCAAATTCAGGAACTGATTATTTCTCGATTAAACCAAGCAGTTGCCAACAAGCTAATTAGTTCAGTGGACTATCTCCGAGAGAGCTTTGTAGGGACTCTGGAGAGATGTCTGAAGAGCCTGGAGGAGTCTTGGGAGGTTTCAGTGCATCCTGCAAGGAATTTGGAGAAGTCGAAGGATGTTTCTGTACACATCACAAGCAATTATCTCAAACAGGTATGGTGGCTAAGGTGGCTATCTGGAATACTAGAGTAGTTTTGTTTTTTTTGAATCCTGACGTAGCAAGGGTGGGAGGAAACATGCTGAGCAAAATCAGAGAAACAGCTTTGTGATGTGGGGGGGGGACTGGTGTCATTAAGGGAGGTGCTAAAGCTTGGGAACGGTTTTATTCTTGCAGGCCTAGCACTTCCCGTCCTAAATCTGTATGAGGTGAACAAATCACAGCCTAGAAACTCCAGTGAGCTTAATAAAAATAAATGAATTGAACTAAGTGAATCGTGGCGTGTTCCATGTAGTATTTTTTCATTTTTCATTTTTGGAGGGTGTAGCAAATATTATAGTGAGTATAGCTTGTGAAGTGCCCATGCTTTTATCTTTCCCCTGCTTTCCAGATACTGAATGCTGCCTATCATGTTGAAGTCACATTCCACTCCGGCTCAACAGTAACCAGGATGCTGTGGGAACAGATCAAACAGGTATGCGCATTTTATTACTTTTAGTAGGTGTCAGCGCAGTGAACTTCTTGGTGCAAAAAAATATTTGAATACTTGTGGCTTCCCTCTTAGCTTAATTTTGAATCTTTTTGCTGTTTATATTTCAGATAATTGTTTGGGTTTGAGGGTTTCTTGCATTTTTCATTCGTTTTGTAATGCTTCTTGATTCAGTTCAACTCACTGTTCTCCCTCCAGAGCAGACTTCTCAGGTCTTTGCTTTAAATTTGCCTGTTAAAACACATCTTTCTGAAGTTCTTGCTCTAAGAACTGTTGATGACCTACTCTGTCTTCCCCCTCCTGAGTTTTTTGTGTGGATGGCCGAGAGGAATGTGGGTTTTTCCCAGACAGGTTCAGTGCTGAGTGGTAACAAACCTTCAGATTCCTCCTCTGGCACAGGGAAGGATCCAGACTGGGTGTGAAGCAGCTGGATTTTTGTGGCTTCTAATATAGGGCGGAGAAGGGCAGCTTAATCACCCAGCAATTTAGGGGAAGTGGTACATACCAGCACCTCGGACTTACACACCAGTGTGTCCATCCACAAAGAGCTGCGTCACTGCAGCTTTCGCCGTTTGAGGAACATCCTTCTTCCTGAGGCTCTGGCTCACTGCGTGTGCTTACAAGCTGAAAGCTGTCTGTTCTGCTGTGAGCTCTGAAGCAGTTCAGAACTGTTTTCCTAAAGATCCCCTTGTTCAGAGGCATTTGCTCCATTTTGGCTCTAGATGTTCCTGCAGCCTGATCAAGTAGCAGCCCCTTGCTGGGACTGAACCAGCCCTTGACCTGTACCACAGCTGAGGCTGTCCCGGTGGTGGCTGTGTAACTATGGTCAGATAGGAAAGGGTGACTGGCTTGTAAGAATAGTCAGAGGGGATATTCAGAAAGATCAGATCTCTTACTGTATGTGCGCAACGATACTCTGATCAATATCTAAATCAGTCCCTGTAAGGTAACTATTTAACCTAATTCTGTGTGCAAATGATGGTATGGTTACAGGGTGTCTAAGGAATTTGGATAAATTGACCGGCCTTTTGTTTTTCTGGAGTAGTGCCTTAATTCTGTTTCCTTTTTTACTAGATAATCCAGCGGATTACGTGGGTCAGCCCACCTGCCATCACCAGCGACTGGAAGAGGAAAGTTGCCCAGGATGCTATCGAGAGCCTCAGCGCATCCAAGTTAGCCAAGAGCATTTGCAGCCAGTTCCGAACCAGGCTGAACAGTTCCCATGAGGCTTTTGCAGCTTCCCTGCGACAGGTGAGTGAGGGGCTGTTAGAAAGAAATCTTGTTTTGTACAATGCCGCTCTTAGAAGATTTTTAATGGCTAAAAGAGCAGTTCGTGCAGTTAATGCTGCTAATTCTGTCAGTAGAGGTGGTGGAGTTGATGTGAGCGTTGTAATACAAGATCCCACTTTTAAACTAGGAATGCTTTAAGTAGGATCCTCTACTCAGTTGTGCAAGGACCCTCAGCTTTATACTGCTAGGGTTTTAGGCCAGGCAGGATGACAGCTGTGTGTGATACCTCTTACAGCTAGAAGATGGCCATTCTGGCAGGCTGGAGAAAACAGAAGACCTGTGGCTGAAGGTGCGGAAAGATCACGCTCCTCGGCTTGCACGACTCTCCCTGGAGAGCAGGTCCCTTCAGGATGTGCTGTTACACGGTGAGCGCTGTGCTTGTTCTCAGTGTTCTCTTCTACGCCCTCCTATTTCTGAAGCAGTCAGTGGGTGTAAACGGGTAGGAGGGATGTTTTGCTTTGCACTAAACCACTTCAGTGAGCCTCCATCTGACACACACTGAGTACCTTGAGTTGTGCAGCTGCTAGCCTGTGAAAAGCTCTAGGCTGCCAGCCTGACTGTGTGCCTCTCATATAACGCGAAGGAATAAACACATTTTAATTTCTGATTACATGGCTGTTGTGCCTTACAGGCAAACCAAAACTGGGCCGTGAGCTGGGCCGAGGACAGTATGGCGTGGTCTATCTGTGTGACAGCTGGGGAGGGCATTTCCCTTGTGCACTGAAATCTGTTGTTCCTCCAGATGAGAAGCACTGGAATGACCTTGCACTTGAGTTTCACTATATGAGGTGCGTATTGTAAGTGCTTTTCTCATTCCGTATGGATGTCCTTAAATTCACTGCTGCAAACAAACATTATTTGCGTGGGCAGAGCCTTGCTTTCTGTATTTCTATTTTGCACTCAGTGAGTTGACCTCGTGAAATGCCAAGCTGCAGTTTCCAGCAGAGGCAAGACAGTTTGCTGGTGTCACTGCAAAATGTAACAGGCACAGAACTGGGCAGGAAAGCTTTTTTCTGTCTTAATCTGATTCTTTGGTATCTATATTGTTCAGATGCTTGCTGGTTTTCAGATTAAATTAGAATTAGTGGAGTTTGATAGCAAACAGTTCTTTCTCCCTGGATTTCTGGTGTTCTTTTTCCAATCTTTGTCTTCTCTAACGTCACAAAATAAAATGATGGGTCTACGCTACAGACTTAGTCTTCAGTTAAATAGCTGCAGGCAAGTGCTGCTGTAGAGGCAGTTGAAATAATAATGTTTCTTTGGTACTGCAAGCTTGAATAGGCTTTCTTGAATCTGATTAGATCAGATGGTACTGTACCTTTATGGTCATCAGAACTGTGGGTGCTGTGATTATTTACACACGTGGATAGCATCGCTATAGGTGGATCTTATTCTCGTACTGAACTTGCTGCTGGGCATTTTTCCTTTAGAAGGTGAAGCTAGGGGGTGGAAAGGAGATAAAAATGACCACATTTCTGTGCTGAACTCATTATAGGTCTCTACAGTCACACGAGCGGCTTGTACATCTCCATGGTTCTGTGATAGATTATGGCTATGGAGGAGGTTCCAGCATTGCTGTCCTATTGATAATGGAGCGGCTGCACAGAGACCTCTATACAGGACTGAAGGTAACAGCAGTCTGCGTGTATGTACAGTCTAATGTATGAATTTTAAAAAAGCCTAAATACCTGTTCATCTGTCCGCCACGTTCCTCTCCTGAAGGGGAAAATTCTGTATTCTAAATGCAGGGTTGTGATTTTTTTTTTATTATGCTTTTCTTTTTTTTCTGGGGTGTTCTGGGGCTGTACATAGCATCAGAACTAGACTTCATTGGTGCACCGGCGTATATTGCTTGGTCTCAGTCTGTGTGCTGGAACATCTTGTATCGCTGCTATGTCAGAAGTCATGTGGCTCTGCTCTTGGCCTTCCTGTCTGCCTCTTCCTTGGGCTTTCACCAGGCTCTTAGGTCTGTTTCCTTAAAGTCTGTAAACTCCTGAGGTGTGCTGTGGCTACAGCAGCATGGTTACTGTTGTTAAAAGGTAATAAGCCGGACTACCATCTCTCAACCTGCTAAAACCAGTGCACTGGGAAAATAGGGGTAGCTCCCCTTGCTTCTGTTGCCTGGTGAGTTTTTTGGGAGGATGGTCTTGTGAGAGTTAAAATAATTGGATTTTGATGTTTTCTTGGTAAATAAGAGTAAGCAAAAGGAAATTCCACTTGTAGGAGTTAAGTCTGTGTGTTTATTTTTTCAGGCTGGGCTAGAATTAGAAACACGATTACAGATTGCCTTGGATGTGGTTGAAGGAATCCGTTATCTTCACAGTCAGGGACTTGTGCACCGGGATATCAAACTTAAAAATGTCTTGGTAAGGAAAACTTTTGATCTGACTAATCCTGAAGTCTTACGAAGCCCTTTAAGTGGGAGGGAGGAGCATGTTATAAAATGAAGTAATAGCATTATTCATATATCACGAACTGTAAGATGTTATCGTTAGCAACAACTGGTCTTGCAGTAGGGTTTTGTAGCTCAATTTCAGTCAGAGCCTAGGGGAAAACGAACAGTAGAGTCTCTTCTCTTGAAGGCAGAGAGCTTGAGCTACAAGTAAGACTTCTAGTTTCTAGCCTTATTAAACCCAAACCACACCCAGAAGACAAGTGAAGACATGTTTTGTTGCTGAGCTTAGCTAGGTAAGTGTCAACGAGCAGCCAAGCAATCAGAAGCTTACTTGAGAATAAATGCTCAACCCTTCAAACAGACATACCTTAAAACTGTAATATTAAAAAGCAGTAATACAAGTGGGAAGTATGATTATCAGCTGCCTGTGTATGAATTCTTCTACAGCTTGACAAAAAGAATCGAGCCAAAATCACTGACTTGGGGTTCTGCAAACCAGAAGCTATGATGTCTGGCAGCATTGTAGGCACACCTATTCATATGGCTCCTGAACTTTTTACAGGTATGCATGTGGACTGAATCCACTTCTGTCTCACTCTGGCTTGTATCTTGCAGGCCATTACTTTAAACTAGTACATCAACTTGCTTATGAAGGGAAAAATAATTTAAAAATGGGCCAGAAGACTACGCTTACAATGCATAATATGTATTATTCTCCTGTATTTTAAGTCTTAAATCTCCGCTTGCTTGAAAGAGGGGAGAACTGTTGCATTCAGAAGCTTTGCTGAAGTGATCAAAGCTCTTACAACTGGAAAATTAATAGCTATTGAGTGGAAACATTTGGCTTTCACAGGTTAATACCTCAGAAAGGGTTCTCTGGTTTTTGCATAGCTGCTGAGTAAAGAATTTCTGAGCTGTTGTGAGCATGTAGCCTATATTAACATTCACTGTGCTTCTGGCAGGCACTTTATCTAAAACTGAAAGTTTCCTATGCAAGCATCCTGCAGTAGCACTTCAAGGTCCACATCAGCTTCAACAGAATCGTTCTGGCCTGAAATGTTTTCCCTGCTTGGACAAGATTGCAACCAAACTGAAGCAATCCTATTTGTGTTAATGTAGAAAATATTTTTCAAGTGGTTCTCAGCACTAACAATGAAATACTTGTGACTAGCAGGCTAGATCTTGATCTTACAAAGATGTGAGTATGGGCTTAGCCCTTACGCACTTACTGTGCTCAATCTTTTCTTATTCAGTGGGTGAACTTGCTATAAACCAGTAGCTGCCAAACTTCTGGATTGAGAGGCTGCTGTTAGTTCTGTTGGGTTCCTGGGCTAGCAGCAGAGCTGAACAGAACTGAGGGTCTTATGAATGTTTGTGTATAATTCTCTAGAATACACCTGACCACGGGCCTGCAGTGGTCTAAGAGCCTCAGTTTGGGAGCTGCTGGTACAAGTTAAGTGTACAAATTCTCTGAGAAGGGAAGGTCTTCAGTTTATCCCTCTACCCTTAGCAATAACTCCTGTTATGCTTCTAGGCATCATTACAAGTCTTACCTTCTGGCAATGAAGTTGTGGTTTTAATCTGATGATGTGGAACACTGAAATAGTTCTGTTCACTTTCCAGTTATGAAGGTATTTGTTTGCCCTGCTGATCAGATATATCTGTTTGTCATAGGAAAATACGATAACTCAGTGGATGTTTATGCATTTGGCATTTTGTTTTGGTATATTTGTTCGGGACACGTGAAGTTACCAGAAGCTTTTGAGAGATGTGCAAGCAAAGATCACCTTTGGAACAACGTTAGAAGAGGTATAAATGGCTTATGTTGAACTCCATTGGGTGACACTGCTTGTGTAAAACTTGAGGGGAGATGAGGAAATAGATTTTTATCCTCTTGTAACTGAAAGGTAAAAATACAAGTTGTATTCTTTCACTGACTGTCTAAAAATTAAAAATTATATCTTGGAAATGTTCTACTGAAAATCTAGCTAAAATTAGCAGGGATGAAGGGAGCAGGCTTTCCGTTAACTGCCTTCCTGCCATAATGTCACAGGAGCTGTGCTAACACCCCACAGAAGCATTGTACTGCTGTGCAGGGTTTATGATGTAAACCGGATCCCAGAATCAGCCAGCCATGGCCTGATCCCCTCAAGAATGCTTTAATCCCTCGTAGCTCCTGGAGGCCACGGTGATCTGTACATTCAAGTGCTTAACGTGCAGCATGCAGGGGAAGCTGTCAGTGGTGGGCTGCGTGTTGAGTAACAGGCTGGTAGTTGCTCCCCAAAACACAAACTTTCACATCAGGCCATTGTAGGTTTAGCTCAGTACTGTGTTTTGAGGTAGCTTAATCCTTCATGCTGCAAGGTGATGTCGCTTCACTGCTTTGTGTCCTTCGTTGCTGTCCATATAATCTCTCCCCTTCTCATGTGAGAAAGATTAACTCAGATGAGTGAATCCTGTACTTGGTCAGAAGGCCACGCACACTACACTCATTGCTTGTTCCCGTGATGAACCTGCTCCCAAAGGTACTACTACGAGAGCTTAAGGGGAATGACTTTTTTAGCTGGGGAGATACTCATTTTGTTTCCAAATAGTCGTGAAGAGGAGGTTTTCTACAAAAGTAACGAACATCAGACAGTTTTCTCTGCTGGTTGATGGTAACTGTATTCCTCTCCCAGGAGTTCGCCCCGAGCGCCTTCCCGTGTTCGATGAGGAGTGCTGGCAGCTGATGGAAGCCTGTTGGGATGGAGATTCCTCCCAGCGCCCTCTCTTGGGGATTGTTCAACCTATGCTGCAGGGGATCATGGACAGGCTCTGCAAGTCAAGCTCCGAGCACCCAAATAAAGGGTTGGATGACTCCACTTGAAAAGGAAGCACAGAAGAATTCTGGATTATGGGAGAATTCTGAACCCCTAACTCTGCAGATGGCTTCTTCAGATGCAGCTTTTTGTGGCTAACATGAGTGGGACAGGTAATAGCAACCAAAGGTTGCTCGCAGAGGTGCAACTCTGGGCATGTTTCATCTTGAACAGAGGCCAGAGAAATCTCCCTGGGACACCCTATTGATGCTAGTTACCCTGCTGCAGCTTTTATTACGGATTGGCACAAGTAAAATAGAAAATCCACTCCCTTGAACTGAAGGGGGTTTTTGCCAATCCCACACAAACACCAATCAAAGAAAAGCATCCTGTGTGTTTGGGTAGCATCTGTGTTGCTAGGAGTTGACCATGACAGTCTTTACTCAGTAAAGTAAAAGCTCTCTTCCCATTAACTGACGGCCCCAGGTGGCCTTCAGTCAACACGTAACTATCCCAATCACTTGGATTGGCACCAATTACAGTGCAGTCAGAGTGGAAAAAAAAAGAGGCTTTAGGCTTGAAGGTGTTTAGAAGCTAAGAGTGTCTATCTGTATTAGCTTCTTGCAACACTCCAAATGTTTACATTGACAGGAGCAAAGCTTCCATGTTTTACCTAAGGGGGATTACCTACTGTTCCACTGCAGTTAAAATACCCCAAGTTATAAGCTATTTATCTCTTATGTACCCTTCACCCCTTACTTCTGTAAACAAGCTCTTTTCTGGTAGTTTTGCTTCATAACAGTTATTTAAATATCTGAAGAAACCTGACCTTTCTTTTTTACAGTCTTCTGCTAAAATGGAAGACTGCTCGGAGATTACATGTTGTAATAGAGGAACATAAAGTCATTACATCTAATGACTGTCCATGGGGGAAATGCCAATTCATTTTAATTAAATTTGGGCTTTGAATTCGTTGTGAAGGCAGTAACAGTTTTAAATTGTGCTAACTATGACAGATGTATTTTTAAAATAAGGTTTCTTCAGCTTTTTTAAATTCACGTGCTTGGTGAGAGCATAGTCGAGGGGAAAACAGGTCATTCATTCTCCAGTAGCTGTGTATCGTGGCCGTGTCCGTTCATCTGATTGCTTCACTCTGGGATCTCTAATTTGGCTGTATTGAAAAGAATAAAAAAGGGGGGGGAGGGAAATCCTTGCAAGGAAGGTATGGGTTGGGATGATCCTGGTGCCCTTATGAAGAGGGCTGCTCTTGAAAGTATCCTTGCCCCTTGTCTTTTGCATTTCTAGGGCAACATACCTGTGGGGTGGAGGCTGAAATAGAAACTGCACCTTGTTTACTACGTGAGGAAATAGTGAGTTGGCAAGTTCTCCCTAAGCTTACTGTTCTTCCCAGCTGCAGGGGATGGTCACCAGTGGCTTTGTTTCCCAGGAAAGCTAACATGCTGCATCCAGAATAGTGTAGGCATGTGGAATTCCTGCACCCTGTTGCTGGAATTTATTGTCTAGTACACAGCAAAAATACAACTGATATCTGCCTGTTAAACAGCTTGAGCAAAGGAAAGGGATACATAACCCTGCAGTATTAGTTTAGTTTAAATCTTCCCTTCTTTGTGCAATAAACAGAATTAATGCTTTTTTATATAAACTTTTTTTACTTACCTGCATGTGTGGGCATTTTTCTGGTCTGTGATGGCATTACCAGGGCGGTTCTACACAGATACAGCTCCAGCTGCCCCCAGCCCAAGGTGCAGCGACCAAGAACCACATGCGCAGAAGAACGAATACTTTTCCGAAGTAGAATTGCTAGGCATTTCACTGCCTCGGTGCACGTCCATGCCACCAATGACACTAATAGTATTAACTCTTTTACTGTGTGTGGTGGTTAGTAACCTTACCTACAACTAGGAGAGTTGACGTCAGTCTCTTGCGGTTAATAGAGATAGCTTATGTAAATAATAAATGTATGAATAAAATTTAAACCTCTGTATATGCAATTCCAGAAACGTCTTTTATAGCTTTTCCTATGTACTATCTCCAGGCACTTATCTGATGCATTTTTTTTTGTGTTGTTTGTAGCTGCGTTGATGTCTTGTTTCCATTTTGTCTTCTCGTGTGTCCAGCATCACAGATCAGCAGGTTTCCTCAGACTTAGCACTGCTACTTCTCTGCACTTTTTTTTTCCATTGGGTATAAAGTTCTTACTGGCTCAACGTGTTTTGAGAGGCTTCACAGATTCTGTTTATCCTTTAAATCAGTTTTTTTTTTTCCCCTGCCCTCACCTAGAGCAAGGACAGCAAAGCTTGTGATAACTTGACCATTCCCCAGTCCCCTCCTGGTGTGCAGTTACATGACAAGATGGGGAAGTGGGACCAAGTCCTGTTCACCTTGTGCAGTGAGCCGAGCAGGTACTCTTTGCTCACACAAAGCTACCTTTACAGCTTTGTCTGCTGATGTTTGTTAAAATGTGTTTTAACTAAGATGAGGTTGTGAAAGGGTACCTGTTACTGAGGCATCGTACAATGTCCCCCTGCCTTACCAGGCTCCTGTTGTGTGTGGGAGCACACCCGTGCAGCTGTTCCTGTCATTTAAACAAAAGCTAACTCCCAGCACCTGGGGCTGACTTCTGTGAGCAGTTAACTCCCTGCCTGTGGGCCTGCCCTGCTTAAAGGGGAGCTCAGGCCGAAGATTTGGGGAAAAAAATAACAAAACCACTTTGTAAAGAAAGGTGACTGAGGTTTATGGCTCCAGGTGGCCAAGGAGGCAGGCTCCAGGTGCGAGGCTCAAGTACAGAGGGAAAGGTGATGGAACTTGCTCTACGTTTGGGATTCCCCAGCACAATTCTCGGCCTTCCCTTGCAGACACAATGTGGGGTGAGGTGAGCTGGGAGAAAACCCCGATAAATAAGAAAGGGCAGCTGAGAGGACACGGGGGGACACTGGGGGGCTTTCAGGGGGAGCTGGGGACACGGGGTGGCCCTGGTGGGGCTGTGGCAGTGTTGTGCCACCACACCTGCAGAACCCGAAGGCCCAAACACCTTAATTAGGAGAGTTAATTACTCCCCTTAAAGGCTCGCTGAGGGGCTGTGGAGCTCTCCCCATGTCCCAGGGCCCTGCTCGGGGCTCGCAGTTCCCTGGGCCGCTCCAGCTGCTCCCAGCAGGGCCGTGGCAGCGGCGAGCGCGGGGGCGAGCCTTCATTTTGTGTTTTATTTCGTGTTTTATTTTGTTGTATTTCGCGTTTCATTTTGTGTTTGTGCGGCCCGGCCCTGACGGGGAAAGGAAAACGTGAGGAAAACGTAACGAGCCTAGGGAGTGTGGGGAAAAAAAAAAAAAAGTGCAATAACCATCACGACCGACCCAAACCGTTGTGTTTTTACTCTATTTTATTTCCTGCCACCCTTCCCCTCCCTACACCCGCGGTGAAGCCGCTCCTTTCATCCCCCCCGCCGCCGCCCCGAGCCGCCGGCGGCGCCCGCCGGAACCTTCGGGCCGCGTCCGCGGAACCCGCCCGGAACCTTTCTGCGTGCGCCCCCGCCGGGCTGCCCGCCGCGCTGCCTGAGCGCCGCCCCCGCCCCGCCGCCGCAAAACGGGGCGGAACGGAGACAGCGCCGCCCGGCCCCCGCCGCTCGAGGCCTCCACAGCGCCGAGCGGAGCGGGAAGGAAGAGACCCGCAGGATCCGGCGGAGGAGGGGAGCGGCGATCCGTCAGGCGAACGGCGGGGCGGCGCGGCGAGGCGCGGAGGCCCCCGGAGGGGTCCTTCACGGACGGGGACGGAGGGAGCGGGACGGCGCCGCGATGAACCTGGAGCTGCTCGGTGCGGCCGGGGGGGGCGGGGCCGGGCCGGGGGCTGCTGGCGGGGGGGAACCGGGCCGGGCCTGGCCGGGCCGAGCGGCGGGGACCCGGGGCCGGGAGGCCGAGAAGGCCGACGGGGTCCCGGCCGGTACCGGGAGGGGGTGAGGGGGTGATGGAGCCCCGTGCTCGGCTCTGGGCCCCTCAGCACCAGGACACTGAGGGCCTGGAGGGTGCCCTGAGAGGGGCTGCGGAGCTGGAGAAGGGACACAAGTCCTGTGAGGGGCGGCTGAGGGACTGGGGGGGTTTGGGCTGGGGAAGGGGAGGCTCAGGGCAGAGCTCGCTGCTCTCTGCAGCTCCCTGAGAGGAAGGCGTGGGGAGCTGGGGGTCGGCCTCTTCTCACAGGTAACCAGAGATAGGAGCAGGGGGAATGGCCTCAAGTTGTGCCAGGGGAGGGTCAGGCTGGAAATGAGGAGACATTTCTGCTCAGAAAGAGCGGTCAGGCCTTGGGACGGGTTGCCCAGGGAGGTGGTGGGGTCACCGTCCCTGGGGGTGTTCAAGGAGAGGTTGGACGCGGTGCTTGGGGACACGGCTCAGTGGTGACATTGGTGGTAGGGGATGGCTGGAGCAGGTGATCTTGGAGGGCTTCTCCAACCCTAACGATTCACTAACTCTGCTGCTGTCTTCACATTTCGTTGCAGAATCCTTCGGGCAGAACTACCCCGAAGTAAGTGCCCCTTCTTGTACACCCCCCCCTCTCCTACACCCCTCGTCCCTGTCCCCGTCCTGCTGCCAGCAGCATTCAGCCAGACCTTGACCGCCCCCTTCCCCGCAGGAGGCCGATGGCACGCTGGACTGCATCAGCATGGCCCTGACCTGCACCTTCAACCGCTGGGGCACGCTGCTCGCCGTGGGCTGCAACGACGGGCGCATCGTCATCTGGGACTTCCTGACCAGGGGCATCGCCAAGATCATCAGCGCCCACATCCACCCCGTCTGCTCCTTGTGGTGAGAGAGGACTCGTGGTTTTTTTTCCCGGGGACGCTGTAACTGCATGCTCAGTGCTCTCTGAGCTAACAGCCACCACCTCAGGAGCCACCAGGCGCGAGAGGCTGCTCTCCTGTTTGCTAGGATTTGCCTGTGGCTGTGTTTGCTGGGGATCAGGTGCTGCGATAGCCCCACTGCTCTTGACACCCGTTCGTGTTAGCTGCTGGAAGGCAGCACGTTGCGGGATACAGAGTTGCATTTTAGGATAGTTCCCTTTCAAGTTGTTTGAAAATACGATGTGTCTAATAAGTTTGGGGCTGTTAAGTGCTCACAGCTTGTTTTCACGCTAAGAGTTTTATAGTTGAGCCCGATAATTAGGTCTGATAGTTCTGCGTGACTATTGGTGGACACGTTTTATGCATTTGAGGAGTAACTTCTACTTGAATTCCCTCTTGTCACTGTAGCTGGAGTCGAGACGGCCACAAATTAGTGAGCGCTTCAACCGATAACATTGTGTCACAGTGGGATGTGCTCTCTGGAGACTGCGACCAGAGATTTCGATTTCCTTCGCCTATCTTGAAAGTTCAGTACCACCCTCGAGACCAGTAAGTCATGTGAAAAAAAGTTTGAATGCTCTCCTTTTGGTAAAATTAATGATTATTAAAATGCTTTATTTTGCAAAGTAGATGCTTCCAGCATGTCATCTTCAGGTGACTGCATTTGGTGTGGCTCTTCTTATTATGAAAGGATCAGGAAGGGAGGAGGGTGAATGTGAGAGTAATTCTTAAAACTGTGCATGGAAATGCCTTGTTGAGTTTAGAAGTTAATTTTATAAACGTAGAGAAGCTTCCGGAGAAAGAAAGGAAATGAAAGTAGATAGCAGCTAAATGTCATTTTGCAGTGTAAGACGAGGGAAGACACGGGGCTGTTCTACACAGCTCAACATAGACTGAGATTTTTTGTATACTTCTAAATGTGAGAACTTTGGAGAACAAGCTATTAATTCTTCCTTTGCTGCTTTGCAGGAACAGAGTTCTGGTTTGTCCCATGAAGTCTGCGCCGGTGATGCTGACCCTGTCAGACTCCAAGCACGTTGTTCTGCCCGTGGATGATGATTCTGATCTCAACGTTGTGGCCTCCTTTGACAGGCGAGGGGAATACATTTATACAGGCAATGCCAAGGGGAAGGTGAGACTGTAGCAAGAGGCACTGGACGCAGTAGCTTAGATTATTTCCTGTCTTTATCGAGGTGCTTGATGTCTCTAGGTTGCGTTCTGTGCTTTGAGTAAGGCTTCCTGAATGTCTCTTGAATAATCGGTCTGATGTTGACACGATCATCTTCACCTTCACATTCCATCTTGGAAGATCTGTAACATACGAATCTCGGAGTTAGGCCTTTGTGTTCCTGTTGTCTTTGTGTTTGTTAGATCCTTTTCCAGTGTAAATAAACCAGTGTTAATGTCGCAGAAGTGTCACAGAAACTGCAGTAGAATCTAGAGTTGCAGAGCCCCAGCTATTCCTGTGTAGATTGCTGAGGCTTCTGTTTTCAGGGTTAGTAGCAGATGTGACAGGTGACGAAAGTGGAATGAGTCATAACGAAGACACTGATTGCCTTCTGTTTCCTTGATCTTCAGATCCTGGTCTTAAAAACAGACACTCAGGATCTCGTTGCTTCCTTCAGAGTGACAACTGGAACCAGCAACACCACAGCTATTAAATCCATCGAATTTGCTCGGAAAGGAAGGTGAGTTATTTCATTTATCAAGTGCTGTCTTTAAAGATGAGCTGAAAGCTATGGACTATACAAGGTGATAAAAACTGCCAAGATTATTTCATGCAACATACTCTGACTCTTTTTGTTTTCTTAAATATTTTTTTTAATGCAATGCATGTTCTGTGGCATCCTTCCTACAGCTGCTTCTTGATAAACACAGCTGACAGGATAATCAGGGTGTATGACGGCCGGGAAATTTTAACCTGTGGACGAGATGGGGAGCCTGAACCCATGCAGAAGCTGCAGGATTTAGTGAACAGGTAAGAGGCTGGAGAATGGGCAAAAGCCTGTCTTGAAAAGGTTTTGTTTTGCGTGTTCTGTGCTAATGGGAGCATCTGCACAAAGGTGTGGTGGTTTTACTCGAGTGGGCAGCTGAGCTCCACCACAACCGCTCTCTCACTCCCCCTCCTCAGAGAGGAACGGGGAGAAAATATGAAAAGGGCTCAAGGGTTGAGATAAGGACGAGGAGATCGTGCAGTAATTGTCGTGACGGGCAAAACAGACTCAGCATAGGGAGATAGTGAGATTTATTGCCTATTACTAACAAGCTAGAGAAGTGAGAAACAAAGGGAAGAAACCAAAAGCACCTTCCCTCCCATTCACCTTCTTCCACCTCTTCCCCCTGAGCAGTGCAGGGGGATGGGGGTTATGCTCAGTCTGTGGCGCTTCTTCGCCGCCGCTCCTTCTCGGTCACTCTCATCCCCTGTGCTCTGGGATCCCTCCCACGGGATGCAGTCCTGGCTGAACTGATCCAGCGTGGGCTGCCCACAGGCAGCAACTCTTCAAGAACTGCTCCAGATACGGGTCCATACCACGGGGTCCATCCCTCGGGAGCAAACTGCTCCAACCTGGGTCCCCCACAGGCAGCAGCTCCTGCCAGGTCAGCTGTTGCTGCGTGGGCTCCTCTCCACGGGCTGCAGGTCTGGCCCAGAATCTGCTCCGGCAGGAGTCTTCCACAGGCCGCAGCCTCCATCGGTGCAGGCCCACCTGCTCCACCGTGGTCTCCTCCACGGGCTGCAGCGTGGAACCCTGCTCCCCCGTGGTACTCCATGGGCTGCAGGGGGACAGCCTGCTTCACCATGGGCCTCACCACAGGCCGCAGGGGACTTCTGCTCTGGCACCTGGAGCACCTCTCCCCCTCCTTCTTCACTGACCTTGGCGCCTGCAAGGCTGCTCCTCACTCCTCTCACTCTCCAGCTGCTGTGTAGCACAGCGTTTTTTTTCCCTGTCTTAAATCTGCTCGCACAGAGGTGCAAAACAACATCACTTACTGGCTCAGCTCTGGTCAGCAGTGGGGCCCTTACCAAACGTGGGGCAGCTTCGAGATCCTTCTCTCAGAAACCACCCCTATGGCCCCCTGCTCCCAAAACCTTGCCACAGAAACCCACTACCAAAGGGTAACTCGGTATTTTGTTTGGTGTCATGGACAGGTGTTTTTATCTGAAACCTGTGAGTCACAATTTGATCTGAAATGTTATTAGTGGACGGAAGGATGTAAGTTCTTGGTCTGGAGAGCAGTCCTCCATACTGTGCTGTTGTTTAATTGCTTCCTTTGCATTTTTTCTCTTGCGGGCAGGACCCCGTGGAAGAAGTGTTGTTTCTCTGGTGATGGTGAATATATAGTAGCAGGTTCGGCACGACAGCATGCTCTGTACATCTGGGAGAAAAGCATTGGAAACCTGGTGAAAATCCTCCATGGGACCAGAGGAGAGCTGCTCTTGGATGTAGCAGTAAGAACACTGCCCGCTAGTGCTGTGTTTCTTGTTAGTTTGCAAACCAAGCTGTCTTAGTTCTGTTTACCAATTAAGCTCCTCTTTTCTCTTTCACGTAAACCCAGTGGCATCCTGTCCGGCCGATCATAGCTTCCATTTCCAGTGGTGTTGTATCCATATGGGCTCAGAATCAAGTGGTAAGCATTTCTGATTATTTCCTGAAGAGAATTCCCTGGTGGTTTCCATTCTAGCCGACTGTTTGTGTGTTGAAATCCTTTATCGAATCCCAGTTCGGCACGCTCTCTAGCTTCACCTGCCTGACTTGAAAGATGTTTGCCATCTTGTTGAATGCGAGGAGGGTGCTTATACTTCAACTGCTGAACTAGTTAAGCGTTGTGTTAAGTCACAGGGACACTTTGGGCATGGGTGGTGTCCTTCTGAAAGTGTTAAGTACAGGAAATCTGAGTGAGTGTGCCAAACCTGCAGTGTATAACATACGGCTTTGGTTTTAGGGGTAACGACACACATTTCAATATCGAAGGAGGATGGTCATATCTTCAGTAGGAGCTGATTCACGCGGTTCCTATTTGGCATATGACTCTCTATGATTGAGCCATGACTTCTTGTGATCTTGCACACGGCTTGGGGGACTTTAAGGCAGCATGAGACTGTAATTGCACGAGTCCTCGCTGTGGTTGCTGTTACTTTGCGTAAAATTCACCTTGAATTTGTGGTGTAGGAAAACTGGAGTGCCTTTGCGCCTGACTTCAAAGAACTGGACGAGAATGTAGAATACGAAGAGAGGGAGTCCGAGTTTGACATTGAAGATGAAGATAAGAGCGAACCAGAACAGACAGGTAATGCCTCAACTGTGTTCCTGTGTAGCAAAGGTGTGGTCAGCAGTTCAGTTGTTATCAAATAATTCGTAGTCCAAATATATGATCATAATAAAAATTAAAACTAGTGGTCACGGTAGTAATCGTGGGTAGTAAACGGCAAACAGCAGTGGATAAATGAGGACACACAAATCGCCAATCAGTGCGATTCCTCCTAATTGGCACGCCATATTTGCTTAACAAGGCTTCCCCTTTGCGTTGTGTTCTCAGTTAAAGGCAATAGCCAACTGGCCCGTGGGTGTAGGGGCTTGCTCTCACCAGAAGCCATGCTGAATTTGAATCAATAGCAGCACAACTTGGCCACTTGGTGGTGCCAAAAAACTGCGTGTGGAAAAGGCTGTCCTGACCACAGAAAGAAGCAAGGGTTCTTCCCAGCTCACCACAGGGCCCTCGTTACCAGGCTTTGCAGTATTCACGCATTTAGATTACTTTTGTCTCTAGCATTTTCTAATATTAAAACATAGCATTGGCTTGTGGGAACAAAGCAGTAAAACCAGTTCTAAGTAATTTGTTCTTTCCTTGTAATTCCGGTCTTTAATGCTTTTTTTTCCCCTGGTTCTTAGGTGCTGATGCTGCAGAAGATGAAGAAGTGGATGTAACTAGCGTGGATCCCATTGCTGCCTTCTGTAGCAGGTAAAAGAATAATTTTGTTTAAAGTACGAATACAAAATGTATCACTAAGATTCCCTGTGTAATAGCCCTCCCAACACACTTGTATTTTGTGTCTTTCCTGCATTGGATAGAAAGAGTTACTTGTGTAAAATGCCATTTGCAGAGGCTAAGGTGCAGCTTTGTGTATGCATTGCTACATTTCAGGTAGTCACAGCATAAAGGAGGTGTGTGTTTCAGTTGTTAACTGCTCTGGGTGAGGAAGATAAAAGACCAAGAGGAGCCGTGTCCCTTTCTTCCTCTTTTTTTTCGTACTCAGTGCATTTCTGAGAAACACTCGAGTGTTGTCTTTTTTCTTCTCTCTGTCCCAGAGTCTCCTGTTAATCACCACCTGTCTTGCAAGAGAACATTTGGCAGTCTTTGACCGTGACACTCATGTGGCATGCTCTCCCTCCAAGAATGACAAGCCTTGGCTTCACACATTTCCACTTTCCTCCTTAATGTCTTTGGTTCTAGTATTGGGTATTTGTACAGGGTTCTCAAGCTGCCAAATGCCTTGGTCAACTACACAGCATGGATATATGATTGCTCCTTGCAGAGACAGGTCTTGGTTTGTGAATGTGAAGATGTTAAAGAGCACTACTTGTAAATGAGAGCCTACTTCTTTCTTTCATAGTGATGAAGAACTGGAGGACTCCAAGGCTCTGCTTTACTTACCCATCGCTCCTGAAGTGGAAGATCCAGAAGAAAACCCCTATGGGCCTCCCCCTGATGCTGTTCAGAGTTCTCTAAGCGATGAGGGAATAGGTTCTGAGAAGAAGAGGCAGTCCTCCTCTGATGGACCTCAGGCACCAAAGAAGAAGCCCAAAACCACCAACATTGAACTACAAGGAGTGCCTAATGATGGTGATTAGAAGCTGCTGTTGTTTTAGTGCCTATTTTGCATCTGACATAGTTTTTAGCTTTGCCTAGTCAGAATACCAGGTGGTCACTTGTTAATTTTCTGTGAAGTTACTTCTTACCGCAATGATTAATGGCCACATACTCCGCGAAGCTTGCTTATCTTTCTCAAACTAGAAATGAGAACAGGCATCCCAAAACTAGTTTTTAATGTTGTTTGTATTTAACATCTGATTTCGGTGTCCTGAAGGTAACTCCTCTTGGTAACACATTGCTTTCCACAGAAGTCCATCCGCTGCTGGGTGTGAAGGGAGATGGTAAATCCAAGAAGAAGCAAGCAGGCAGGCCTAAAGGATCAAAAGGTAAAGACAAAGATTCTCCATTTAAACCGAAACTCTACAAAGGGGACAGAGGTGCTTTACCTCTGGAAGGAGCAGCGAAGGGTAAAGTGCAGGCGGAGCTGGGACAGCCTTTGACAGGTAAGGACCCAGCGTGAGCGTCGTTGCTTGCTTGGTGGCCTTGCTTTGTACAGACCCTGACTTAATACAGTCATAGCGTTTTATTTTCCCAAACGGCACCTGCTCACTAGATGTTTAGCTGCTGCCAAGGATAGGCAAAATTTTACACTTTTTTTTTGTGGAAGGGCTTTTACTATTTTAGTAAAACTGATGTCCATGCACGTGGTGTTGCATAGAACGAGCAAGTAGGGTTTTAATAGAGATGGAGCACTATTTCAAAAGCCAAGTATCTTTTGATGGATGACTTTAGTCTTTTTGTTAACTTCTGTCAATTCTTACATTCACAATAACTGTGCTCAGTTTGGCTGGGTAGGTTTTGACAGCAAAAATGTAAACAGTGAAGGGTTCAGAAGCTTAAGTTGATATTTTGTGCCGTTAATGGTGTAATCAACAAAAAAGTTCTGTAAGCTGAACTAGGAAATGAAGCAGACATGAAAAGTTTGAGGATTAGAAATACTGTCGGCTGACTTAGGAGAGGTTTTCTTTCCCTCTTGTCTGGGACTCAGCTAAATGACCTCGTAACTGGGGTTTTCCATTTCCTGTCTGGACTAGGTTATTGTTATAAATGGTTTCTGCCGAAATACACAGCTGTGACTTTCCTCTAGGCAAAGTGTAGCGTCGCTTAAAGGAGCGTAATAAAGGATCGAGCGTTGCCTGTTTGATCAGCGGACCCTAAGATAATAATCAGGAACTGAATTTTCTATACACAGCTATGCAGTAGCCTTAGTTACATTCCAGGAAGCACAGATGCTGTAAAAGAGGACAGGTTTTGTTTTCCCTTTCTATGTTTTTTTTAAATCGTGTTTTGTTAGTTGCTGACTCTAGAACAAGCCTTGCAGTCACCTATGTTAGAGCCCAGCTGGTGACAGGGTTTCCCATCTGTCTCCTTTGCTACTCGAGCATGTTTGGGAAAAGTTCACTCAGGTGTAGCAAAGGAAATACACGTTTGGATTAAATGATGCGAGCTCCACAGAGAACTCAGCGCTGATATGTAAACAGATTCAAAGATACGATGTAATTGATATATCAAATTTTGCATTTCCTTGAACTCAGCAGCTGCTGCTGTGGGTTTTAGACTGCACACAGTTGATTTTTATTGTTTTTTAACCCCTTCCTTCCCTCACTGCTGGTCCTACGTTACCCACCTTGCTCATTGTCCTTCCTGCTCTGCTCCTGTTCCGTTGCTTGTGCTAGTACTGATAGCTGCTGTGTGCAGAAAAAGGGGATGTGGTGAAAGAAACCTGGCTGTAAGTGGCAAAACATGGTGAATGTCTTCTGGGCTTCTATGTAATCCTTTCACATTGCGCCTTACAAAATCTAGAAATAAAACAGATAGTTAAGAATATCCTTAGACCTGGTTTGTAGCCTGAGCAGGACAAATTAGCTTCTGGTGTCAGGGTTACCAGGCAGGGCAGTTCTCTCTTGATTTCTCAGGTCATTAGGGGCAATCCAATATGCTTAGAAGTACAATAATAAGGAATTGTCTGGGTCAATACAGATTCCCAGATGTCTGCTGACATCTGTTAAACATCCTGACTTCTCTGCTGGGCCATGCTGGGTGGACAAGGCTAGTACAAAGACCAGATGAGAATAACCCTTCATCAGCAAGCCTGTTGATTGCTTTCTTTTATCATGCTGCTAATTAACATGGCCATATGCAAAAGAACATAAAAAAGAGAAGGAACATGCACTGGAAATTTAACAATGTGACTTCCCAAACAAATTTCACTGGTTAATTGTTTAAAAAAAAAAAAGCTGAATATCTTATCCGTATTTAAGTAACTGTATAAGCACTTCAGAAAACCATGTTTATCACTTTCAGAGAAATGGTTTAAATAGCAGGTACGTTTTTTCCTTTTTTTTTCCCCCAAGGTGCATGTTTCTGTAACTTTCTTATCACTTTTTACTAATTTACTTCATCTATCACTGTAGGCAGATCTCAGGGTACTCTCTTCTTGGCAGCTTGTAATCATTGTTGCATCAATCTGCTCTGTAGAGCTGCAGGAAAATATTACTCCCATTTCCTCTAACATATTTCAAATAAAGCAAGATTCTAGACAGGCCCGTTTTTTTTTTTTTTTTTGCACATAATTGGAAATCATCTCTGGAAGGATTTGTGTGTGGTTTTGCTTACAGTTTTTGGTGCAATACTGGTAGTCCGTTCTGCTTTGAGACAGCTGTGCATTTTTACTTGCTATTGCTGCTGAGCTTCAGATGCAAATAATCATAGCAAATAATCAACGTTGCTGTGGTGGACTTCTGTCTCAGTAGCATCTGTTACTGTGCTCCCTTGTTCAGTACCCCTGACCAAACAGATCATGCAGTAGGTCCCACCAGTTAGTATTGGAAGCATCTCTGTGAGTCGTATGATGAAAGTAACAATCCACTGAAAAAACCCCTGTCACTTGGATCTCTCAAAGCTCGCAGTCATCTTCTCACGTCTGCCTTCCTTTGTTCTCTTCATGGCTTGTGCTTATAGCTTCTGTTTTGGGCAGCCAGTTTTTTCTTGGGTCTGCCAATGTTCCACCACTTGCAAATACGTGCTTTCAAACCGAAGTGCCCTTCTGCTTGCGGTGCTGGAACCCGGTTGGCTTCTCTGCGTCTTGCATGAAGCTGTTAGTTCAGCTAGTTCCTTGTGCTGTGGCTTTCTGATAGAAGTAATCAGTCCCTAAAACTGCATCTCAATGAGCGTTTTTTCTCTGGCAGCTGTTGTCTGAATTGTCATAATCCAGCGTCTTCTGCAAGCTGCGTGGCTGGGACCTGGAGCCTGCTGCAGGCTGTCTCTGTGGCTGCGCAGCCTGCCAGCAAACATCCTAGTGTTAAAGCAGATGTGTCAAAATCAGATTTCAGTGAAGACAAACTGGGAAGCTTCATCTATTTTATGGTCTTAGAGCAGAATCATGCAGCATTCTGATTTAACCCCAAATGAGGTGAAACGCATTCAGTTCAGTTGTGTTTCTGCTTTGAGATTTTGGGGTTGATGAATCCAAAAATTTTCCACCAGGTAAGTTTGCTTGTGCCTCTGTGGAATAACAGCTCAGAGGTTCTTAGCCACCTTGTCCATGCCTATGCACGTGATCTCAAATGCAGAAATACTGAAGATCTCAGTTTGTCGTAGCTCCTATCTTGTTGATCATGTCTCAGTCTGGAAAGAATAGCTTTATCTAGAAAACCCTATTCTCTTTTTTTTTTTTTTCCCTGGAAATGCTTGTAACATTTGGTGGTCTCTGGTTTCTTGTAACATCTGTTTAAGCCTGATGATTTATTTTTCACCTGTCTTTGATCTCTTTAGCAGGTGGTGCAATCTCAGAATTGTTATGAAGACATTCTTCCTTACCTTCCCCTGTTCTTTCCTATATTGGCACCATAACACGGAAAATAGATGAAATGCTCAGTCAGAACGGACTGACTATAATACAGCAGCCTGATTGTTCATGGATTCAGGGAGTGACTTTTATAAGAAATGAATATCGAAGAGGAAATGGCCTTCATTCTTCCTTAATTGCCTCTTCATCGAACAGTGTAAGATGCTGACTCTCAGGTCATGCGATTTGCAAAGAGACTTAATTGGACTGCCTTTGTGTTGTCATGTATCACTGTTTCTCAACTGAGCTGGTACCCAACACATTGCCACTCCAGAGCTTGTCAACCTTTTTTTTTTTAAGTAATTTTTTTGTTCCTGGATTGAAGAATACCTAAAGTGTATGGTTTTTATTCCTGATACCATATGGCTTTGTATCCTCCAGACTTCCTCTTGCTATTCGTTTTCATTTCAGCGAGCTGTAGGCCCTTCTCTGCTAGCTGCACTTCCTTCTCAGCTTTTCTGTTAGTTCAGTGCTGACATGCTTAGTGAAACACTGCTACTGATTATGTGCCAGGTTTGATTTCATCTCAAGTGGATAGAGACGTAAAGTGAAGAATCAAGACACCCTCTGAAGTCTGCAGAAATGAATCTTCATAGAGTGGATATTTTAGACGTGAAGGATGACTCTGCTTGTGGGAAAAGGAACAAAGGAAAGTAGCTCTAGATGAAATACTCCGTTTATATGCTTTCATCTAGACTGTAATACGAAAAGCTGTGTTGGCAGTTTCTTTCCGTCCTTGCAAGTGTTTTTATTCAGTTTCTTTCCTTTAAGATGTACTACCAGAAACAATTGGTTTCCTCCTTTGCTGGTGTATACCAGCAGTTACAAAAGAAGCAGAGGCAATTATTTATCCTAACTGAAACTGTATTTTTTCAGTACTCCTTCCAAGACTTAAAGATGAAATGAGTAACAATGTGATCGTATAAAAAACAAAACATATGGAACTCGAATTTTTTAAAAACGATCTTTTGTTTTATTTCTTTCCCACTTCTGGATCAAGAATAGAAGAACGATGAATGCTCGCAGCTTCTTCCCAGCTGTACTTCAACCTTGTGTTTCTTAATGACATTTGTAATGTTTTCTTTGTGGGAATGGCAAGAGACACTGCTCTATCCGGTACCTACAGCCTGATCCTTCTGCACTAGACCAACGGCTTGCTAAGAGAAAGCTTTCATTCCTAATGCCCCTTGTTTTGTAGTGACTTCTACGGTTCCTATGCAATTAATTCATTTTTTTTCCCAGTTGTAATTATTGAGAGATCTCCATGTATTTAAATTTTCAGGGTATGCTGCAGACATTAAAAGCCAAGAAGAGGAGTCATAAAGAGATGTGTTAATTTATGGTCGGAAGTGTGCGGTAATAGCGTGAGGTACAAGCATGGGAAGAGGGGAGGCATTTTAAATCAGAAGGAATTTTTTAAACTGATATTTTCATTTCCAGCTTTGGTACAGTGGTCTGCTTAATGAACTTCGTTCCCACGTGTACAGTATTAGTTTCCTTTGTTCTTTCTGCTTATGGGACAGTTTGCATCTTTTCTAGAACGCTGTTATGTCAAATCCACCCATACGTGGTGTGGCTGAGCTCCCAGGCTTTCAAAGATGCACAAACAATGGTTCTCTAGGTTATTTTAAAGCATATTATTTGCCACAGACTCCAGCCTTCATTTCTGTTAAAACTTCTTTGTACAGTGTATATGTCCTTGGTTTTTCTTCTTCCATCTTTTATTTTATTTTTCGGTATGTGTAGTTTTGTACAGTACTTGTCAGATACTGGCTTGCTGGTAGCGCATAGCAGTGATGTTAGTTTTTGTGTCTGTAAATAAAGATGTATGTTTTATTTCCTAAAGTCAATGGTTAAGTTTTGGCTTTTCCATGCTTCGTGATCGTTTCTGTTGTGACAGCGGCTGGGAATCCCACAACACAGCTCTGGTGCAAATGTGTTGTACCTTCACCGCACCTGGTGTGTTGTGCTCCTTTTGTTTCGATTTTGGTTTTTTCTTTAATGTGGCATTTGGTTGCAGCAGCAAATCTCCGGTGTAATAAGAAGCGCCGTATACCTGAGTGCACCTCTGGGACAGCCGTGCTCAAAGGGGAGCTGAGCACAAAGCGTGCCGCGTGTAGCCGGCGTAACTGGATGTGAAACCAAACTGTATTAGATCTTCCAAAGTTATCATTTTAATCAATTAAGGGCTGTCAGAAAAAGAAGCAAGGAGATTTGTTGGCAAAGCTGTTGAAGAACAAGGCAATCTAAGCCCTTTCTGCAATCCGTAATTCGATTGTTGGTGGAGAGACAATCGATTATTGAACTGGCTTGACTGTGGTTCAAGTACTGTATCAAAAGAAACAACTTTGACTTTATTCAAGAACTTTTTTAGTAGTGCGTTATTCTTAGGACGCTTGAATACTTGGTGAATTATGTTGGGATGTCTCCTCTTTATGCACTCTCCAGCTATGACAGTGTACAGGGGATTTCGGTTTTACCAATTCATAAACTGAACGTGGAGGTTTTGGCTCCGAGATCACTCTTTGGAGTCAGTGACAGTGGATGGGGCTCAGGAGACGCCCTGAGGTCAGTGCTGTTGAATTCCAAGCAGAGCTCGTCTGTGACATCGCCACCCTGGAGCTCACCTCCGTGAGCTCACGGAGCAGCTTTGCTGAGCCCTGGGTAGAGATGGATGGCATCAGGGATACCACCCTGTTCACCTGGCCTTTGATCAGTGGATAATGTGATAGCGCTGAAGTCACAATCTCATTTTCATTGTCTTGGTCACTTGGGTGTTGCCTTGGATTTTGGGGATGTGCATATGTGATAAAACCACAGGTGCTGCCTAAGTCGTGGTGATTTCCTCGCACTGGACAGTGCTACTTTAAAAGCTCCAGTAATGATTACTTACATTGTTTTGTAGCTTCATGAGACAATTAAACTGGGACAATACAGCGGAAATTCATTAAAATAGTGTGTAAAATCTTATGGAGAAGGAGGGAGGACTTCATCTTTTTAAAACTGTCAGATCCCAGTTGCTGGATAAGGTGAATTTAAACATTCTGCTGCCCCGTTACGAGAACCAGACCCCGGGATCCATTCTGACCGACGCAGTGACGTGCTGCATCTTCAGCAGTGTTACACTTCAAGCCTGTCTCGTTAGAGGATTTCTCCTAATGGAAGGATGAGCTCTTGAAGGTGATGCTGGTGGCATTTCAGAAATGCTAAGTGTGGAGGCTTACAAAGAGTGATTTATTTTATTATTATTTTACTGCTGAATTTACACGGCTGTAGAGAGTAGCATATCTGATTCATAACTGACATGAAGATGTTAGGGAGCAGATGCATCCTGGGGATGTTATCTTGTGCTTTCTACCTTCCACTGGCAGTCTCCTTTCAAAAAGTCACCATCCCGGCAGAGCTGAAGTCGGTGGTGGCCAAAGTCGCTGTGAACGCCACGTCCTGCAGCGTCACCTGCGGGCTGGGCTTCAAGCTGGAGGAGATGTGCGAGATCACCCCGGCCGGGGAGAGGAGGAACTGCACCGCGCGCAGGTCCCCCTGCCTCACCACCTGGGACTGTGGCTTGCTCCACTTCACCGTCCCGGTGGGCAAACCGTTCACCTTCAGCTGCCTGAGCTCGGACACGGCCGACTTCATTAGCCGAACCTATACCTACACGTGGAGGCTCGCCCCAGGCCTCATCACCGTGAACGACATCCTGTTTGGACCTTTCAGAAACCCCGGTTACATCGTCAGGTTTTCCCCCACCAGGGAGTCGGACGCGGGGACTTACCGCTGTGACGTGCGGATGCTGAAGACGTTCAGGGTCATCAAGAGAATCTACTTCGGGGTGAGAGTGATCCGAAATGACTTGATGGATCTGGACTTTCAGAAGTCCTTGACTCACGAGCAGAAGCTAGCAGCGAACGAGGTGGAAGGAATCAAAGGAAACAACACCCTCGAAGAAGTGCAGCGGCAGCAGCACTTCTGGCAAAGAAAATCATTTTATACATCCCTGATAGGAATTGGAAGCGGAGTGATAGGAGTGATCATACTGAGAGCAGCTCTCCGCTCTTTGCAGAAGACTTTGAGAAGTGATGCGGAGACACAACCTGAGTTTTAATGCCATTGCTGTTCTGTCTTGTTTGTTGTAACAAATACAGCAATGGTGGTATCGATGCGGCACTTCGTGGTGAGGTTTGTTAATTTGGCAGCTTGTTACCAGACTGTGAGGCTTAACAAAAGAATTGCCAAGTTAGCACCAGAGCGTGGCTCTTAGCGGTGGAGTGCGGGCCGTGTCTCCAGGTGGGACAAGGCTCTTGTTCCCTACGTGGTACGAAAGGGTGGCAGATGTTCTCTACCCCTGCAATGGTCCAGACAGAAGTTAAGAGGACACTGAGCCACAGAAAACTGCCCGGTACTCCTCTAACTAGCCTTTATTTTACCTCTAGTTGCTTTGTTTGTTCTGTAGCTGACAACTTGGGATCCTGCTTCTGCCTGATTGTTTCTTCTGCCTTGCCCAGAGCCGCGGCGATGCGGGCTGACGCAGACGGCTGGTTTTGGCAGGTGGTGTTCTCCAGCAGGAGACACAAAGAAGCGAGGGTGCAGCAGCTGGGCCCAGAAACGTGGTTTCCAGACTGCCTGCTGCCCCACCAAACCCAAGCTCTCCACCCTCGGGAGCTGGGTGTGCAGGGACGAGGTGAGCCGCCGCTGCCTGCCGTCTCTACAGATGTTTGTCTCCTGCCGCTGGAGCTCAGGAAACAAGAACCAAGTGAGAGCCGGGAGCTCCGCTCCCCTTTGTAGTTTGGAGCAGCGAGGCAGGGAGCAGTGGGTAGCACAAGGCAATCTTCAGTTTGAGCACGGCTGCTCGGGAACATAACGGGGTGTTTTTAATCACAGCTCCGAGCTGAGCTCACTCCCAAAAATCTTTAAAGGGGGAGGAGAGGGAAGAGTTCAGAGGGCTTGTGGATCTGTCATTTTTCCTGGTGACTAATAAGTATAAACCATGCAGCAACTCAGTAGGGAGCGCTGCTTCCCCCTTGGTCGCAGAATCCACAGAGGGACCTATTAATGCTTTCTCCTTCTAGTTTCAGCCTCAAATTGAGAGTAAACAACTATATTTACCGAGTCCATTTCCTTTTTTCCGCGAACTAAGGCACAGGAATGCGTGGCACATCCAATTCTGTGGAAAATAATGATACAGCTCTAATATCGAAGATCTAAGCGTACTTTTTTTTTTCTTTCTGCCAGAACAAAAAAAATGCTTTAATGTCCAAAGAGTTGGGTATGCAAGGAAATACCTTGTTTGCAGAGCCTCCTGCGTAAGGAAAAAAAAAATCAAACTGAAACTCAGCGAGCCAAGTCTTCATGTGTGATGAAGCAGCTAACGAGTTTATCGGGACAACGAGCTGTAGAGCACGGGGCTGCCTGGCCAGTCTGAGTGGAGAAGCAAGCCCACGATCGGGCTTGAGTTCTCGGCCTGTAGCTCTGCCGAGCTCCCTGCTTCCGTGGGAGGACTTCGGTGGGCACAGCCGCTGCAGAAGTCTGTAAAGTCTCAGGGAGCCGTTCAGCAGGGACAGAAGGTGCCTCTTGTTCTACTAGCCTGGCTCTGGGGGCACGTGGGCACCCTTGGGAAGATGCACGGTCCCTTTCTTCTGGTTTCTTCTGTGCTCGGAGCTGGCTTTGTCCTCGCTCTGCTGTTCCTTCTGGCTCTACAACTCTTTCCTCTGTTTCTATTCCTTTCCCAGAGGCAAGCATTGCTTCCTCTGAGCCTTACTCTGGGATTTCCCAGTCTCGAGCTCGCTGCGGGTGTCCTCGTCTGTGGTCAGCCTGCTTCCTTCTTCTGTGCCTCTCCAGGCCCTGTCTTTTACCATTCTTGCGTTGCTTCTGCAGGGACCACTCTCTCCCTTGGCACGGCAGCCTCCGTCTGTTCCTGTTACCCCTGCGTTGCCCTCTGGGCTCTCTGCAGCACCCTGGTTTGGCTGAAGCGCTCTGCAGCAGCCGTGTCCTACAGGTGGGGCTCTGTGCCTGGGGCTTGATGTGCCTGCCAAAAGAGTTTTAAGCTCTTTCGGGCCATTAGGGGTGTTTGGTGCTGGGCACACATCTCTGGCTGCTTCTGCTCCTTGGTTCTCACCGGGCACGTAACTGGATTCATCATCGCTGTTGCAGTCCTGGGGCAGCATCCAAGAGAGCCCCGCAGAGAAACCAAGCGGGTGCACAGGTTCCTCCCCAGCCAGTGAGAGGGGCTGGGGCCGTGCTGGGCATGCTGGGGGTTACGTGTGTACGTATTTTGTCATGGAATGGCCACAGCACAGAACCGGGACCTTGGCAGCAGCCAGCTCAGGTCAGTAGCTGCCGCTATTAGAGATGTGGCTTGGAGAACCGTGGGCTGATGTCGTGCTTCGCGTGCTGTGGCACTGCTGCTTTCTGGGGGGCATTTATCTCCAGTAACACGTACGTACCCGTCCAGGCAGAGATCTAAACATGATTTGCTGCTGCTTTGTTCCATGTGGCACAAAGTCCATCTGGGTTGCAGCATCAGGTGGTTGGGGAAGCTTGTGGGCACACTTGGGGCATTTCCAGTGTGGCGTGGTCTCCAGTGCTCTGGACTATCTCTAGGACCTCCTGTAGGCTGGCTCTGGAGGGATCTTTCCCACTGACCTGGTTAGAAGGGCAGCAGATTGCAACGGGTCCGTTCGATACTCACTAACTGATGGCTTTCAATGCGGATTTCCTCCTCCCTGGCAGAGCTCCTCCATCCCAGAAGCTTGTGGCTCTCCTGCCGAATTCACTGCTCAGAGGCTCAGCAACATCCCCCTGGTCTGGGGAGCAGATCGACGTAGCTGGGCTTTTACTAGCCTCCTCATTCTGCTGCGGAGATGAGAGATGAAATCCTATCTTTGTATCTCAAATGTGCTCATAAGATCAAGAGGAAAAAATTATTGCAACAAACTCCACGACCTGCGCTGATTTACCATTAATCTCCCCTGTTGATACCTGCGGTAGGTTAACTGGTTTCTTTTATCTTAAAGCATATTTCTTATCAGCTGAAGTAAAAATATGGCAAGCCGCTTCCAAGCAGGGTGAAGGCGCTGACTCAGCCTCTTGTCCAGACCCAACAGCACCGCTGGAGCTGGCTCTGCGTACGAGTGAGACCTGGATTTCGGCTCTTCTCGGTGCCTCGTCTCCTCACCCCAAGGAATTCTCTTTCCCAAACCTGTAAAAAGCAGCAGCAGCAGCAACCTGCCCGCTGTGCGCCCATGCTTCAGAGGCACTGGGGAGCCTGCAGCGTGCCTGGCTGCGTTCATCCCGTCCGGACCTCTCCTGGTTTTCTTGGTGGCACATCCCTAGATCTGCAAAGGGACCCTTGCACCCCTTTGAATATACCTGGGCGAGAATACAAACAGTTAATAAAAACTGAAGCAGGAACCTTCTGTACATGTGATTTAGAGAGCTTTTTGCTTACTGAGCAGGAAGAAATGGGTAATGACTTTGTAAATTAGAGATGCTCGTGGTAGGAGAGAGGAGGCAGTGGGGTCCCCTCGGTGCTGAAGAACCCCCTGTGTAGCAGGAACAGGCTCGTGCTCATTTTGGGAGCTAATGGTTCAAACCAACAGAGGCTGACCCATCTGGAAGGGTCTCCTTGCGCTTTGTAATGTAAATGCGGGGCTTGCTCCTGTGGGCGGCTGTGTTTTAAAATGCAAAGAGATCACATGAAAGGTCCAGGACAATCCATTTTCTCCCCGCTTAGCTAAGGAGGTCAGAGTGGGAGCCCGACGGGTCCTTCGTCTCTTTATTTCTTTATTGCATCCTTCCTTTTTTTTTTCTTTGGCCAAGGGGAGCAGGAAAGAGGAATGTATTTTTTTTAAGTTGATTTAAAGATGGAAGACAGCGATGGAGAGCGCGGCCCCAGCATCAGAAAGGATGGGATGAGGCCTTTCACTGCTGCGGCTGCTGTTTGAAATGGTGCTCGCTTTCCCTGTGTGCTTTTGCGTTTTACAGCAACCCGAGGTGTTTTTCCTGATGTTTGCTTTAGCAGGTCTGCTGGGGGATGGAGAGGAAGGAAGGGAGAGCAGGCTGTGCTGCGGGGTAAGAGGTTACAGAGGGGGAAAGGGGAGCCCAGGTGGACAGGGAGGAAGCCTCTGAAACAACGAGACCCTTTGAAACAACGCTCTCTCCTCCTCACTACGTCTTCCCATCTTCTCCCGTGCTCTGCACGTTTTCTGAGTCACCAAATCTTTTCTTCCCAAAGTAAACATCTGAATTGTAGAAAAATGTCTTTTCCTGCTCTGGCTTTGTAATACAGTGCCCAAACTTCTTCCTCTACCCTTTATTTCAGCACCTGGTGCTTGTCTGCCTCACCTGCAGGAGAGGACTGCAGAGGCTGCGTGCAAACCAAACCCTGCTTGCTGCCAGTTCCCCGCCAGAGACTTTTTTGTGGCACAAACTTGTGCTGCCTGCTGATGGTCCTAGGTATTAGGAAGCGCTTAGTGTTGTACATACTAAAGGCAGACAGATTGTGTGAGGGAGGAAGTCAATTTGCTAATGGAATTAGCACTTGGAAAGAAGGAGGTAATAACAGAATGGTGAGGCATAGGCAGCTGTTTAAATCGCTGTTAGCTACTGAAGCTTATCTAAATTGAATAACTAGATTGCCTGGACTGCTGGAATTTGAATGGCAGCAAAGAGAAAAACAAGCCCCATATGCTGCTTCTACACCAAGGCAATGTCTGGGCTCCCGTTCTCTGCACGCTGATCGCCGTTACTCCTCCTGTGTGGTCCTGCAGTTGCCTGCTGGGATGCAGCTCTCAGACTTCAGGTGTCACCGAAAGGCAGCTCCGTGTTTCTCCTCGGTATTCCTGCCCACAAAAACCCCTCTGCTGGGCCTCGGCCGGCCAAATCCCACAGCAGGGGCTGTCCTGGCAGCGGCTGCAGCCTGAATGCCTCAAGCTTTGCACGGAGCCTTTCTGCAAATACCCAGGTGCTCCGGGAGAACCCAGGGGTACCGGTGCTGAGGTTACCGTGGGTGGCTCAGTCTGGCTCCGTGGGAAGAGCTGGGACGGGTGGGTGTGAGCAGGGCTCACAGCACCCTTCACCCAGCGCGGTGTGCTGTGTTTCCAAAGCCCCTCCTGTTCGGGACCCTCCTGCTCCCCAGGGAGGACACATCTCCGTGCAGGTCTATGATGTGCGGTGGCGTTTAATGATGGCTCTTGAGAAACCAGAAGTGCCCTCGCAGAGGACGGAGCGGGGAGCGATTCATCTCCGTCCTGGCTGCTCCCTGCTGGGTGCTTTAATGACACTTCCCTGCCCTTTACAAAGCCCCTTTGCTGCCCGATTCCCAGAGCTAATTACGGGGCTCCAGCGCCGAGCGGCTCGCCCGCGGCTCCGCGCAGCACGGGGCAGAGGGGCAGGAGCCTGCGAGGGGCTGGAGCACAGCTGAGCCCGGCCTCCTGGGGCCTCATCCTGTCCTCCCTGCCATCAGCTTGTTATACGGCACCTCAACCTGGGGCAGCAGGGGCTCCTTGGAAAAGAAGAGGCTGCTCTGCACCATCCTCCCTGCCGTCCCTCGGGGCTCACGGCAGCCCCTGGCCTCCCGTCCTGCTGCAGACGCCGTGCACCCGTGGGTGCCGTGGGAGGGCTGGTGCTGGAGGGGGCTCTGGGTCTGCCCCGTCGCTGCCCTGCCTGGGGCTCTGCTCCTGTGCTGCTCCGGTGCTCGCTTGACAGCCTCAGAAATCCTTGGAGCTGGCAGCTTACAAACCAGCTCTGGGGGAACATTTGGGGTTATTTACGGTGTTTTTGCTGAAAGGGGCCCTTGTGCCTTTGTTCTAAAGATGAGACCTGGATCTGCGGTGCTTTGAAGTGCATTCCTTTTTTGGGGGGAGCTGTTTTACAGGGTTTTAGCTTGTAAATGGAAATGGTTAAACATGCTGTTTGTTTTACAGGCTGCATAAAAGCAAACGCAGCCCGGATGGGCTGAGGGAAGGGGTTTGGGTGACGTCTCCTACAGCTGGTGCTGCTGAGCCCCCTTCCTCCCCTGTCCACTCCTCAGCACAGGGCTGGCTTCAGCTCCAGCAGGGACCTGCACCACGCACGGCTGCTCCAGTTGATCTCTTGGCACCCTTCCTGAAGGTGGAAGGAAACTAATAGATTTTTTGTTAAGGCCAGAAGGGATGACTGTGATGAATTAATCTGACATAACGTAGACCAGGTGATTTCATGCAGTGCCTGCTGCAATGATGGAAATTATTTTCTGTAACGTAGTGAACCTTTGCGAGCCTGCTAGCTTGTGGCTGATCTCGTGGATATCTTTCCTGGAAGATTTCCAGTCTTGGTTTAAAGTCTGCAATTGATGATGAAGCGTTTTTTGGCAAGCTATTTCGAAAATCAATTACCCTTTTTGCTAATAAGCTGCATGAGATTTCTGACTCGAGTTTTCCAGCATTACTTTCTAGCCGTTGCAATACCGGCCAGGTAAAGCACATTACGGTGATGTATTTAACCAGACCCTCGGTAACCTCAATTCCTCACCCCAAGGACAGCCTCTCCTCTTTCCATTAGTTGTCGCTGTCATGGGATGGAGTTAGAGTTTACTGTATCTTAATAGAATTAACGTTCGGCTCCCCATGGACGGGGTCTTGCTGGGCTCCTTGTTTGTGCGAGTTCGTGCAATGGGCAGTCAGGAAAATACTCCAGGGCCTGGGGCACTCCTGAGCAAGCCGGGTACCCGCTGCGTTTACAGCTGGACAGAAGCACTCCAGACTCCAGTAGCTGTCTAAAGTCGCTGAAGGTCTTTATTTATGAACCGCGTGCTACCGTAGCCAATAAATACCCATAATTACAGTAAATACAGAAGGCTTACAACATTTCCCCTTTGTTTTTGTTTTTTTCTTAAAAAAATAGCGTACAACAAAGTTACGGAGAAGAAAACTGCCCTGCCCGTGCTCAGTGGCGTTGGATTAAAACATTGGCAGCAGGGGGCTCGTGCGGATGGGGGAAAGCTTTGCACGCTCAGAGCAGGTGAGGGTCAGAAGCCCCAGGCATTATCTGATGTGAGTGAAGGCATGAAAGGCATGGAGCGTCTCCCGTTCTGGGCACATTTCATCTATCTTGATCTACATCTGAGCTGTTCCTGATTCAAACCCCTACAGCCCAGTGCTGAATTTAGCCCAGACAACCTAAAACCACAAACGCAACGCTCAGTCTGTGACTTCAGTAGCATCAGGTAGATTCTTGTGTGTTAAATACAAATAAATCAGAACTCTTTAGCTCCTCTCGTTTGGGAGTCTCAAAGCACTTCACCCGTGTTGCTTACTCATCGCAGCGTCCTCGTGAGGCTGGTATCGCTGCCAAGAAGTAAGGTGGACCCTGTGAAACGAGATGACTTTCCGTAGTGAGCCATCGCAGTGCTGAGAGCAGAAAGCAGGCACTTAACTCATCCCTGCAAGTTAATCCCCAAAGTAAATGCTCCGAGCAATTACATGTAGGGGATTCTTAATGAGACAGGAAATTGATTTGCAGCTTAATGCGATGGTGTAAATCCAATGAACTCAGTTAAGATGTTGAAATCTAAGTTTTCTCCCCTGGCTCCGAACACCTTTCCTTTTAACCCCTGTGCTCGAGCTGGTGTCACGGGAAGTTTTTCACATCTTTTTCTCCTCTTGATGGCTTTGGTTAGGATTTGTATGCAGGGATTTTTTCATAGCCTGGATAAAGTTTAACTAGGTACAAACGCTGCCCTGGCTGTGCCCTGCTAAATGGATAGGGGTGTGTGCAAATCCTTCTCCGAATGTCGCCTAACCCCTGATGGGTAAACCAGAAAAACATGTTGTTGTAACGTGGTTGTGTCTATGTACAAAAACTGAGCTGTCTGGTCTGGAGGGGGGGGTTAGCCTGCTACTGCCCTGGCCTGAATTTGGCCTCTCCCTGCCGGTGGAAAACCTTCACTGTCCCCTCCCGGCCCTGTCCTTCACCCAGCGTGTGCCCCTGGGCTCACCTGCAGCGCTTGGTGGCACGCTGCTGGCTTGTCTTTGGAGTATCAGCAAATCCCTCTGGTGTCCGTGGGGCAGAGACTGCCCCGTGCCCATGCACAGGTTTTGGAGTTTGTTCATGATAACGAAGTGCTGGGGTCAGCTGGGCAGCGGCTGGCTGGGTTAGGTAGTGGCCAGCTACGGCCAGCACAGTGACAAGGACAGGTTTGCCCCCGGGGACATGGCAGCGGCTGTCCCACCTTGCTGAAACGTTCCTGCTGCCTGAGCTGGGCGGTTTCAGTCAGCCCTGACGCCCTCTGCTCTGATCACCCCCGTGGTAGGGGCGTGAATACACAGAAACGTGCGAACTGCCAAGAACTCACAAACGCACGGTGACCTGCTCGTGCCTCCCTTTTCGGGAAGGGAAACCGAGGCAGCAAGTGGTGAGGTAATTGCTTGGAGCAATGGATGGAGAACAGAGCGTCAGAGCTGGGGTTAGAGCAGGTGCTTGGGATGCTCTCGTGGCTGCCTCTAGGCCGTACCTTTTGCTTCTGTGTGTGAGCCTTAAAACACTGCAAAAACTAACCAGCATTTTGGTTTCAAATGCATACTGAGGAGGCCGTGTGTACTTACCTTTTCAAAAAAGAGGCGTAGATGAATTCAAATCGAGAACCTTTAACTTTGAAGGGGACCTACGTGTCACTTAAAGGCTTTAGGTAATACTGGTCCATGAATTTACATACTCAAATATATTCAGCCCGTTTGCAATGCAGGACAGTGCTAATTGCAACATTAGAAGTCCAACTCATGAAGCTTTTCACTTCTATAAAATGTGCCTGTGATCTGGTTTAACAAATAAACACAGGGAAGATGCATTTGCCTTCCCAGGGAAATGGTGCAGGTAGCTGCTATTTCAAACCCCGTGGCACTGCAGCATTTCGATACTGTTTTCACCACGCTATAAATCATCTTGTTTTCCAACACCGTAAAGTTAAATATAACCGACAGAGCCAGCGGTATTGCCAGAGACGTTTGGAAGCACCTCTTGAGACCAGGTTCACGTAAGAGACATCGCACAGCCCGTGTGGTTGCACCTAGGCTGATGCTGAACCTCCGTCCTTGAACTTCAGGGCAGTATTTAGCTTTGCTTTGCGGACTTGTGTGAGTTCGTCCACCCAGGCGCATTCATTTGCCCCGCGGGTGCCAAGCGTGCACCTCCTGAGGGCGCTCAGCTGTGCCCGTGGGTAAGCAGCAGCGTGGTGGGGCACCACAGCTGCTCTCACAGAGTCTGTGCCCGGAACCGGCGTGGACCTCCTGACTGCAGCCGTGCACCAAAGCAGCTCCTCCAGCTCGCCGATTCCTCCCGAGGAGCACAGAAGACGTCTTTGGGATGAGGGCTTTGATTCTGGTCCCAGCCTGCGGTGCTGGGCGCTCCCTGGGATCCCCCCGGAGTGCCTCCAGCCTTCATCTCGGTGCGGTGAAGACCCTTTGGGCACATCACCTCAGTTTTCTTCTTTCATTTGCTCTTCTCCCAGACCGGGCCCGTGCTCTGCAGGGCTGTCGGGGGAATCTTTCTGCAGTGCTTTGAAGCTCCGTAGGTCCGGTTAGATTGTGCCTCCTAAACGTTTTCCTCGTGGCTACCACTATCGTATCCATCGGGTTACTAATGCCCAAGCCCTAATTTGCTTTTGAGCTAACACTGAATTCCTCATTTTCCTTTCATCCCATCTTTTGTGGAAGAAAGGTTGAAGGCCCAGCAGGATGGATGGAGGTGGTAACAAAAATGCGGAGTTAACAACATAAAATATTTTACCGACAAATAAAAGCTTCCAAACGCCAATAGAAATATTTTAAAGTCTTCAAGAACTCAGATCATACAAAAATATAATTTATATTTAGCTGTTGTCCTTAAAGAAGTGTTTGAACCTGCCAGAGGGACCGAGGGGGTTCTTGATGGAGAGCTGCAGAGCAAGGTGGAAGCTGTGGGCAGGCTCGGGGGGTGCCAGGTCCCTGCCTTCACTGCCTGCCTCAGCCCGTCACGGTTTTGGGGTTTTGGGATGTTATTCATTGGCTATAAGGGAAACTGAAGTGCCCTTTCTTTTTGCTGTAGCTGTCTCTAAATGCTTATTCTATTTATTAAGTTTATTTTTTCCTTGCTTTTTTCTTAAAACATTTCTCTTGCTCCCTAAGCACCTGGCGACCTACCTTCCTCACCCCGGACCTTGCTGTTGGCGCCACGCACCCCGACCCTCCCGCAGCGTTTGCCTCCTCGCTTCCAGGGTAGGGCAGATGTGACAGAACCGTCATGGGATGCCGTGGGTATATGCTCTAGGGCTAGCTCCTCCGGGAGACCAGGGATTTACATGTGTAATCTCTTAAATGCTCGCTAAAGCCTAGGACACGTTAGGTTTGAAACGATTAGCTGGAGCAAGGAGTTGGCAGCTAGTGTAGGAGCTGCGTGTCAGGCCCTCCCCGGTGCGTGGGATTTTAACAGGCGACAACAATTTCCAGCCATTTCAGTTAGCGGGGCACCCCAACATCCCTGTACACCGTGGGGGTGTCAGTCCCCCCACGTACGCTGGCTGTGTGAGCTCGGACCTGGCAGCCCGGTGACTTATCCAGGCAGGAGCTCCAGATCTTCTGCGTTGCCTCAGTGACGGCGCGAGTCTCCAGCTCTGTCACGTTATGCAGTATTCCTTCCTCTTCCTTCTTCAAGATCCTCTCCGTGTTGAAATTAAATGTGTTGAAATCTTCTGTGTGCAGCAGCTCTGTCTCTCCAAACAGCTGGGTGCTGGAGAAGTATCTCTTTGACTTACCCCTTCTCCTCCCCAAACGAAAAGGCAAGAAGCAAACAACAGAACAAAAACACCCGCAGAACCACGTGGGATATGGATAACATTGAGCATTGCACCTCACAGCATGGCAGTTGATACAAACAGTAGGCTGGGGCTGCAAGTTAACACCAGTGGCATAAAAAAGACTTTCACCATCTAACCTCTGTGTTCTCCCATCTCCACAGGATGGGGCAGAGATCGACTTCTCTCGTGGCTTTATCTCCTTGGGCTGGTTGCTGCAGAATTTGGCTCCTATTAGAGGGGAAATAATCCCATCCCCTGATTCATTAGAAATGGCTGTGATTGGGATTGGTGTGGAGCATGCTGAAATCCTGAAATTCACTTTGCAATCCTCAGTCCCCGTCCTCCCCTTCCCCTCCCACCAATACACTGTACGTATTAAAAAAAAAAAGTCAAGTGTAGCAGTCTGAGTATTTTAGTACATGGCTTCATAAGGCAGAAAACCTACTCGATACAGTGTGTGGGGCAGTTGGCTGTCAGAATTCGTGTAGAATTCCTCGTTTTACTCAGTTCTTTAAAAAAACTTTGCTTGGTTAAAGACCCATGTCTTGTATGAAATCTTGAGTTCTTCTAAAGAAAAAAAAAAAAAGCCGTTTCTTTTCTTCCTCCCTTAAAACATCGTTGTCAACTCCTTTCTCTGCGAAGCTGCTGTGACACGTGTGAAGTTGCAGCAGCCGAATATTGAGCAGTTCCCTGCTGCCTTGGGAGGAAACGTGGCCGGGAGTCCTCGGCTGCGCTGGCCACCATCAGAGCTGCAGGTAGCCGATCAGGGCCAGCATGACGAGCGAGTTGGTGACGATGGCAGCGTGCGGCACCGGCCTCGTCACGGAGTCCTCCACCATCATACTCGTCCCTGAAAGAAAGGGAGCAGGGAAGGAGCAACCGTGTGGTTGCGCTGCCGGAGAGCTGGGGCTGGGGTCGGGTTGAGACTGGGGCCCAGAAGAGGAGTGAGGAGTTCACTCCTAGGCACTGGGATTTGGGTGGGAGTGGGGGACTTGAGGGCGTTAGCTGTGAATAATGAGCTTGGGGTCAGGCCAGACTGAAAGGTTGCTCAGTCTGGGGGGAGGTTACTCCATGCAGTGCTGGAGAGGGACGTTTCTGAAGTTCCTTTAAGTGAACGGCAAAAGGGAACCATGGACCAGTTCCAGAGATTTGACATAAAACACCAGGGCAAGGTGTTCCCCTGGGCTCCTGGAAGGGAAAGGGGGATTTTAAAATATGTGCTGCGTCGCTCGTGTAGGGGAGGAGCGGTGCCAAAGTCATCGCTTGTCAAAGAGCCGTGGCAGATCACCATCTGCAGGCAGGTAGTCCTGCAGACCAACTGGGCTGGCTTTTTGGGGGTCCGTGAAGCACCCTGTAACCGGTGTACGTACCACTGTTCCGGAGAATGTGAACTTCGGCGGGGATCCCGTCTCCCCCGGGCCCCGTCACCCGGATCTGCACAAAGGCGTGAGTGAAGTCTTCAGGGACCGGGATGTCGATCCGGCTCTTGCTGGCCAGGTACAGCGTGGGAGCGGAGTGGGAATCCTGCCGGTACAGCATCTGTTGGGAGAAGCGGGTCTGAGTTCACGTTCACCGCGATTCCCTGGGGATGTGTAAGAGGCCAGCTGCGTGCTGCCGGTACCTTGTACCCCGTAACTGCAGACTCGTCCGCGTGTGCCACCACGGGGTCCCACTTGATGCTGACCGTAGACCCCGAAAAAGTCCAGGAGATGTTGCCAGGCGGCCTCCTCGGTGCTAAGAGACACAAAATGAGACAGATTCAGCAAGGCAGGGGGTGAGGAGGAGCTTGTGCTGCCTGTGTGAATGTCCTGGGACTCTAATTGAAAAGGCTGGTGGCACCGCCCTGGTTGGTGTAATGGGAAGTATCCCAGCAAACAGTACAATATTGGAGAAGAGAAGGAAAAACACAGTATATATATTTTTTTCCAGGTGCTGTTGGTAACAAATGGTGTTTTCTCCCTGCAGGGCTCAAGGTATTTCTTTATGACTGTGACTCTGAGCACGGATCTTTTCAAGTAAGCGGTGCACAGACCACCGCTGATCTGAGGACATTCAGGGAACTGCTCTATTGACCAGCTGAAATGGCTTTAGGGCACCGAGAGGTAGAAGCTAATCGATTTCTCGATCACTGGGGGTGCACTGGAGAAAACGGCTGCCCGGGGGAGTAGGATGCTCGGGCCGGAGGTGGTCAGGGCCCACTCACGTGGCTTCGTGGTCGTGACGTTGGTAGAGGGGCTGGGGGGCCCGGTCCCAGCACGGTTGTAAGCTCTGACCGAGACGTGGTATTTCGTGTTGGGGTTTAGGCCAGTTACGTGAGCCGATGTGACCAGCCCGGCTGTTCGCACTCTGTCAGCTGCCTCCTCCTTGTCTCCGTCCTTCCAGTATCGGATCTAAACAGAAAAGTGTTCAGTAAGGGTAGAGGCATCTGCAAATCTCCATTCAAGACCAGCGCTGGACACCTTTGGTATTTTGTTTCTGAGCATTTCACCTAGCGTGTGCCCGGCAGTGAGGTTCCAGCCTGTGAGCACAGGCAGGTACCCTTGGGAGCACTAGCAGTGGCCCCGTAAGAGCCTCACGCTGTCATTATCCCCCCGTCTTTGGAAACAAAACTCTGTTTCCTTTCATCTTGCTTAGCCTGGGGGAATTTCCCTTGCTGGGCTCTCCCCTGTGCCTCTCAGCATCCCTCGCTCCCACGGCAGTCTCGCACCTCGTAGCCCAGAAGCACGCCGGTCATGTCTCCCTGCTCCACCGGCTCCCAGGACACATCCATTTCTGAGGACAGAACAGCCTTGGCCGTAACTCTGAACGGAGCCACTTTCGGTTCTGAAAAAGACAAGAAAAGGGAATAAAACCCTCCTTCCACCTCAGGGCAGCGTATTCGCTGTACTGAAAGGAGGGATTTGCCTGCAGCACCGGTAACTTGCAGCCTGACAGCTGGTATTATGCATACGGAGCAAAGAACAGGGAGGGGATTTAGGGACTTAGTAGGTCAAGGAGACCCACAGCTGCAGGCTGGGAAGATCTGTCTGCCCTCCGTGTACAGTCAGGGGTGCGCTGAGGGAAACATCTATCTGGGTACTTGAAGTACGAGATAAATGCTTTGCTTTGCTACCAGCTGCTCTTTGAGCTAAAGAAGCGTCTCCCACCGGAGAGCTCCGACGCTGTGGCAGATCGGGCGAAGCGCTGTGAGCTCAGAGCCACCGCAGCCCTGCTTACCTTCTTCTGCAGAGTACACGATGGCAGTGAGGCTCTCTGGGCCCTCTCCTTTCCTGTTGTATGCTTTAATCTTCACTTCGAAGGGGGTGTAGGGCCCGATGCTCTCGTTGCGGTACACGTAGTGCAGGGACTCTGCGTGAGGCACCCGTGCCGTGAGCCACCCCTGGGTGCCCTTCTTGCGAAATGACAAGATGTAGCCGAAACCGTCCCCGTTCTGGTAGTCCCGCAGCGTGGGCTGTGAGGGGTCGGAAAGAGAAAGGAGCGTGGCAAGGGGCTGGGCGCTCGCTTACACCCGCTGTGAGCGAAGCCGCTCCTGTGGCCGTGCAGATCCCAAACGGGCAAGACTTGGGGACTGCCACTCCACACACTGGCACGGCCGCACGTGGCAGTTGTGTTACAGCACCGATTTCCCCAGAGCAATGCCTCCTGCTCCTCCCCCTGGCCCTGTCCCAGCCTCTGAGGCTGGAGCGGCGCTGACTTACCGTCCAGTTGATGATAAGCTCGTTGGGAGCCCCTCCGCCGCCGCCGAGCCCAGATGGTGCCACAGTGGGTGCTGTCACGGCCCCAAACAAAAGCAGACAGCACAGGTTGGGTAAAGAAAGGAGAGTGGGGAAGGCGAGCACAAAGACAGGGAGCAGCCAGGCTTTGACAGCTCATTAGAAAATTGCTGGTCTCCTCTAGCTGTGTTTCAGATGTCTGTGGCAACGAGGTCTCGAACACTGGCTAGTCCCTGGCGTGCTTATTTGTAGGCAGCGTTTCTAAGAGTGGATGAGAACCGAGCTCAAAAGCAGGAATATGTGGGGGAGCTTAAATTAGAAAGGAGCTAATATGCATTCATTATGTCAAGAGCATTTCTCCTGCTGGTCTTACATCCCTTCCGCTTATGTGTTCGAGCTACAGAAGATAGCATCAACATGCACAGCTGGGAAATTTATCTCGTGTTTGCACAGTTGTGCTCCGTGATATTTATAGTGGGGCTCTTTTCCTCTTCTAAGCTTTACTGCCCAGACTGTACAGTATTTGAAGCTAGGATTTACAACGGTTTAATATATTGTAACTGAGGCTGGTGAGGCTGGCTGCCAGCTCTGGCACTGCTTTGTCTTTGATGTGTAAACGGGCAGAAAGACAGAAAATTTCATGGTGGGTTCACCTCTAGGAGCACTCAAGGAGAAGACTAATTACCAGGGACTGAGGCTTGTTGCAAGCCAGCCTTCCCCTTCTGGCGTGTAGGGTAGGTGCCACTGATTCCCCTTTTCTCCTCTGAGCATGTCTGCACGTACCTGCTTCTTTGGTACGGATTTTGCTGGAGGGTAAGCTTGGCTCCCCGACTCCAAGAATGTTGCTTGCTAAGACCCGAAACTCGTAATCCATCCAAGGGATGAGGTTCACCACCTGGGCTGTCTCGGCGTTGCCTTCAATATTTACAGGATCTATATAACCCAATAACACGAGAGGAGAGCGAATAGTGAGTAGGCAACGTGCGAGCACGGAGCAAGGACTCGTCAAGGAGCTGGTGTCCCTGAGCCCCACCAGCGGGGGCCAGGCTGCGGCCGCTGCCCCAGGACACTTACTGGTGCGCATCTGCTTCCACTTGTTGGAGAGCAGGGTCCGGGCCTCGACGAGGTACCTGGCGATGGGGCTGTGGTTGTCAAAGCCCCGGCTCCAGCTCAGCTGGACGCTGGTGTCACCGATGTCTCTCACCACCACGCCCCCGGGGGGACCTGGAGGTCCTGGGATGGTGGAGACAGACGTGTGTGTTACTCAGGTGTCAGAGATGTGGAGGCTTACTGCTCTTTGTATTCTGCAAGTCATAAATTAAAATCAAGGCCTTCTTTTCCTTTATTTTCTGTAGCCCGGGAAGTGTCACTTCAAATTTTGGTTCCTTTAAAGTTGACAAGACTTTGCCATCTAATTCAAATTGAGATCACGACGTGACTGCAAGGGAGGAGCAAGCCGATCCCTGCCAGCACCGTGCTGCTACTTCAGGCTTGCAAGGAGCGGGGAAATTACCTCTGACAGTCAGCGTGGCTGACTCCGAAGCGCTGTCCACCACAGTCTGGGCTGTACACGTGTACCGCCCCGAGTGCTTCAGCTGGGTGTTGAGGATGGTGAGGTCCCCGACGGTTTCCTTCTGCGTGGGGAAGAGGAGACACGATGGGGAAAGCGTTTGAACGTGCCGGATCTCAACCCAGCATCTGACGTACAAACAAAGAGGCTGCTGTTGGTGCTATGACCTTGATGGCACACAGTTCCCCTCTCTACTCACCACGCTGGCACGCCGGTAGTGCCCCTCCGACTTGTCAAAGTCGATGGGAAAATCATCTAGCGACCAGGTGAAAGTCAGGTCCATGGTTGGATCGTGGGACGCGTGGCATTGCAGGGTAAGGTTCTCACCGACGTTGATGTCGGCGCTAGATGGGGCCAACGTGATTTTGGTGGCATCTGCAGGGAAAGAGGAGGGAGGGCTGCTAGCTGCAAATGGCCTCCCTGTGCCAAAGTTACGTTAATGGTGTGGAGCTTCCAAATGATCTAACACTTCCTAAATTGCTGTCGTCCCTCTCTAACGGGAGCAAGCTGTAGTTTTGTAAGAGGAAGATAAGGGATTAGAGAGGATAGAAAACAGAAATGCTTTTCCCAAGGGCCAGTTGTTGTAGGTCTGATTTGGTGGGTCGGGCAGAAGGTTTGCTGCTGTATAGGCTGAAATGTCTCTGATTCCCTGAGTACGGTACTGCTTTTGAGGGTGTAAAGAGAGGAGAAATAAGTTTCAGTTCACACTGTGGCATTCTTAGACATTTCCTGCTTGATTGACCCCAAGTCAAGCCAAACAACTCTACCTCGAACGGAGAGGATTCCCGTGCTGTTGGCTTTGCCCATGAAATTCTCAGCAAAGCAGGTATACTTCCCCTCATCAGATTTGCTTATGTTCTGGAGGATCAAGGTGCCATCTGCGGTAATAGTCACCCTGGAAATGAAGAAGAGCCACAACAAGGAAGAAGGTTAAAACGTCTGTTCGCCCTGTACCCCTGCCAAACACTTTCCAGCTCTTGTTGGTTTTAGACCAAATGATGCTAGAGACAGGACCACAGATACTATGTAAGAGGGTTTTTAAAGCAGGAACTATAATAACAAAGCGTGTGTGTTGAGGGATGTTGTAGCAGCACACTTGGATCATCGAGTCCGGTCTTCTGGCAAGAAAAAAAAGTGATTTTAGCTATGGTTTGTGGGTACTCTGTGCTGCTACCTGCTGCTGTTGATCAGGAGTTCAGTCCCTTTGGTCCAGAGCACAGTGGCTTTTGGTGCTGCTCTTGGCTGGCAGGGGATGATGACCTTCCCGCTTCGGGCTGCAGGTATCAGTCGTTTCACTGGGTTTAGTCTAAAATCTGGTGCTAAGGCTATGGGGGGGAAAAAAGAGGGTTAAGGAACGATTAGAAAAACCCTGCTCTGTAAGCATTTTAACCGCTGTGTAGTTAGGTAATGATTTGTTGTTAGACGGCCCGGTGACAAAGCATGGCACTATCTGGAGAGCGGGATGAAGGCGCGATTCCTCTGCTGCCGGCTGTTGTCAAACTCCTGCCAGGGCAGGTGTTAGGTGGCACGCGTCGTACTGAGCGATGGCAGTATGACCCTAACCAGTGCAAGGTCTTTGAGAGGCACAAGAACAGCTGCTTTTGAAAATGTAGAGGATGTTCCCTTCAGTATCCTGACCGAAATCATCTGGTGTAAGTGCAGACACCCAGCTTGCCTGAAACTCCTCCTGGAACTGGGCTTAATTTGGTGCATTGCAATGCATTTATGTTAAATAGTTGCATTTTAGGGCCTTTAGGTTGTCTCTGGTGTTACAGCCCAGAAGGAGTTAAGCTGTTAGACTCATGTGGAACAAGTTTGGCCTCAGCCCAGTTCCAGTCCCCATCCATCTAAGCAGCTGGGTGGATGCTGAGCTCTTTTCTTTGACATTTTTCCTTCTGAAAAGAGGAAGGGTGTGTATTGGAAGGGAGCTGGTCGTGCTGTCTGTCCTGTACACTTTCTGTAGCTAAACAGATGTCCTTGTGCTCTTTCAGCATTACTGAGCTTACACAAGATTCAAATGTTAAAGGGCTGTAGAGCTGAGCCAGCAGCTATATTTCAATGGTGAGTGAAGCAGTGTTTGTCTGCTCTTATCTCACTCTGAGATTGCCAGCAGAGTATATCAGGAAGAGATCTAAAATGCTTCAGCGTCCCATTGAAACCCAGAGCACTGGGGAATGAGAAATTACCTTGCACTGTTAATTCAGCACTTGCATATACTGTGCCATGCTTGTTCTCAGCCACGCACTGATACATGCCAGAGTCCTCCAGGACTAGCTTGGAAAATCTCAGCTCTCCACCGCTCACTTCGATGCGGTTCTGTGCAAACAAGAGGACGAACCCGTTAGATGAGAACAACAGAAATGGAACTCAAGCCTCGTGTGTTCAGGGTTGAGTTTCATTACAGACTCGTGTGGCAGTTTGGAGCCAGCCTGGTTTTCTGTGGGAGAAAACGTGGGCTGTTTTTTGTGTCCAGCCAGCACCGCGCATCACCGTGCTGTCTGCTGAGACCTCTGACTGCCCGAGCAGCAACTTGCAGGTCATACAACGGCAAGTCCGAGGTGATACTCATCCGCCCTGAGAACTGGCCACGAGCTCCTGCAGCTGCATGAAACAATGGCTGGGATGGCAGCGACGGGAGGAGGAACTTGCTGCGGGTAAGGCCCATGCCACCGCTTTGCAGCCTCATGGGGGCACATGGGGTGAGAAACCGGGGTCGAGATGGATTTGCAGCGAGGCAGAAGGGGCTCTAAGTGTGGAGCAGCGGGGTCAGTACTGCGAGGCGTGGGGCGCACGGAGGAGCCGCTGCTGCCCGTGGCGGTACCTGGGAGGTGAGCGGCTGCCCGTCCCGCAGCCAGCGCACCGCCGGCCGGGGTTTGCCGGCTGCCGCGCAGCTCCAGCGCAGGTCGGACCCGATGTCGGCTTCCGTGTCCGTGATCACCTTCAGCCACTCCGGCTGAGCTGCAAAGGAGCAAGAGAGGGTGGCAGAGCCAAGAGGATCAGATGAGAGGCGCGCCGTGCCAGGCGGGCAGGAGGATGCTCGTTGTGTCATCTCCGCTGGCAGATTTATCTATCGCGGCGCGTTTCGCCATAGGAACAGCCTTTGCCTTTTGTGCAGCGATGCCAGGCTGAGTCCTCCGTGGGTCTGGCTGCTGCTGTGCATGTGGGCTGCACAGAATTATGGCAGAATCCAGATCTGAGGAGGAATAGTGTGATTTCTCTTCCTAAGAATAAACGCAGCCATTCCTGACCTTCAGGAAAGACTGGATTCGGCCTGGGAGAACCACGTTAAATTTGCAGCTTGTCTAGGTCTGATGAATAGCTCCAAGCACTAACCCTTGTGAAAAGAGCCCAGGCATGGAGAAGACTTTGGGTGAGAGCCAAGTCTGCTTTTTCTGACTCTGTGCTCCCATCCCTGGTTACCTCATTTCTCCTACAATTATTTTAGGCCACATTACGAGGTCTCTATGCTTGCAGTAGCCTTTGTCAGGGCTCTGCGATGGGTTTAGTTGGGGCTGATATGAGGTCAAGGGTGGCTGTTCCTCTCCCAGAGGTTCACTCTGCTGCCTGGGCCATCTCGCCGTGCCCTGGAACGGCGTGGGGATTGACTGCGTTACCTTGAATGATGATGCGGCCCTGGTAGGTGTCCCTCCCTTTGATGTTTTCAGCCTCACACTCGTAAGTGCCTTCATCCTCAAAGCCAACGTCCTGAATCTGCAGGAGGGGCTCGCTGGAGATCCACTTGGAGGCCTGCGAACCATCCAGCTTCCTCCACTTTATCCGAGGCACGGGGCTACGGGAAAGCAAACCTGGTGAGGCCCAGCCCTGCGGTCTGGTGCAGCGAGCTGTGACTCCGTCCCCGGTCGGCCAGCTCCCAGCCCAGCTGGGCCTCGGCCAGCAGGACAGCTTGGCTTCACCCCTCCATCCCTCCTGCTATTCCCCCTCCTGGTCTACATCCATCAGAGAGGGGCTGTGACAGTTGGGGGGTCTGTGATGCTCTCCCCTCCCCGAGCCGCGCGGACGCTGCACTCACTTTCCAAAGGCAAAGCACTCCAAAGTCACCATCTGCCCGGCCAGAGCGTAGGTGTCTGCGGGAAACCTGGCTTTTATGCTGGGCGCATACTGCCTGGCATCTGTTAAAAAAGGAAGGCACTGTTGAGGAGTTCTGGGTGACTTCAAAATCGCGTGTGTGAGGTCTTAGAGGGCAAAGATAGCTGCAAGGTTTCACTGCTTTGAAAAGCCTTCACGGGTACGGGTAGTTCATGGGTGGGCAGAGGCTAAGTTCATTTTCCTTTTAAAACAGCTTCTACTAAGGTCTCTAAAAACCTCCACTTACAGCACCTCAAGACCATTTCTCCTCGACTTCCTACCTACTTAACTCCCTTCGCTCTGACCGAGAGGCCTCTCTAGCTCTGCGAGGTCACCGAAGGCAGAAGGTCACCCTCAGTTTCAGGGGTACACGAGCCTGTCCAGCCTGTTCTGGTGCTGGTTCTACTTTTACAGGCAAACAGAGCAAGCCCTGATGGCAGCACTAGCAGCGAAGCCGTAAGAGAGGGCTGCTTCCCCCAGCCCCAGCCAGTTACTGTTTTCATAGGCCCTTAAGCTCCCCTGAGTGCCTAGGGCCCCGTGGAGCCCGCGTGCTTTGAGGCGGTTTGTTAATTTTGCATTTCACCCAGTCCTCTTAGGATAATCCAAGAGCACTGACCCTCTGCAGCCAGGCTGAGCCGGGAGAACTTGCTGAAGACGCTCTTGGTGATGAAGTCGATGTGGCTGGTGGCAAAGCATGAGTAGTTCCCCAGGTCGGAGGCCTCCGTCTTGGCGATGTAAAGGTTTCCTGTGGTCTGAGAGACGAAACGCCTCCCGTCGGCGGGGATGAAGTTGGGAAACTCGTTCAGAAGCCATCGGTAGGACAAGCCTGCGGGGAGAAGAGAAAGGAACGAACTGCACCCACTGCCAGCGTCCTCTCGGATGCGATGAAGCCAAGCAGGCTGTTTTCTAGCCCAGAAATTGCTCCTTGGATGGCACTTGTTTTCTCTCCATGCTTGGTCCTATCTCTGCTTTGTTGCTTTACGGAGTCTGAATTGAAAATAATTGCTTCCCTGAAATTCCCCCAGAAACCAAGGAGCGATTCCCATGTCTGGAGCTGCTCGCTCTGTCCCGTCTCCTCCCGCAGCCCTTACCTGGGTAATGGGGAGGGGGGCTGCAGGCGAACATCACTCCCCAGCCTTCCGTAATCTTCACGGGGTCTCGCTCTTCGGCAGAGAATTCCTGCAGAACTAAACATGCAAAGTGAAACCTGCCCTTTATTTTATCTCCCCCTCCGCAGGCCGATCTTTTCAGTGGCCTTGCAGAGGGAGATCTGAAAACATTCCTGACTCCAGCGCATTGGATTCCTACGGCACCTCCTCGGCAATGGGAAGCGCCTGGGGACCTCTCCGAGTGCTGGTACCACGTACAGGAGAGCTCCTCCAGCCTTTATTAACAGCGTACGGGGGGCTCGGTTCACCCCCAGCGTCTCTGTGGCTGCATTTCATTTACCTCGTGGGGACAAGCACGGGACTTACAGCCAAAGCGGAGGGAGGCTTCCCTGCTCACCACCGTGCCCCTGGAGTTCGACGCCACGCACTGGTAGGAGCCGGCGTCCTTGGCTTTTACGGGGTTGCTTATCACCAGGTCGCCTGCAACCAGGCGGTAACGGGAATCTGGCTCCATCTTCAGCTCCGTGCCGTTCATCTTCCACCTGCCAAGAGCATGCATAAAGAAGTGAGAGGGGAAAATAAGTGTGGCAACTCTGTGCTCACGTGTGTCTTGTTGGAATCTGTGCTTGTTTGTTTTTTTCCAGCTGCGGTGTTGGGATTTGAGTTAGATTATGTCTGGGACCTGGGGGCATGGCACCTTGTGTGTAGATAAGGAGACTGGTTCCTACACAGTGATCTTTATGTATAAAAGTGGAGAACAGAAAGCAGAGCTCTTGATGGTTGTGTCCTAGTCCTGGTACAGGGAGGGGAGGTGGTTTGGCCATGGCTTGGGCATTCCTCAGCAGGGAGCAGCCCCATCTCTGCTGGGACCACTGGGCTGGAGCCCTCTGATGGGCAAAACTCTCCAGTGCCAGTGCTTCAATCTCAGCATTATCCGAGGAGCTCTGCTGGGAAGTTGCCACCTAGGGCTGGATTCAGCTGTGTTTCCAAGCTTTGCACTGTGAACCCAACCTCCAGGACTCCTTATGGCACAGCTTTTCTTTTTGACGTACCCTGTTTCCTCTCTGTTTCAGTGCCAGCCTGCCAGAGCCACGGTCATTTCTCCCATACATCTCCTCAGGAGCTTATAAACACCCGTTCTCACAGAGTTTAACCACGCAGGGGTTCGGACTTGGTGTCTGGGAGCAGGTGAGCTCACCTGTAGGTCGCAGGAGGACTGGCTCTTGCTCGACAAGCCATCACCACTTTCTCTTCCGCTGAGCCTTCAGGAAACAGGGTGTGGGCAGGCTGCTCCTCAAACACGGGCCCGTAGGTCCTGGTGCTACTCTGGGCTTGGCACCAAACTGCAAGGGAGGGGAGAACGGCTGAGCAAAACTTGAGCTTTTTCTAAAAATGCTCATGTTTGGTTCTGTAGGGTGTCCCTGGCAGCATCCGAACTAAATGCAGAATAAAAGAGGGAGCAACGTGCAAGTCACAGCCCATCTGTCGCTGCGGCCCGGCCCCAAGCAGGGCGCGGGCAGACCGCGTGTGCTTCCCAGCGAGCATCTCACCCCGGCTCTGCTGTGCCACGGGGAGCAGACGTGCTGGAAGCTGAGCACACAGAGGAGCGCTGGCACACGCCTCTCGCACCGCCCTGCACAGACGGGGCTGGAGCTGGGAATGCCTGGGTGCCCTCGTTGGTCCTGGCAGCGAGGACATGCTGCTATCTGCTCGGCACAGACCTTGGCTGCCTGGTTCCTCCTTTGTCCTCTAGGACAAGGGAGGAGAGAGGGAAATCTGGATCTTCGCAGCAAGCTCTCGGCTCTGCCGCTGACTCCCTGCACAGGAGTCTGACCCCCTCCATCCCTGCCTCTGCAGCATCAGCAGCTCTCAGGTCAACTCCAACCTGCTGCTTTCATGTTCAGACGTGGGTTTGGTTCTTGTCTTGAGCCTGGCTCAGGCAGAGGCACAAGAGGAACCTAAAAACCCGCCTGCTTTCTGGGGTGCTGTGCCCAGGCCACCCTTTGGCACGATGTATCCCTGGGAGGTGCCTGCTGTCCTCAGTGACAGCTTCTGCGTCTCAGATAAAGGCAAACCCTAGCAGGCTCCCTTCCACGCAGGCTTCGTGGAAATGATAATGCAAAGAGGACAGAACAAAGCAGAAGCCGCCTGGAAATCTTGGACTGCAAAAACAGCCACCGAGATAATCGCTGCCAGGATGTTCTGTTCCTGGCACCTGCAGAATCGCCCGTCCCCTCACAGGGATGGAGCCACCTCGAGGCTCTGTGCTTCCCAGCACAGTCCCCTCGGTCTGCAGCGATAAGCTCGGAGATGCTCAGCTGCCCCCAGGATCCTTCCGTGCTCTGTAATTGAATTAATAACTGCCTTAACACTGCCATGCCAACCAGCAAGCTGTTTCCTTCCCTACCGTCCGCGGCGCGCTCGGCGGTTAAATTAAGCGACTCCAGTCAGTGTGATGTTTTATGCAAGAGGAACTTCCAGCAGCGAGCGGCCAGCTCGGCTCTCCAGGGCTCGGGGGAAGCAGCCCTGTACCTGTAGCTCCCGGGGCTCGTCTCATGATCCGGCTGCTCCTGCGTGCGGAGACGAGGGCGAGACGGGAGAGGGGCCCGGCTAATTGGCTCGGAGGGTTCAGAGCAGCTGTTTGCTGCCCGCGTCTGCTCCTCGCGTCCGAGCATTGCCCAATTACCGGGGCGCTCTGCTCCTGCCAGCGTGGATGAGCTGCTGCAAGGGAGCCCCACGCAGGCAGCAGCCTGCTGGGCCCTGCTGTCACCCCGGGAGGGGGGCTGCAGCCCGCGCCTCGTTCTTTGGGATAAGAGAAGCGTTTTTTTTTTGAAGGTCTTATTCCCTCCGGATCCGTGTAGGTGCCATTTTCCTTCTCAAATAGCTATATTCACAAAGGAGAAGCTGCTTAAGCTGGAAATCATCTCTCAGTTGGTTCGGCAGAGGCTGTGCTGAGCAGGTCTCAGCTGGAAATAGCGCTCTGCTGACCGGCACTTAAAATAATCACGAGTTAATGGAGAATTAATAAGAGCGTGGTGTGTTCGTTGTGTCCTGTTGGGTGGTGGAGAATGGATTCAGAATTAAGAGCTTTGCATTCTGAGACTAATTGGTAGCATACAATAAATCATTTCTACTTGTTCAACAAATGATCTGCGTGTTACTGACACTCCCGTGCATGCCTCTTCTCATGGGCTGCTCTTTCCCAATCAAGCCACCTTTGGCTCTCCAGCCCTTCTGCTTCCACCCAGAGCCTGTCCCCCGCTGCTGTCCCCTGCTGTCCCTCTCTGCCTGCCAAGGCTGTGGACTCCAGCAGCCAGGCGTTGATTTTCTCACATGTAATCAATGCCACGAGGCCGGACGAAGGATATGCTTCATATCCTGAAGCAGTTACAGCTTCAGGATATGGTTAGTAGCTGAGAACTGATATCGTCGTGGAGATCCGAGCACCTCCGAGGCTGACCAGCTGCGGGTTCCTGGCCGTGTGGCTCTGCATTTACATTGCTAGCAGTCGGGATATGCTGACAGCCAGAGCTGGAAAGCCCGCGTGTCCAGGAGGCTGAACACCGTGTGCCGAGCCCCACGCTGGCTTTGGAGGCCAGGAAATGAGAAATGTCTCAGCTGAACGTTTTCCAAGATGTATTCCAGCTTCTGAGCACAGCAGCAGCAATCCTTTTGCTGAGCCCAGGCAGCACATCTTAGCGCAGCCTGAAGCCTGGCACGTGAGGGAGCCGGGCGATTAATTGGTTTTATAGCAAGTCCGAACACACACGTGCACAAAATCAAAGTGGCTGTTTTGAAAGAAACCTCCTGAGGAACAAAGGGACAGCACTTTGGGTACCCTTTGACTTCAAGGTTCTTGGTGGCGTTTAATGAATGAAGAAAGGCCAGAGAGCTATTTAGACATTCCCAACAGCCTCATTCATTAGAGACACCTTATATTCACTGTAAGATTTAAACCTCTTTGCATCCTCAGGAAATCATTGTTTTGGTGACAAGCAGAGGCACGGGTGGTGTTACCGACCCAGCCTGGAGCTTTTGGGTCCCGTCTTCCCCCACTCCAGAGCGTTTCCTCGAGCCTGATCTAGAGCTGCCATTATTCGGTCCCTGGTCCCTCACTCACGTTTCCAGTGAGGATTTCTCTGTCCCAGCTGGTTCCCGGGATCCATGGCATCATCAGCCAAAGGTCAAGAGAAAACAACCCTCGCAGGGTTTTGCAGCGAGTCGTTTTTTACGGGCTCAGCTTGGACGGGGAGCAAGTTGTACGAACTCAGCTGGTTAATGGGAGAGCCCAGCTCCGTCTTGTGGCCTCTACCAGATTTGGGTCAGAGTGATTTCCAAACAGGCTAATTGCCTCCCAATCTAGGGCAGCCACCCCTCCCTTTTCCTCCTCTGGGACCCACAGAACATTAAAAGGTAATTAGATATTTATAAGGACAGCCAAGCAGTCTCTTCCTGGGATGATGAATTAGCTCGAAGACGTTATCTAATTCTCAGCTGTCTGAAATGAAACATCTCCCTGCTGAAAAGGGACCTTCAAAATGTAGCCTGAGACTCCCCAAGATCCAGGAACGATCCCCAGCGGGTGCCAAACGGGAGAATCTTTGCAGCGGGGGCACGGCAGAAGAGGCATCCCTAGGAGCACCGGGAGGGGAAGCAGCCTCACCACAAGCGAGCCCTGCTGGCAGAAAGAATTCATCCCTGCGCAGAGACCAGAGCAAAGCCGAGGCAACGAAGCTGGGCGAACACAGACACGTTCCCTGGCTACAAAAACCACCTGGGAGGAACAGGCAGTGCCGCAGCCATGAAAGCTGAGCGTGGAGAGGTTCGTGCCCGGTGAGCAAAGCACCACGTGCGCCTTGTGCACCGGGTTGTGTCCCACCTGGCACCTCTGAGCCCCTCTCGGCCACCCCACGACAGCTCCAGCCCGGAGGGACCGGGGGCTGCTCTTACCCACGCAGGTGACGACAGCCAGGGACGTGCAGACAAATCCCGCGGCGCCTCCCATCCTGCGCCTCCGGCCGGGTTGTGGCCCCTGTGGCCACGTCTCTAGGGGTGAGCGGGGACAGCAGCCCTGCAAGAGAAACACAGCGATTGTCTGCGGGCTTCTGTGGCTCTCTGAGCACCCCGTGTCCGGCTGCACGTCCCCACGGGCCCAGCACGAGGGTGTCTTTTCGTGGTGAAGAATGCAGAAGTCTGAAGGAGCTCTTTTCCTTGGGAAATTATTCCTCCTCCTCCCCTTACCATCCACTCTTCTTCCTCCCTCCTCCCAAAATAATGCTTTCTTAGCATATTTTTCAATTAAAAAAAAAAAAAAATCCAGAAGCACACAGGGTACTGGGGGGAGAAGGGAGAACGACTTTCTTCTTGTTATTTTGTCAAAAAGTCATCTCAAGTTGACCCTCTCCAGGCAGGCTGTGGCTGCCTGCGGGTGTCCTGCCCGCCCCGATCCGCTCCCCTGCTCTGGAGAGGTCGGGGGGCACCCGGCTCACTGCAGGCTGCTGCTGCTCCCGGGGGGGCTGGGGGAGCAGGGGGTGCACAGCGAGGTGCCCGCCTGCTGGGGCATTTCCTGCCTTTCTTCAGAGCAAAAGGCATTTGAATAGCTGAGATAAAGGAGCACCGAGGCATTTCTGGTGCCGCAGGGCACATCAGTAGGTGGAGGGGCCCCCTCGGCAGCCTCCTGATTTCTGAGATCTCTCACAAGCAAACAAAACCAAAGCAGAGCTGTTTGGGCAGCCCCTGCTCCCTGCGGCCAGCCTGGGCAGACCCAGCTGGGCCGTGCGTGCCCTCCTGGCTAAAAACACCGCGGGATCTGGGCCACGTGTGCCCTCCTGGCTAAAATCACCACGGGAGCAGCTTCAGTGCGCGCCCCTTTCCTTACAATTCTGGCAAAGATGCAGCGGTGGTTTTGCATCTTACTTCCCCCCCCTTTATTAATGACATCTGAAGTAAGGCATCGAGGAGCCCCGCGTTCCCTGGTGCTCTCCTGGCACGGCCCCGTTAGCCGGCGGCGCTGCCGGGAGCCGGGCTGCGAGCTCGCCTTCCCCCCGCTGCAGCTGGTGCCGCTTCCCCTCGCTCCCTGCCCATCTGCCTGCCCGAAGCAGGCCGGGCTGCTCCTGGCCCCCCGCGGCAAGGGCTGCCTTCCTGTCCCGTGGGACGCGGCGAGCATCGCTGCTTGCAAAAATCCAGCGCCCCGCTCGCTACTGGCGGCCCTTGAAGCGCGCCTGAGCAAACACGGGGACGGGGCTGTGTTTGCTTCGTGGCTCTGGGGGCTGGCAAAGCCACCTGGCCTCTGCATCCTTGCCTGAGTAACGTTTTGCTACCCACGCTTTAAAGGGAGGAGACGGCATCCCAGATCCTCCTCGATTTTCACCTTGCTTGGGCTGGACCTGGCCGGCACTGGGAGCAGAGCCCAGCCTGCCCCCTGCCAGCTCACGTTGAGGTCAAACACCTCCCGCAGCACAGACCCTAAACGGGGCCGGTGGTCGGCGCACGCCACAGCTGGGGAAGGAAAACCCTGCCCCAAAGCAGGGACAGCCGCAGGGTGGCAGAGGGGACAGTCTGGGGACGGAGCGTGGTTTGTGCCAGCTGCCCCGGAGTGAGTCAGCCCTATGAAATCACTCGATGTCACCGAGAATCATGCCCCAAACGGTGTCCTGAACCCGCGGCCTTTCAGCTAACACTGCCTCATTGTTTCCCCGCGCCCACCCCCCGGCTGCTTCCCCCCTCGTGTGTTTGTGCGTCCATCGTAAGCGCCCCGGGACAAGCAGCAGCCTCCTGCTCGATCTGTCTTTCATCCACAGCTCCTCGATTCATTTTTCCTCTCTTTTTTAAAAGGAATCTGAAAGGAAGAGGGGAAGGGCACAGCGTGCAATACGGGGGCTGCGCTGGGAGCAAATCACATCCCCCCTCTCCCCGGTGTCAGCGCCTTCAGGAGCCCCGTCCTGGGCAGGGAGAGGAGGGCTGCTGTGACTGCCTCCCCCCGCGGCTTCCTTCCCTGCGGCTGAGCAAAGCTGTTACTTGTAAAAATTAAGCTGTTTTGAATTATTTAATTCGTTCTAGATTAATTATTTACTGGGTAAACTACAGCTTTGTTCCCCACTTCTGCAGCTGGCTTTGCAGCTCGCCTCTTTCAGCCCAGACCTCCCCACCTGCTCCGATTCCCGATTTGCACATCCTTCTCTTCCCTTGTTTCCTCGTGTCCCCGTCTCGTGTCCACTACCTCCGCCTCTCCAGACTCCTGCACACTCAGACGTGGTTGCTGGGAGGACCTGACCCACGCGGGGACCTTTCAGAAGGGGACGGTCGGGGCAGACGTGCCGCGGTGGGACACGGGGCAGGGCCCTGTAAGAGGTGACAGGACGAGCTGTGGCTCTGGGGCTCGTTGAATCCAGCCGCAGCATGGCCGGGGCTTTAACTCCTTTGTAAAAATGAGGAAGGTGGGACCCAGGGAGAGCTCCAGGCGTGGTCCACACCAAAGGAGAGCAAGAGAGTGGCAGAGCAATCTCTACGAGTGCTGAGGATGTGTCTGCTCGCAGGTAGAGGCTGGCCCAAACAACCCCAGGGAGCTGCTTTGCGGGCTCCTGCTCGTCGTAGCGCCTGCGTGCCGCCATCGATCGCTGCCGGGGGGCCTGGTGCTGTGAGGGCACACCTGGGGCCGCGGTGCTGAGCCGTGCCACGCACCCCAGGGCATCGTCAGGCACTGACCCCAGCCTTGTCCTTCTGCGCCTGGCTCCGAACTCCCCAGCGCGGCCGTGCACTTAGCGTCTGATCCTTCGGCCTGCTCCCTGCCCTTAATTAGGAGAGGCCCCACGGGGACCTGTTCTTTCCCCTCTTCGCAGGGTATTTTGACAGCCACTTGAGAGCCTTCTGTTGTACTGAAAGGGGATCTGTCAGCCCCGCTAATGGAGGCTGTCATTAATACCTCCAGCAGCAAGGGAGGCAGGGGCACACTTGGAAACATGTGCACGGGCTGCATTAGCACTCTCGGCTGGAGCCCCTGGGAGCCGCGTGCGATCCATTATCACCGAGGCAGAGCTATCGGCAAAGGGCTGCAGGGAGAGCTCGAATCCCCCTGAGCCTCCGGGAGAGGAGGTGCTGCCTCATCCTGGGCTCACTCAGCACCAGGTCTGGCTTTGGAGCAGCATCGATGGGAGGAGGTGACCCCGGGAGGCCTCAGAGCACCAGAAAGGGATGGTGAGCGCCAAGCCCTGGCATGGGGCAGCCCCACACAGCGCTGGCACCGCCACCTCCCTGCTCTCACTGAGAGCTGGCGTGGCCAGCACAGCCTCGGTGCAACGTGCTACCGGGATAAACGAGTGCAATTTAATCCCCCACGGGGATGAGATGAGCAGTCGGGTGTAAGCGGGGCTGCTCCTTCTGCTGCGACGTTTCCTGATAAAGGAGAGCTCCGGAGGGTCAGCGATGCAGTTTGTCCTGTGCTGCACGCCTCCCTTTCGCTAAGGAGCATCGCTGAGGCTGGAAAAGGCTGGAGCTGGAGCTGCAAAACCTGCCCAGTGTTAGGTACATTTTGTCCACCTCCAGAACAGCGTTTCAGCAAGCTGCAAGTGGTTTTATCGGAATGTGTCTGTCCTCCCGTGCAACTGGCTGTGCTCAGGAGAGGCAGATTTTGATGCCAGCTCCTGATTCAGCCTTTCCTGAGCTTCTCGGGGCTGACAATCCGCTGGTGGCCCCAGGACATGCGGCAGCAGAAATCCAAGCACCATCCCACAACAATCCTAAGCAGTGAAGTCCCCAACACCCAGTGGCCAAAGCCCCCCCAGAAGGGTTTGCCTGGGGACAAGGGAAATGGCTGGAGGCAGAGGGAGAGGTGCCCTGAGCTCAGCCCCTCTCCCTCTGGAGCTCCCCATGGAGCTGAGAGCTGCCGTGCGGGGAGCAGGGGGGTCTTAGGAGGCTGATCCCAAGCCCCCACGGCTCAGGGGGGGTCTGACCGGCCCCGTGCCCCCAGGTGTGAGCGATTGCCATCAGCTCTCGTTAGGGTAATTGCACAGAGGGCCGCGCTCTGCCCTCTTGGCTCAGCACAGGGGCTGGAGAAGGTGCTGGAAGGAGGCAGGGGGGGGAAAGCAGCTAAAAGAAAGTCACTGGGTGGTGTTTGAGGCTCTGGAGGAGGAGAGTGGGTGCTGTAGGGTGGCAGCTCCCTGGTGGGAGCTGGGGTTAACCACTTGATGTGGCTGCGGAGCCTGAGCTCCCCTGGTGGCTGCTGCCAGGGATCTGCTGTGCTGTGCTCCTAACCCCTGGCGTGGTGTCCGTGTCCCTCCGCTGGGAGCCCCAAAAGTGGGCACCTCCGATTCTTGGGGGTGGGTTTGTGGGGGTCGTGCTTCCTGGTGCATTTTGGGCTGGGAGCTGTGGTTCCCCCCTTGTGCAGCAGTGCTTGGAGCGGTGCACTGCGAGCTGATTTACATCTGGAGTGGTTCCGAATCACCACATCCATGGAAACCAAGGCGCATCTCCCCCTGACACCCACACCCAGACAGGTGCTGCTCCTGCTCCCCTCATCGGGCTGCGGTTCCCAGGCATGGGGGAAAGCCCGAAGGCAGTTTTTGGGGTGGTGCAGCTGGCTGTAGGATCTGGTCTGTGAGATGGGTGCAGGAAAGAGCCTCACGTGTGCAGGGGGTACCTAAAATAGCCACAGCTGTGCACCCTATGGGCAAATCAGGTGGCTGCCATAGGTGCCTGTGCCTGTGGGGGTGCCCGGGTTTGTACAGATGTGTGCGGGGGTAAGGGGGGGAAGGATCAGTACCAGGGCTCTGCTTTCATCTAATTACCTCGGTGCTTTGGCTCCCAGGAGGCTGTGTGCTGTCTGCCCAGGGAGGAAAGGCTTTGGGCATCAGCTCTGTTGGGCTGTGAGACGAGCTGGGGGGGCACAGGATGGGTGCTCTCACCCTGGGCATGCCCTTGGGCTACACTGCCGTGCCTTATTATTGATTAACTTCATTGTAGTGAATTGATCAGTGTTTGATCGGCACCTTCTGCTCTTGAGAAGCTCGCAGCAGAAGCTCAGCTAGGCGCCAAACACCCTGAAAAAGTTGGGAGAGAAGTCTGAGAAGGGCAGGTGCTGCCGTGGGGTGTGGGAGCTGCTCCGGCACGGCGCTGCCTGGCGGGCAGGGCTCTGAGCCTCTCCTGCCTTTGGCATCGGTTTTATGGGAGATGACCTCGTGCTGAACAGCCCGGGGGGGCTGGGAGCCCCTCGCTGGGGCCAACGCAGGAGGTGAGCACGTGCTGGCGACGGGATTGTACAGCGCGATGTGAAATCAAGGCCCGGCGTGCCGCAGGCTGGGCTGTCCCGATGGCTTTGTGAAGCTCCTGCTAACACTGGGGGAAGGCTTATTTTCACCTGGGGACAGGAGAGACCCATCTAGTGCCCTGGTGCAGGGAGCAGCGGGGCTTCCTGATGCGATCCCAGCAGGACGGCCGCGTTAAGGCGCGGCGTTCAAGCGCTGCTTCCTCTGTGTTTCAGTTCTGTTTCCCTAAGTAATTGGACGGGGCGTTTGTGTGCACCACGGGTCACAGAACCCCAGTGTAAGAGGGTCTCAGTGGGAGGTCTGTTTAGTTCAGCCCCCATCCAGCAGGCAGGGCCTGGTGCTCGTGCACAGCTCCTCATCTCTTTGTGCAGAGGACAAAGCAGGGATCTGCTTTTGGTCAGGGGGCATCGATGGAGAGCTTGTGGAGACGCAGCTGCGTGCAGGCGCACGGCTGAAGGGACCGGAGCCGCTGGCACGGTGAAATCTAATTGCCATAAAACAGCCAGAGCTGTGAGTGGCCCCAAACAAATGCTTTTTGCTGCTCTTCTGGTGTGTCGGGCAGCTGGAATTCAAAACCTGAGCTTCACAGCGAGTTTGGTTTTTTAATTGGCCTGGGTCACATCTCTGGCCGCAGTCACCCCAGAGCCTGGGGGTGCTGGAAGTCCAGCCCCAAACTCTGAGCCATGCAAACTGCCTGCAGAGCTCCCTGCACCGGCTCCAGGCACCAGCCGAGGAGGATGAAATCTTGCTGGATTTCCCCTCGAGCTGGACACGAGCGTGGTGTTGGACCGAGGCCGCCAGCATGCGGCTCCTAAGCTCTCCCCAAAGATTTGCATTTCAATCGATAGCCTGAGTCGATAGCAGCTGGAAGGATGCTCAAAGACTTTGACAACAAGGCCACAAGTGACTCTGGGTTAGCACGTGGGTGTTGGAGAGATGATGCCTGCCTGAAATCCTTGTTACTGTGCTGATTGGGGTCGCTCAAGTTCAAGGTATTTGGTGCTCCTTATAGAGGATCCCCTGCAAATTCGTGGTTTGGCAAACCACGGCGTAAGCACGGCGGGGTGCAACCCTGCAGCCTCTCTGTGTAGGAAATGCAGATATTGGGCTGGGGTTACGGCGGAGGAGAAGCTGCGAGAGGCCTCGTTGTCCTGGCAGAGGGGATGGGAGCGGGGTCGGGGTGCGGCTGTGCCCTGCACCTGCTGCCGCCGTCTCCCCAGACGAAAACTTTTCCAAACTAAAGCTTCAGATCTCAGGTTTTCCTTTCCTATATCAGAGCACGGCACCACCCACCGAGCACGCACAGCCTCGGGACATCCTCAGCTCCATCAGCCTCGCAAACTCACCCACGTCATGCTGTCGGTGCTGCCGTGGCGTCACCAGCAGCAGCTCTTTGATGTGGCACCGATATAAATAGCTCCCTACCTGCGCCCGAGCCTGCCCCCTCGCTGTCTGGTAAATCACTTGGCGAGAGCTGGACCCCGGGAAAGGCTGGAAAAAGGAAAAATAAGCTCCCTGCAAGGCACCGTGCACCCGTCCCAGCCCTGCGGAGCTCCCTGGCTCCGCTGCACTGCTGAGTGTTTGTGCTGGGGTGATGGGGATGCTGGGGGACGTGGTGAAACGGTGCCAGGATCCCTCTGAGCTCCTGGGAAACGCTTGGGATCTCCCCTGTAACAATGGCACGTTCATCCTGCTCCTCTGAGAGCATCATCCTTATGTTCAACCTTCTCATCTGTCTCTGAGTGTTTCTCAACACTCAGCATCTCCTGCTAGTGCCACGCTGCTCTCTGCCTTATAAAAACAAGCCAGGAGCTGCCCAGGGCACCCGTCCCCCTTCCCGAGCAGGGGTTCCCTGCTTTGCAGCTCTGCTGCGGGACTGGCAGCTCGGCTGGGTGTGCAATAAATGGCACGGGATAATTCAGGATGTGGGCTGCCGAGCAGGAATAACTCCGGTGTTCACTGAGCTCTTGGGGCATCCACGTCGGGGTCGTGCTGAAGGTGCCTCCGGTAAGATCCCGGACCCTACAGCTGTGTTGTGGCAATGGGACTAAGGGCGTGTGTCAAGGGGGAAGGAGGGGGGGAACGATGGGTTCATTGAAACAGCTTTTTATAGCTTGAGGTTTGACCTTGTTTCCTTGCCTGCCAAGACACCTGGTCCTTGTCTACAGCTCACCAGGTACCCGGAGCCATGTAACGTCTGGAAACCCAAAATGAGCTAGATTTGGTTCGCTGATCTAGAAAGAGCCTGGGAGAGCTCGTTAGGGCATGTTTTTGTGACGTTTCTTCCCTTCCACCTGCTCTGTTTGACTCTTAAGGGACTCCAAGGAAGCCTGTTACCTCCTGCTGTGCGTCTGGGCTTTAGTGCCATCTCTGGGTGCCCCTGACCAACACGGGTTCGGCTTTGGTTCCTCGAGCCTGGGAAGCCTGCCACGGTCAGGCAGGAGAGCAGTGCCCGCAGCTGTGCAGGGGGATGGCTGGCGGTGCTGTCCGTGCCGCTTCTCCCCTCGGCACGTGGCTGCGGGGGCTCGCTTTGTGCCCGGCCCCTTGAAGGGGAAACTCTCCGAGCACTTTTTGTGAAGCTTGGGATGCCCCTTACTGACACGGCTGGCTTCTGCTTTCCACGATTTGCTTGTGGTAAGCCCGCAGAGGCAGTAACGGTACAGGCTGTTGGATTCTCTGCAGAATGATTTTCAGTGCCCGAAGTGGTGGTCGCTCTGCTGGGCGCTAACGGGTCAGGTGAGGGAGAGGAGCCCTGCGGTTCCTTTGTCTCAGTCCCTTGCAGTCGCGCGGCTGGGCTGAGCGCAACCTCGGCATCTTCCCTCGGGCATGGGCGCTCCTCGCCTCTCCCTGGGAAGCGCGGTTATTTCTAGAAAGTTGGGGAGCTGTGCTAGCAGAGCGGGCAGCTTTTGGGGTTGTGGTTGTGCAGGTGCTGCTGTCAGCCGCGCTCGGACCTCAAGGGCAGAGCCAGCCTCTGCCTTCCCTCGCTGCCCCCAACAAGGGCACTTGGCGAGGTGTCCCCCAGCTCTGGGCTGTGTGCGGTGCCCTGCTCTGATTTCCCCCTGAGCCCGGGACCCTGAGCTGCCCTAGGGGGTGGCAGGAGCATTTCTACCTCTGCCGAGGTGCCGAGAGGTCAGGGACCTTGCATGAGAAGATGGCTTTCCAAGGCTTGCTGCCAGATATGTAGCCCTGGGAGGTTCCCCTGGGGATGCAAACCTGCCCCTAAATCCTGTGCTTCAGCTCTGTGCCCTGGGAGCTTCCTGGGGACGAGCCTGGAGGTGGCCCAGGAGGGGCAGGAGCCCTGGGCTGGCCGAATCCTGCTGCCAGGGAGGGCTCTGGTTGTTCCCCGCCCTCGGGCAGAGGCTGCTGCCTCCCCCCTCAAAGCAACCAGTGTTTCTTTAGGGAGATTACAGTCTCAGGAATGCTCCCCAGCCTGGCCAGAACAACAATGCCGGGGCTCGTGGGAGTGGTGCAAGCCTTGGGGGAACGGGATCAGACTGGATGGGATGCAGAGGGAGGGGGAGCTCAGGAAGTTTAAAACAGGGATCGGGAGCCCCCCCGGGCACACCGCTGCCACCCCAGCCCCGAGTGGGGAAGAGCCACGCCAAACCCTGCCGGGTGCTCCCAGCCGCGGGCGAGCTTCTGTCCGTGACTTTGCACCGAGAGCCCCCCCTCTCCCAGCTGCAAATCCCCAGCCAGCCTCGATCACAGCAACATCCCCCGTGCCCAGAGCAGAGCTCCCACCCCACCCGAGATCTGCACCCCTCGTGGGGAGCGGTGGGGGGGAATTGGGACACCATCCTCATCCTCCCTGCCTGAAGAGGAATCGCGGCTCTTCGGGCTGCGCTGCTCTTGGCTCCGCCAGCCCGTGCTGGAGGTGCTGGAGGAGTTTTGTGCAGCCGGAGCTTTGCAGCCCCCCTCCGACCCCCCCCAGACGCAGCAGCCGAGCACCCTGACCGCGCGAGCCGGGCTCTCCGAAGTGCCACCGGCCAGAGCTCATCGGGCAAGGCGTAACCGCAATAATTAATAACTGATAATCCCCGACCTGCTCCAGATCGGCAATTTCTGTGCCGATCTCGCTCGGCTCAGCCCCTGCCACAAGTGACACCGCCGTAGCCCCCCCTTTCCTCCCAACTCCACCCCCGGCTCCTCTCCAGCTCAGGCAGAGCCTGCGTCGCGCCTGCAGAACCATGGCATGGCGAGAGACGCCTGCGCCCACCCCGCGCCCTCCCCTCCCCGGCCCCGCGTGGGACCCGGCAGGATGCGGCTGCTTTTCCCCACCGCGCACGCCGGAGGAGAGTTGGCCCCGCTGGAAATGGTGCCCAGAAATCCGCGGCCTCCTTCCTCCCGTGTTGGCCGGAGGAAAGGATGGAGACGCGCTTACCTCGTGCGGGCCCTCCGGTTGTGCATGAGCCAGGGGAGAGCGGGGCCCCGCTGCCGCCGGAGCCTCTGCTGCGAGGCAGAGCTTGGCGCTGCCTGCCCGAGCGTGGCTGTGTGCGCCCGAAGCCACTGCAGCATCTCTGCATTAGGATGTGCTCCTCCCTCTCCTCCCTCCTTGCGTGCGCGCTCCCTCGCTTGCTGCCAACCACCACGCCGGTCCCTGGAGAGGGTATTTTTTTATTTTTTTTTCTCCCTCTGCCTTTACCTCACTTGCCACAGTCCAAGGACCAGTCAGAGAGGCAGAGCGACTCGCAGCATCATGCATAATTCATGCCCAGGCTCGGCAGCCGTGGCTGCTGCTGCTCCTGGCTCCGGCAGAAACCCCTCGCCTGCGCCCGTCGCCTCCGGCTCGCCCCGTCCCTGGGGCCGGAGCAGGTGTGGGGCCTCGGGGCTGAGCTGCCCCATGTCTTGGGGGTGGTGGGAGCAGAAAAAAGGGACCTTTCTCAGCTTGGGGAGTCTCAACGGGGACGCCCATCCCTGTGCAGCATGAGCATGTTCCTATAGATATGCACGCCCCCGGGGCTAAATGGATGGGTGTAATTATGTATGTACATAGCTGGGCTGTGCACCCCCTGCTTAAATAGATGTGTGTAGCTGTGTGTGAGCAGTACCAGGCTTATATGTGCACACCCCCCTGCTTAAACAGACGTGTGTAGTGTAGGTGAACGTTGCCAGGTTTATGTGCGTGCCATGGAAGTTGCTTTCTAGCAAAATTTAGGGCAGCTCCGCTGAGCCAAGCGCCCCTGTCAGATGTGGGACCCCATCTGTGCGCTGGGGGCTGGGGGCTCTGCAGAACTTGGCTGCAAGGGGGGGGTCTGTCCAGGGGGGTGAGGCTATGAGACGTGACGGGGACACTCCAGGACCTCCTCTGTGACACCCTGAGGGCACCGAGGTCTGGGAGAAGGAGCCAGTTTCGATTGCAATGGGGCGAAGCGGGAGCAGAGCGGTGGGGAGGTGGCACGGCCGCCCCGAGCCTTCCTCTCAGCTCCGGCACAGACCTGCTAATGACGGAAGGAGATCAATGGGCACCGGGCTGTCCACAGGTTAATGGCCTGCAATTACAGAGGAGTAATTAAGGCATTAGTATCTCTATTGATTGGCAAAGCTCCAGCGGTCCAGGTTCCTCCAGCCAGACAGGCACAGGCGGGAGCGTGCCAGGGCGCACGGCTGGGAGGACGCCCACCGGTCCTCCCTGTCCTTCCCTTGCCCTGCACTCCCTCCTCTGCTCTCAGCTGCTGTTTTGGGGTGAGACCAGCAGAAACTGGGCACGGCCCCTCTTGCAGCCCTTGCTGGTGTGGCCGGTGCTCCGTGATGGGCACCACCGCCTCGTGGACGTGTGTGCATGAAAGTGCCAGCAAGCTTCCACTCCTCCCTGCCGTCACGGATCGCTTTGCTGCTCACTTTTGGTGGACAGAAAGGGAGAATGGAGCGAGATCCTGCACGCTGCTGCCTGCCCAGCAGGACTGGTGGGGGCACCGAGCAGAGGGAACCCACGGGAGGTGAAGAATCCATGTCCGTGGAAGGAGGTCAGAGGAGGGGGGGGGGGTCCTGCTGCTCTCCTTGGCCTCTCTCCTCCCTCCCTGCTCTCGCAGCTCCCTGGGGGTTTCTCTGCTTCTTACCAGGGCATCACCGCCCCTCGGGTGTTTGTCCTGGTGCAGACACGCACCGAGAGCACGGCGATGGCAGCTGGGGGGGGGGGGAACATCTCCGTAAGGGCTCCCTTGAATATTTCCAGAGCTGATGGAGGACGGCTCTTAGCTACAGTAATGGGGCAGGCAGAGGTCAGGGGAGAAGTGGGTGTCGTTAAATGCCATAAAAAGGGCCGAGCACTAATGTGTGTGCGTCTCTCCCTGCATCGATCGTGAGGATGAGGATGGGTCCCGTGTTGCTCACTTCGGGGCAATAAAATTGCTTTTTCCACCAAGAGTGATGGGAGCAGGCAGGGTGGGGAAATGAGGGGTTTCAGGTTCTATTTAGGGTCCTCCTGGCTGAGCCCACCTGGTTCGGAGGGGTTTTGTTGTGAGCTGATGGAGCAGCAGCGGGTGCCCAGGGGCAGCAGAGATGGTGGCCACAAGGTCGGTGCCTCCGCCGGGACAGGAGACACCAGGGCGTGGATGCTTCAGGGTGGCTGGAGGTGAAATCAAAATCAGGTCGGTTATCTCTTGGCAGCTGCTAATCCAGGTTGCCGATGGGGCCGTGTTGGGCTGAGTCCTGGAGTCACTCGGGGATGTTTTTAAAGCCCCATTTGGCTGTGTCACCACCCGACGCCCTCCTCTGAGGCCCCACAGCTCCTCCACCTGCACAGGACTTGGAGGCTCAGCCCTCGGTTCCTATTGCCTTGGACACAAGACAAAGGTTGTGTGGGATTTTGGGGATCCCCGAAGGTTTTAAGGGCTCCCTGGGATCCAACTAGTGTGAACTTCTGCATCAAGGCCAAGTGTGATTCCTGCTTCATCCTTCCACACCCCAAAGGGCTTTAGGGAGGGGACTGAGGAGCGCTCCTGGACCTGCAGAGGTGCTTTTCTTCCTCGGGAACGGGCAGGGGGGGATAAAGCCTGCGCCGCAGCTCTGGAGCAGGAAGCATTAATACTCTCATCCTATTAGCGAGGACCGCAGCAATTACATCTTCATTAGCGAAATAGCCTTGTGTTTCCCCCCCTTCCCTCAGCCCATTCTCGGCAAGGCTTTGCACGAGGGAGCTGCTGCTGAGAGCACTCTGGAGCCTCGGGGGCAGGCGGGGAAGGCCGGGAAGTGCAGGAACGGCCCCGGGGAGGGACAGAGCTCCTCTGCCAGGAGCTGCCAGGTCTGGGGGGGCTCTGAGTTAAACCCTGACGCTCCCCCATATATTTGCTGGGCCGTGGGGGTTCCTCGCTCCAGCTTCTCTGGATTGCTTGAGGGTGTTTGTGCTGTGGTCAGCGCTGGCAGGGAGGCAGGGCTGTGGTTTGCAGCGTGGCTGAGCCGCCAGCCAGCACCACGCGTGCCCAGGGAGCCGGGGACTGGACGTGGCTGCTGGGCTGGATTGCAAGCCTTCCACCTCCCTGCCTCGGTTTCCCTGCCTGGAAAAGCTGCTGTTGGCTGCACCGAGGCTTCATCGGCCTCCGAGTGCTCGCTGAGGGCTTGGTGCTCCCATGCAGCCCACCGAGAGCGGTCATTGCTGCTCCTGGGGTGGTTCCCCTACTGGAGCAGCCCTTCTTGCAGCAAGCTGCAGGTGTTTGAAGCCTGGTGGCGGGTTGAAGAGCAGTGAACTGTCCGGCTCGCACCTCGCCCACCTGGCTGCACACCCAGGCTGCTCGCAGGGCACCGCGCGGCGAGATGCGGGCACAGCAGGAGCAGAGGCAGCACCTCGTCCCGGTGCCTTGGGACGCAGGAGCTGCTGTGCTGAGTTATCAGGGGCTTTGCAGCCTGTCCCCTGCAGAAACGCCGTGCTGGGCCAAGGAGGCGTGCAGGAGCCCCAGTTCTTGCACCCTGGCTGCTGCTCTCACCTCTCGGCACGGTCCTGAGCCGTGCTCAGCCCCTGCACCTGCCTGGGGGCGATGCCCCCCAAAGCAAAGTACGCAGGGCGTGAGTCCTGGTGCGGGGCTTTGCCGAGGTACACCAAAGGTGGTGTAGCAAGGAGTAAGCTGAGGGTTTGAAACTGCTCGGTCACATTTTCCCCAGCTGGGCCACCGAGCCGTGGCAAGGATATGGGGTGCTTTGGGCTGGGGCACGGTCCTGTTGTGCCACCACCTCCCCTTTAGGAGAATCCTAAAAACATTTAGGTTGGAAAAGACCTTCAAGGTCATCGAGTCCAACCTTCAGCCTACGGAGTCCCACCACAATTTCTGGGCTCTGGTTGGGCTTCTGGGGAAGGGCTGGGGGCGTGGATGGGGCCAAACCGGGTGGTGACACCGGGGGACAGCGTGGTGTCACCAGCTGCCTGGGGCTGGAAGCTGCTGGACACGAAGCGCAGGCTTAGCGTGAGTTTTGAACAATGTTTTATTATATGTTTAGTGTTCTCTATACAAAAAAATCCAGTCTTTTCTTTTTACAGTGATTCAAAAAAAATGATATCTGAGTATTTTGGCCTTCTTTCACCTCTCATGCAGTCAGTTTGTAAGTCCTTATATTAAACACTTTTTCTGGAGTCCATAAATCTTGCTGTAAAGGGTTAATTTTACAGCTTCAGATACACAATTCTCATTGGGACGGGTGGGTTAACACAAAGGTGTTTGTTTTCTTTTTTTGCTTTTAAAAAAAAAAAAGAAGGCAAATAAATACATAGAATACTTGAGACCAACCAGGAGGTTTTACAGAGAGGATGGATGGAGAGATATTTACAAACGAAAGAAAAACAAAACAGCCCAATATTTCCTTTGTGGCGTGAGCAGAAGAAACAAACATGGAGAACTCTGAACCGCAAAGGAAGAGGTTTGTGGTGTGTGTCTGACACGGGGTTCGACTGCGTTGGACAACCAGAGCCCGATGCCCACTGGCGCAGGACACGGAGAGACGGGGGGTGCTGGGCAGGGGGAGCTACTGACACAGCGGGTGCTCTGTTAGGACCAGAAAAGCAGTTATTTCCCTCAATAAAACAGGTCGTAGTGCAAGAAATAGAAGATGGGTGGGTTTTTATTATTATTATTATTATTTGTGACGTTTACAAGGTTGGTTTATTTTTTATTGCTTAACTGAAACCGTTTGCTGCTAGTACACGATTAAGCCTGGCACGGCGACGTTAGGCTGCACGGACCCGCAGCGCCGCGGGGACCTGCGCCAAGGGGAGGCAGCTGCTGGAAAGGGATGGGATGGGATGGATGGGATGGGATGGGATGGATGGGGATGGGATGGATGGGATGGGATGGATGGGGATGGGATGGACAGGATAGGATGGGATGGGAGGGACAGGTTGGGAGGAATGGGATGGACGGGATGGATGGGATGGGATGGGATGGATGGGGAAGGTGAGGGATGGATGGAGGGGGCAGAGGAGGGATGGATGAGGCAGGTGAGGCATGGATAAGGCAGGCAAGGGATGGACGGGGCAGGTGAGGGACGGATGGGGCAGCTGAGCAGTGCTGCTGCCCGGCTGTGCCCTCACCCCGGCCCCATGGCAGGGGGCTGCCTCTCACCCGGTGGCTTAAAGCAGCTCCCCGTGGCCGGATCCATCTCCGGGGGCAGAAGTGGCCGCTCCAAGTGGGCTTGGGGCTTTCCTCTGCAAGAAGGCAGTGCTGGACGGGGGGTGTGTGGGGGGGAGATACTGGGACCTGGCTTGCAGTTGGAGTGGGCTGTCGGTGTGTCCGTGAGCAGGGTTTTGGGGGGCTTGTACCAAATCATGGTGATTCCTGCAGCTTCTCCGTCTCACTGCAACGTCACTTGAGAGGGGACAGGAGCAGCCTTGACCACAGCGAAGCAGCAACTGCTCTCTGCTGTCCCGTGCTCGTGCCCCCGTGGTCGGTGCCAGCTGGCCGTGCGCACGAAGGACGTCACGAGGCCACGTGCTGTGTTTCGGGGGGGCCGTGCCTGAATGCTCCCAGCAGAGCTGGTCCCCAAATCCACGGCACAGCTGAGGCTTGGGCTCAGGCTCTTCTAGAAGCAGGCTCAGCTTTGCTAGGTTGGAATTGGACCCAAATTACTTTTCTCCAGCTTCTAAGAGCTCTTTGGTTTGGGTCTGGCTCACCTCTCTTTATTTATATTTTTGATTTTTTAAGCATTTGCCCCCAATTCAGCTCCTTAATGAAGATGCATCTTTTGCAAAAGGGGAGGTCAGAGCGTGCCCTGCTCTGGAGAGGCTGTGCGGGTCCTGGCGAGGGACAGGGACCCCTCGATGGACACTGCGGGGTGGGTCTGAGCCCTCCTGCACCTCCCTGCTGATCCCTGCTGAAACTTTAGGGGAAGTTGCAACGAAATATAGTTAAAAAAAAATCACTATATCTTACAACTTTTGAGTAATTTTACACGCAGCCAATACAAGTAACTCGCGGGCCCTCTGCAGGCATCGCCTTCCTGCGTGCTCACAGCAAGGTGATGCTTGGACTCTGTCAGTGTTTCTCTAAGAGCTTTCTGGGGCTTGACCAGGCTGAGCCCAGCTTGTTCCCTGCTTGCCGAGGCCGTGGTGTGCTGGGCACGCATGGAAAAGCCGCGTGGTGAGCGCTGCTCTGCTTCCAACAGGACCCGGGGAGGTTTGCTGAGTAAAGCTGTGGTTAACGGCAGGACACGAACGGAGGCTTTAATACGGATGGCACGTAACACAGACACACGGCACAGACCACCCTGCTTCCAGGGATGCCTGACCAGCTTCCTCCAGGGTTGGAGATGTCGTACGGTAGCCGAGAGATTCCCGGTCCCCGTGAGCAGCCGGTCTGCCAAGCAGAGAGACAAAGCAGGGAGAACTTCTATGCCCAGAGCCTGCTGCTGGGTGGTGACGGCTGCAGGTTGCTCTCTCCACGTTATGCAAACTCAGCGCCGCTGTAAGGACAGCCGTGGGCTGTCGCGTTGGCAATTCCCGTGACCGAGAGCCGCGTTACATCGAGCTTAACGCGTCCGCTTCAAACCTGGAGGCGACTGCGGGGTGGGCTGGGGGCTGCTCTCCGTAAAGCACATCGGTGGGAATGGGATCGCATCAACGCCTCCACGCAGGGGTGACGCTGCTGCTCCGGTCCCTCCCAGCTCTCTCCCGTTCTCTCTGCGTGGTGCTGGCCCGGCCCAGGCCCTTCCCCAAGGCGCAGGGTCGCTGTGCCGTTAGCAGCTTCAAGAAGGTGGCGAAGTACATGTGAGCAATCCATATTAGTAGAATTATTCTCGTTAGCAATACGTCTTCGTAGCAAACCGGCTTGCAAGCTAAAAGAATAATTGCTTTAATCCTATTGCGTTTAATCCATTAAGCTGAACAAAACCCTCCTCCGTAGGAAAGAAACGAAAGAAAAAAATCCATCCTAACATCATTCGACGTCCGTGAAATGGCCCGAAGAAATCCGATCTCTCTCCGCGAAGGTACCTTTGGTTTCGAAAGTGCAGGAAGTGGGAGGATACACACGGCGTTGGCCACTACGTACTGTCTGTTAGAAAACTCTACCCTCTACAAGGATCCATGCGGTCTCCGCTGGGACGGCTCCCAGTGTCCTACTCCTACGGGGCCGGCGGATCGCCCGCCGCCTTAGGGGCGCGGAAGCGGTTGTGGGGGGGTTAGGATCAGTTCGTTAAAACTTCCCGGGAAGTTCGAAGCTGTGTAAGGCATGTGAAGGAGCACTCCGACCCGAGACGCTTTGGTTGCGGCGTGCCAACGGGTTGGACCTAAATTGCGTTTTCTTGATATGTAAAATAACGGAGCGGAGGCGGGATCCGCGCGCGTGGAAATGTCTCTCAGGCTGATTGATCGAGGGGGGGAAAGGCCACTGTAAGACGGGAGGAGGAGGGGTGGGCTGGGGACACTCGGCCTGGAGCATCCCCTGCTGCTGCAGGGGGACGAGGGGCTCGGTGCTGTCCCCGAGGGATGCGTCCCCGTGTCCCCGCCGGGCTCCGGAGCTGTGGCGCAGGGCGATGGCAGGGATCTGCCGCCTGGTCCCCACGGGTGCTTCTCGGCCTGACCGGGTGGTTGGCTGTTTGTGTGTGTTTGTGGTCATTTGTTCTTTTTTTATTTGTATTTTTTTATTTTTTTTTAAATAAGCAATTTCTGGTCCCCTCGTCTTTTGTTAATACTGGTCCTGCTTCCACTCCCTCTTTGCTACATAAGGTTTATGGAGTTGCCTTTAAAAGAAAGCAGGCGTGGTCTGGGGGCACTTTTCCCCCCACTTCTCACAAAGCAAAGACTAAAAGAAAATGGTTTGCCTGCGGTTCCCCAGGCAAGCGGTGCTGTTACCCTGGCAAGCGAGCCTCACCCAGACACGGTGGGCAAGCGGCACCCGGCCGTCCTGCAGCAAACCCCACCTGCAGCTCATCTGCAGCTCCTTGTCCTCCACGGACTCCCCCGAGCCACCTGGAGGTGGCGGGTGGCCCCCAGGGGACACGGACACGGAGGCTCAGCACCCGCACGAGGTACGGCGCGGTCCCAGCGGTGCTGCTCGGTCTTTCAGGAGGGAGGCTGGGGAGAGGCTATGGGCGAGGTGCTGCGTGAGGATGGACATCACTGCAGTACAGCGCCGTGGGGGTGGTGCCCAAATACCGACCGCTCTCCTTTTCTTTCATGCCTTTATGACGCTCTCGGTGCTCTGCTCAGCCCTCTTCCCTCCCCCAAGTTCCTTTTTGCCCCAGTTATTTGGAACCTCCCTATAAATATTAAACTGAATTTTCGCTCCCTCCTGAAAGAGCAAAAAGGACCTGGGGGAGCTGGGGACAGCGCTCCTGTGCCCTGCACCCCACACCCCTCTCCTGCACCCCGCGCCTCCTCCAGCCCCGCGCTTCAGCTCCGATTCCAGCTCCAGCCCGTCCGCGCCTCGGGAGTCCTTGCCATTTGCTTGTTTGCGAAGGATACGATGGCGTCGGCAGCCACCTGGTCTGCCTGTCTGCTTGGATTATTATTTTTTTTTTCTATTTTTTTTCTTATTTTTTTTCTTATTTTTTTTAATGTCCTCGGTTGTTCACACGGTTGTGTTGGAGGTAGTGGCGGCGGCGGCTGTTGGTGAGCCCCCACCCACTACAAACCCCGCAGGCTGTTCGTGGTGCCAGTGTCCTGCGCTATGCCAGCGAGTAGATAGCATTGACTGGGGACGTGGCTTCCGAGCTCTCGTTGCCTTCCGTCTCCTCCTTGTCCTTCTTCACCGTGTACTGCCCGATGAAGGAGCCGTCCTCGTTGAACTGCCCCTCGCCCCCCTCGCCGTAGTCCACCAAGCTGTCGTCGCTCTCCTGCTGCTTTATCGTGCCGTCCAGGGACGTCTGGCTGTTGGGCAGGGGCTTGTTGTCTTCGTCGCTGGTGGCACAAGACAGACAGACAGACAGCGAGGGTTGAGAACGGGGCTCACAAGGGAGGCGGCTGCAAACCAAGGGCTGGATATTCACACCTAAACCCAGCGGGCGGCTGTGCCGAGCGGTGGCAGGAGGAAGGTGGGTGCCTGCGACTGCCCCAGGAGGTGGGGACAGGACACAGCCACCTCAGTGACCGAGGCCCGCAGCTGCCTTTTGGTGCTGTGCTTGGTGCTCCTGCGAGCCCACCCTTCGTGCTTTTTCATTTTAAAAAGCAATTTTTTTTTTTAACCCGTATGACATCGGTTGCCCAGATCAGCCCGGCTGGATGCACGTTGTAAATATCCTTCCCTTGGCAGCGCTGATTTTCTTTCTTTCTCCTAGCGTTTTAGCCGACCTTGGTGTAACCTGAGTTTAGTGAGCTTCGCTCCCAGCTGTCCCTGCAAAACCCCGCTCTGCAGTTTAGGTAGCTCCATGCAACGGGGAGAACTCTCAAAGCACTGCGAGGGGGCACGCACGGGATGCCAAGTTCTGTGCAGCGTCCAAAACTCGGGGGAATTTACCTTTCCAGGCTTATTTCTGAGCATCTGAGCTTGTTTGCTCAATTCTTTACCCTTTTCTCATTTTCACTTGGAAAGATTAAGCCAAGTCGCTGAAAAATAAATCGTCTGACCCACAGGAAAAAGCAACCTTTTAAAGAAACCTTTTAACGACAAATTGGGGAAAAGCTGTTTTCTCTCCGGAGGGCAAGGACTGGTACCTCATAAATAAAGATTTTGCATCGAGGATGAGTGGGTTGCTTTGTATAAAAATTAATTTTCATATCAATTAGTCATTAGTTCATGTTTGAGCTTGTTCAGCATGCAAATTGTGTAATACACCTAAAGAGATCGCTTGGGTATCTTAAATGCTTTTTCCTCCCCACCGTTCCTGTCTCTTTGTGTATTTCATTTTGTTTTAGCCCTGGCCTCGGCAGGCTCGCCTCCCGGTGTGGCACTCTACCCTGCTCTTTGCTTTTCTCAAAAGCGGTCAAAAAATTCTATTTCAGGGCTGTATTTGCAGCGTCATCAATCAAAAAAGTAATTCAGCCTCCTGTTTGTTTGCTTTTTGAGAAAAGTCTCCTGGAGCCTCTTGAGTCTGGGGCCATTTTTCATTAAAACAGCATCTCGGGACTCGCCCTTTGGATCGCCAGTGCCCACACCAAGGTATGGCTGATGGAGGCACGGCTAACGTGAAGCTGGGGCCAAGGAGCAAAATGCTCTTCAGCCACGGGAGCAGCCTGGGGAAGGCGTTACACCTCTCCCTTGCCATTCCCCTAATGGCAGCAGCTCTACAGTGGGAGAGGAATGTGGTGTCCCACAGCACGGCTTGCAGCTTTGTACCGCGTTTCCTTACATCAGCACTTTGTAAATTAAGCAGTAAGACAAACCCAGTATCGGAGACCTCGTGTTAACTTGGCATCACAATAAATAATAACTTGTTAGCTTTGTAAGCGGCTCCTTCTGGAGGGCGCCCCCCCCCGAGAATTCAGTCTGCAAGCAGGACTGGTGGTTAGAAAGTCCAATTAACGTCAAGCAGAGAGTGGCAAAACCCAGACCCCTTTATTTAAAACATCCTTTCCCAAGATTTGGGGTGGGTTCAGTCGAAACTGGATCTAGAACCAGCTTTTTCCCTACCGTGGGCTCGGCAGTGCCAGACAGCCCGGCACGGCATTTCCCAAACCTGCCCCTGGTTTTACCTCTCTCCAGCACCGCTCATCCTGTTAGTGCATTAGGAGGGTGAAGCAGATCCTCATCAGCACAATGATGCGACATAACCCTGTTAAAATGGATTTCTGTGGGGTTTGCTGATGGGCGCATTAGAGGACCAGAGCACCCAGCTCGTGACCATTTGGGAAACGTCATCCTGAGTGCCGTAAATCATTGGGATGGGAGGCTGGAGCCAGGGGGAGGGTTTTCAGGGCTGAGGCAGAGCGTGCCGGGCGGATAGGATCCAGCATTTTCGCTCGTGTCCCTTGCCACCATCCCCAGGTCCCGCTGCACGTGGAGGGACCGGCCCCAGGGGGGGTCTGCCTGGTGCTCGGGGGTGCCCTGGAGCTTCTCGGAGCAAAATGCAGCTTGTAGGGCACGGGGGTACCCCCGAGCCCAGCAGGAGGTGGGGGCGGTCTTGTTTAATGTGTTAGGTGGGGGCGGGTATATGGGGGTAGGGAGGGGAAGGGAGAGTTTCAGCTGTGAAAGAAACAAATTGCAAAAAGGAGTAAGGAAAAAACAAAACAAAACAAAACAAAAAAGCTAAATGTGCCGGACTTCTGGCAGCACGTGGTCCTACCTTTCAAGAGACCTTCATGGTCCATGTGGATAGACCAGGTGAAAAGGAGAAGAAAGAATGGGAATAAAACAGAGAGAAGCAGAAAGAGCCTGATCAGAGAGAGATATGATGAGGTATGCATTCACAGGGGCAGTGCTAAAAACCCAAACGAAAAGTCACTGCATTCCTCATGGAGCCTATTGCCTCGTTATACCAAATGGAGCCGGGTGACGGGTCCGAGCTGGGTGAGCCCCTCCGGCTGCCCTGAGGAAGCCGATCCGGAGCAGCAGCGGATGGCAGAGATGGCACACGAGCTCTTTGGGTTGCCAAAAGGACCTTTGGCTGCACCAAAGGCACCTCTCGGTGTCCCCTCCATCCCTCTGCTGGGTTCCCATACTGCGGTGATGTTGGTGCCCCTCGCGGGGCTGGGGACAGCGCCGTGTCTGCCGGTCCTGGTCGCTGCTGCGCCGGGTGCTGAACTGCCTGCGGGGCGTGGGACTGTGCCACAGGATCCTGTCCTGAGCCAGAGCTGAACTGGATGGAGCCCAGAAGGTAAAAAACCCACAAAACTTTCCCTTCCCGGCAGCCCACGTTTCCAGCTGGCTCCCCCACGTGCAGCTTTTGAGCATTTGGTATAATGAGGCACAGTCACGGGCACAGAGCATTGTCCAAGGATAATGGTCTCCTGCTTTGAAAATAAGCTTCTCAGCTTAGCCTCTGCCCAGGAAAACCATTATTCTGTTAGTGGAACAGAAAGATGTGACAGTATCTCTTAATTATAGGCTGCAGAGATTTGCAAGTCGCATGCACGGGGCATTAAGGACGTGAGATATGATGAGAGCGTCTCAGACATGCTATGTGGAGGTGGGGAGGGGAACCAAGGAAGAACTCACGTCAGCTCAGATCCTGTCCTTGCCTGAAACACTAATTGCTACCCTCCTTGAGCCTAGTGTTGCAATTATTTTGAATCTTAATCAGCCAACAGCGTTTCCTATCAATCCTTCAAGTTCACCTTCCTTTCTGCCTGCTGGGTGGGAGCCTCCCGGCATTCTCCCAGGAAACCTGGTGGTCCTGATGGGGGGGCAGAGCTCATGGACATGGTTGTGGTGGTTTTCCTTTGGCTGCTTTCTTCCCCTGTCTTGTCTTTGGGATGGTGTTCAAAAATGCTGGAGCATCTTGGAGGGTCTGCCCCAAAAGCTTCCCCCCTTCCCAGCGGGACCCCCCCCTCTGACGGGGGGATCTTGCCCTCCTTTAGCAAATCCCAGCCTCCCACGGCACGTCGCTGGTGTGGTATCCTGCGACTAGACGGGCCTCCTCCAAAAGTTACGTCCACTGCCAGTAAAAACTCACACCTGTGGGTAATGACCCCAAAAACCCAAAGCCAAACCCTTCAGCCTCCTGCACCTTGGTCATTCCGGTGGCAACTGTGCCCACGTTCCCTGTTGGTGCCCTACCACTACCTGCAGGCTCTTGGCAGTGGGGCTGCCAAGAAAAGGCCGAGACTCAGCCCAGCAGGAGCTGCTGTTTTAGGACGAAGGCTTTACCCCACTCCTTCCCATTGCCCGTGCTGTTGTGCTGCGGGTGTCCGCCCATCCCACAAACCGGGGGGCCAAGAGGATCCCTGCCATGACTCAGGGAGTTAAGGGGAGCTGCTTTGGTCAACGTATGGAAAACAGCAGTGCACTTTCTGTATTAAATTTCTGTTTTCTGTATGAAGGAAAGCCGCTGTATTCGTGGCTGGAAGGCTTTGAGCCCATAGGGTGGAGGGCGATAAAGAAAGGTGACCCATTCCTGCAGCAGGGTGCTGATTTGGGTTCCCACTGAAGGTGGGAACATCTATTCTGCATCATTTATTTATTTATTTATTTATTTATTTATTTATTTATATCTATTCCACCATAAAACTGGGGAGCTTTGGGCTCGTGACTTCCTTTGAGAAAATCAGTCCCTCCTGAAACCTGGTTCCCACACTGCTGCCCGTGTGGGGTGGCGTGGCAGCCTGCCGGTGTCCCCTTCCCCTTTCTGCACTGTGGGCAGGCAGGTACGTTCACTGTGCTCCCCCAAAGTCTGGTGGAACAGTGCCCCGTTAGGACCCTTCCTGAGCTGTAACTTCTTCTTATCCCGGCCGCATCAATTTGTAGCGCTAGGAGCGCGGGTAACGACACGGCGCTTAATTAACCCCTGCTGGAAGTCGGGAGGGAGAACTCCCACCAGCCTAAGTGGGCTTTGGATCCAGCTCACGTGGAAAGGTTCGTTATAATTCTTTGAGGAGAAGCACGGCACGCTGGGGGTGCTCAGAGGCTGCAGAGCATCCCTGCCGTCTGTGGGGTGTGGGCAACGCTCCGAGAGCTGCCGGCGTTACCTGTGCCTGCTCCTTGCAGGTAGTCGCCCCCAGCAGCAGAGGCACGAGCCCTGCATGGCACTGAAAGGGCTGGGAGAAAGAATTCTGGTGCCCCTCGGAAACCTCCCAGGAGGTTTTATTTCTGCTGCCCTTTAGCGGATGCTATTTAGCCTGAAAGTGGCTGGGCAGAGGTGGGGGGAACTCAGAGCGCTAGGGGCAGAATCACGGCTAATCTCCAAGCTCTGCTTCTGAAGGGTTCCCCCGGGACCTTACAGAAAAGCCTCGCTTTGAAGTCAGGCAGACCCCAAGTGAGCTCACGTGCTTTCAGAGCTGATCTGAACATAACTTTGGGCGTTTTTCCCCTGGATTCTGCCTTACGAGTAGGAGAGTGGCTGAGCTGCGGGGCGATGCACCCAGATATCATCAGGCTGCTGCAGGAATTTACTTTTGTGGTTTTTTTTTCCATGTGTGCCAGGGGTGCCATGAGGGTTGATCTGCACTTGCTAAGAGCCACGTCCTGGGTCCCAAAGTCCCAGCTCTCTGCCTGGGCCGATCCTACCAGGCTGAAGGATGGGGTAGAAGGAAACCTTACAGCAGGCTCTCGGCTTGCTTAAAGCTCCGGGGCTTTGGGCAGGAGCCGGTCCCTTTGGCAGAGGACTTGCAGAGAGAAGGAGGCAGGAGGAGGAAGGGGGGAGAAACAACCGGGGAGGCTGCGTGGCCCCGGGGGGCTGCGGAGGGGTAGCGTGGTGAGGTCTGTGATGGCTGGGGAGCGGGGCTGATGGGGGGACGTGGTGGCGGGGGTCCGCATGCCGCATGGGAGCATACCTGTAGTCGAACGAGCCGTCCTCTACGTTCTTGTCTTCGGGGTTTAGGTGCTCATCTTTATTGTCTCGCACTGGAAGCAAGCACAGCCCCAACACGGGCGTTAAGAAGCAGCAGGGAGGGTGAAAGCTTCACGGGGGAGCAGTAGAGGCTTTGTGAAACGCCTGCAGGGCTCAGGGACCTGCTAAAAACCCACAGCCGGAGGGCGCGCGGGCTTGTCCCCAAAAGCCACTGGCACCAGGGCACGGGCACTGGACGTGGCAGAGAGGGTGTAAACTGGTGGCTTTTCTTATGCCTTGGCTGCGCTTTGCAAAAATGTGATGAGGTTTTTGTCTGAGAAAACCTCTTTCTAGATGAGGACGAGCAAATTTACAGCATAGAGGTCGGGTCACACAGAGCAGGAGCGTCCAGGTCCGTGCTGTGCCTCCTGCGCAGCCCAGAGCCCTCGCTGACCTTTAATTAACTAAAACGCTTCCCACTAATAATAATGTTCCCACTATGGAGGGAGGAAAGTGCTTGTAATCACGGGCGTGTATCTGAGACCAGCACAATTGGATTAGCCCCCGGAAACCTGCGGATATCGAATCCACGGGCACAAAAGCTGCCACGCGGCGCTCTTACCTGGGTACTTCCCTCCTCTGCTCCTCTTAATGAAGCAAACTATCAGCAGAATGAGGACCAGGAGAGCTATGGCACACATCAGCCCGATGAACCAGCCCTGGGTTGCGATGTCCACGTGGTTCTTGGTATAAGCTGGGAGGAAAATTAAAGGGAAAAAAAAAAAAGCTATAAGGGAAGACCGGGCCAGTGGAGAGAAATAAATGAGTAGAAGGATTCAGTCCGTGGGTTTATAGAGGACCTGGCTTTAGCACTGCATTTTTCTGTGTGTGTGTGCTGACTGGGTTATTCAAGACCGTAGCACGGGGATCTGGGGCTTTTTTTAATGGTAGGTCAACTCAATGTTTTAGCAGGAGCTGCAAACAGCAAAGGGTCGCGGCATAAAGTAAAACCTAGCACAGACCAGTGAGAAAAGGGCATGGAAAATAATGGCAAAAGAAGCTGGGTAACAGATTTGATCTTGCGTTCCTGTGCCTGAAAGCCTCCTCGGAGGCAGCTTCTGCAAAAAAGTCTGAAATAAAAGCTCCCGGACTGTAGCTCAGGATGTGAGCCCCGGTGTGGAGTGATGCTGAGCAGCCCTGAGTGATGCTGAGCAGCCCTGAGGAGCTCAGCAGCAGCCTGGAGCTGGAGAAGCCTGCACTGCTGCAGCAAGGAGGGCACGGGCACCGCGTCCTGCCGTGGCTGGGCAAGGAGACGTGGAAACCAGCAGGATGTGGCCAGACACGAGCAGGGACACGGGGTGGGCACAGAGCCCTGGCCCCAGGTCCTCGAGGGACGTCCCAGCTTGCTGCACCATGGTCTGGTAGCGCGTGAAAGTCTTCAGAGCACGGCTCCATCGCCCTTGCGAGGCTGCCGAGTGTCCACGGGGCTGACGCCAAGCAAGGAGAGGTGTCCTGTCCCCGAACGTGCTCTGCCTTGTTGCGTGCAGCTCGCGTGCACGGTCAGCCAGACAAATCTGTGTCCTATAAATAGCACCAAGCTGCCATTTTCTGGCTCTCATTGACATGCGCTTCGTATTCAGCAAGACAGAGCAGAGGAGAAAATAACCTTCAGCGCAGCGGGGGGCTAAATTTAACCAGACCGCGCAGCAAACAGAGCGAGGTCGTCCTGGCATGAGCAGGGGAGGTCAGAGCTGGATGGGATCGAGCTGGGACTTAGTGGGGTTTGTCCAGAACGGGAAGGACGGGAAGCGAGCATCCTTCATGGGTATCCACGGGACAAAATCAACTTGAAATGAGATTGCTGCTGCTACCTGAATTGGCTGCTTTGGCACTGCAGAGTGCTGAGAAGGGCTGTGCTGCTGTCCTGGATGCTTTGCCTTATTTAATTAAATAAGTCAAGTCCGGCCAACAGGACCGCCCAGGCAGAGCTGAAGCAGCGCAAGCAGCCATCTCGTGTACCTGTCCTGAAAGAATCCGATTTTAAACCCACCATGTCCTATGGATAGTGGAGGGGTGGCCCTGGCAGACAAGGTTGTGCTGGTGCTTGGCTGATTTGACACAGCCAGAGCTCGTAAAGAGGCTGGAGAGGCAGGGCAGTGGTTAGGACAGCTACAACCAGAGGTGAGGTTTTGCAGCTGGTTCCCATCGCCAACCCCAGGACGGTGCCGAAAACCCCGGAGTCACCCCCAGAGGGTGCCCAGCACCGCCTGGGCTGGCTCAGCAACAGCCCCAGAGGACGAGGAGCTGCTCGCCCAAGGAGCAGGAAAGGAAGCCCTCCAGTGATGTGTTGGGAACGGAAGGCTCTTGGAACAGAGACAACAATGTTAAAAAAAAGGGGTTGAATCGGTAAACTTCCCGAACCACGGCACTTCAGGGCTGCAAGCCACTTAGTCCTCCAAACTGCCCCCAGGTACCACGGGCTTTCCTGAAGGTGAAATCTAAGCCCTGCTGTCAGTAGGGAATCGCAGCCAAAACATGGCCCAGGGACATCCCCAGATAAAAGAGAAGGACAAGGAAGGGCCGTATGCTAAAGAAATGGTGTCGGATGCAGAACGCTCTGGGCTGGTGTTGCTTTTTTGGTGGGGGTGGGCTGCCTGGAGGTACCCTGGCTCTCCTGTGCTGCTTGTCCCTTCAGTGCTGCCCCGCTCAATATTTACCTTTAAACCAACCTGAGCTGCGCGGTGCAGGAAGATGCACTTTATAACGGAGAGAATGAGATTAGACCAGAAGGGAGCCGGGGTCTGGATTCAATTAGCTGAGTGCCCAGGGAGGAAGGGGGAATGAAGCTCTAATGGAGAGCTTGGAAATGGGAGGAGGTCGGGTTAGCAGCCCTGGTGGGATGGGATTTCTGCACAAAGCAGTGCTTTAAGGGACAATTAAGGGGGTCTGCAGAGCCTGAAGCACCAAAGCAGCCTGAGAGGTGCGCTTCGTGCCACTGGGTCGGGGCTGAGTTGTGTGCAAGGGGGAGGCTTCTCAGTACCGAGTCCCCAGGGGCTCTGCAGCAGGACTGGGGCACCGGTAGGGTAGAGGTGTAATTGCCATCCTTCCCAAAAAAGCAACACGTGCTGACAAAATTATAGGCACAGCAATCTTGTATTTAGAGTAAACGAGTGACTGTCATTGCAGCGTTCAGAAAGGGAGGATTAAGTACGTGGCTGTCAGAGAGGCCGTTTGGATTTGCTCTAATGTAAGGCCAGCACCGGAGGTAAGCAGTGGAAAGCAGCTGCGTAATCGAACAGCTATTGATTTGAAAAGCAGCTACGGTGACTTTTTTTAAAGTAATTATGACCTCGTGGCAGAAAAAAGGGTTACCTAACTGTCACAGTTTATATGCCAATTGCAAAGCTGCCTGTATAACAGCAGCAGGTCAGCAACATTTAGGTATTATTTGTAACGCAGGCTGTTGGTGCGTGAAGTCTCACTAGCTCCAGTCCCTCACGGATCCCCCTTCCAGGGATTTACCTTTTTTTTTTTTTTTTTAAGAAGGTATCTTTGCGTTAAGCTCTATAAGCTATATTTGTAGATTTGAAGTGTCATTTACTGTTGGGAAGAGCCCTGTTGGGACACGGAGCTGTCAAGTTAAGCAGAAGAGAAGTGGTGGTGCACACGGAGTGTGTATTTATCTGCGTTCACGCCGAAGAAACCATTAGAAGAGCTATTTGCAAAACATTAAAAACAAAAAGCGAAATGAACAGGGCTTTTTTATCGACAGCATTCCTGACAGCATATGATTGTCAGCGGGGGCTGAGCGCTCGTGTCAGCAGAATCCAGCCAGCGAAGAAATGGATCTGCAGCGTTGGTGCGTGCAAGGACGGCGAGAGCTCTGCGGCTCCCACAGTGCCGGGGCTCAGGTCACCGCTCAGCCTCCATCACGGGGACAAAGGCAGCCAAGGCTCTGGTTTCAATAGTAGCAGTAGGAACCCCTAAATTACAGAAAATAGACACGCCGAGACTGCCAGCATCAATCAGCCAAGGATATTGCTTCATTTTTTTTCCTTCCTAATGATTCCCTGCCCCTTGGCGCCTGTGGCGCAGGAGGCTGCCTCCTCTACCCCGGCTCCCAGTGTGGGGAAAAGCAAGAAAAGAGAAGAGACGGGTCCGAACCGGGGAGCAGCAATCCCGAAAGATGCTGCACACTGTGGGTGAGAGGGCTGGTGGTGATTTCTGAGTCAGGTGGGGGGCTGGAAGCAGGCACGAAATGCAACACATCTTCCCGGAGAGGCTGCGTGTCGTGCCCAAGGTCAGCGGGCTTTTTATCAGTGCTGGGCAGAGGGAGGCAGGGAGGAGGACTCGCAGCTGCCACCTGTCCCTGGGTCAACCCAGCATATCAGAGAATTATTGCTGGAGTCACGGCTCGCCAACCTTTTGGACTCCGAATGCGTGGGGTGGTGTGGGGAGAGCTGCTGCTCCCGCTGCGGCCCCCCCCCTCACCCAGGACGGACGTTTTGCTTCTGAGCAAAGAGCCTGGGAAGTGCTGGAGCTTTCCATCACCACACGGCTGGGTCTTAGCAAAACAATTCCAGTTCTTTGCAAATTGCAGCCTCTACCTACTGCAATTGTCAGCGTGGGCTGCTGCGCTGCTGCTTGCTGCTTGGCTTTTCAGCGCTCAGCCCCCCACTCTGACAGCATCACGCACAGATTCCTACGGCAAAACCCGCCAGTGGCACGAAGGAAGCTTTGGTGGTTGTCAAGTGTGAACAGTGAAGCTTTATAAATGCAGAAAGCCTGATTCAGCGCCTGTGCAAGGCGGTAAGGGCACTTCTGTGGCATCCAGTGGGCAGTGTAGGAAGCCCGTAATTAGGGAGCTCTAAAAATCACCGAGGTGATAAGCCTGGCAAATTGCTTGCGCAATTAAATGCAAAGTTACCGGGGGGAGCAGACCTGCTTGTCATCTCGCTGAAAAGCCCTGTGCATGCGCCGTGCGTGGCTCGAAATGAGGCTGCTGCAAATGCAGCACCCCGGTGCTGCCCCTCACCTCTGCTTGGCACAACCCTGGGGTCCGGCCGTGCGCCGATGCTCCGAGAGATGCGATGCGCGCATGCGGTCGCGGGGCTTCGAGCACGGCGACGTGCCGACCCCAGCGTGGTCCCTGCCCTCCTTCCAAACCCTTCCTTGCACCCTGCCGGGGTTTTTCGGCTGCTCGGGCAGCTCCTTAACTAGGGCAGGGACGGAATGGTGGGCGAGGGCTGCGCCGTGCTCGATCCCCTCCCGCCACCACGCCGGTGCCCCCACGGACACGCAGTGACATGCCGCGGACACGCGCCCCGGGGCTGGAGCCCCTCTCACCTGAGCTGGTGGTAAAGGTTATGTACGAGTGCTCGCTGGGGCTAGACCATATGGGGAATACCCACAGCTTGTACACCATCCCCGGCGTCAGATTCGCCAGCTGCACAGAGGAGGGGGTCTGAGCTTTAACGGGGATGGATTTCTCTGTCTTGTTACCTGAGAAACAGAAACCGCACATCAAACCCAGCCACGGGAGGCTCGGCGAGATTACCTCGTTGGCACCGCAGGTGATGCCTTGTGCTAGCCCCAGGCACTGAGCAGAAATAACACGGCTGGATGGTCAAGGAGCTATTAACGGCGCCGTGATTAGTACTCAATGGGAATAGGATAAAAACAGCAGTGCAGGAATAGGGTGGGGGTTTTGCTGCATCCCTGCTTGCCGTACTGAAAAAACCACCAGGAGCTATTGAGGAGATCGCTCCCTGCTTTGAAGTCCTGACAGATCCTTTATCTGCCCAGCCGCAGGTCTGGATACTTGGGTTTTTGCAGCAAATGGGCTGGAATTTGCCTGGTTCCCCTCAGCTGATCAAAGGTTTTTGCCTGTGGGTTGAGGTTGGTGGGGAGCTGGACGCTGCAATGAGCACACGAGGCCGCTCACCGCGGCTGGGATGTGGCTCAGGAGCATCGCTGGCATCCCACGGGGCTGGAAGGGGAGCCTTGGGAGCTCGGGACTTGGCCTTCAGGCTTTGGAGCCTGTGGAAAATAGTTACAGAATAGTTTGGAATCGTGGAAAACAGTTTGAAAGTGAGAAAATGGTCTCCTTCCCCAGCACATCCTGCTCTGTCTGCAGAGAGAGACCAGGCACTGGCTGTGCCATCAGAGCTGTTTTAAGCAGTCAGCAAGGTCATCTCTTAGCGCTGTAAATGGGCAAAAGTGGTTCAGTGTTGATGGCTAGGTGTAGTTGGCTTATTTTAAATGCCAATTTAAAACCAGCATACCAGACAATAAGACTGAAATGGCTGGGAAATAAAGTCAGAGATAAGCAGCGTTCATCGCTGCCTATCTGTTATAAAATAAAATAAAATACAACCAAGAACATGTAACTGTCTTTTCCAACCAAGTACTGAAAGCAGAGGCACTGACTTGGAGTTTCCACACTACGTCCAGCCTTACAATTTCAAGAGACAACGATAGCCGACACGCCGGGAGGTTTGGGATCGGAGGTGATTCTGCCAGCTCCAGGCTCAGCAAGCCCTTCAAGGGTATAGAAAGCCCCTCCAATTTATTTAGATTTGTTTTCTGTGCAAGCTTTGTCCCCGTTTGTGTATACACATACATATTTTGAAAGGCTGTCTATGCTGAGCCCACATGGAGCCCAGCTCAATGAACTAAACACATTCATGCTTCGTGCATACAAGCATCTCACGGCCATCAGCACAAGGAGGGGGAATCTCTTGTGAGTCACCAGGAATACTTCTGGCGCTCTCTAAATGGCTACAGCCACATCCTGCCACCTCCTCTCCCCTCCACGTGGCCACAGAGCATCATTGAACACGCAGTAATTAAGACTACGTTACAGATTGCAGCCTTGAGAGCTGGCAGGATCTCTAACGGCATCACAACCCTATAGAGTCCCCACGCGATCTGATGCTTACTGGTGATATACTTAACCACAAAGTCAGTTCCTGCAGAGTAATTGTGGCTCCAGGTGATGTTTGCCCAGTTACTATTAGCCAAAGCTCTTATGTCCCATATGGACGATCCATTGGTGTCTGGTGGACAGGTTAGAAGAGGAGTTAGTATTTTGGATTAGACAGAAATGAGAGCTCACCTAGCATCCGGTACCGGTAAAATCTTACACAACCATTCCTAAAGTTAATGCTTCGATGCCTTACAAGCATGTCTGAGGCCACATTTGTTTCTTACAAGAGCCTTAAGGTCAAACTTCTGGGAGGTGTTCCCTGGCAGTAGCTCATTGCATGTTGGCATTGAAATCCAAGTGCAGCCAGTTTAGCTTGGAAGTCCGAAGACCTCCGTGGCACTTCTCTGCAGACCTCAGTCTGCAGGGAAATCTCCTGGCTAAACCCGTGCCTAAACGAACGCAAGGTGCACGCGTGAGCGGGCACGGACTCCCTGCCACAGCTGGGAGAGAATATTTGTATGTTACTGGGTCTAGAGACAGCCAGTGGGGCAATGAAGTCACTCGTTTCTGATTTTGAAGTTGAGGATTGTCGACATTGCTTTGGAGAGTGGATGAACTTCTATTTCTGGCCAGGTGGAGCTAAGCCACTAGCTCAGTGCTCTAAGAGCTTCCACACAAATCGCACCTCGATTTTAGTAGTATTATTTACTTTGGGACGTAGCTCAGGTTTGGGTTTGACAAAACACCAATGAGTAACTTCCGTCCCTGGAAGGAGGGCAGCTATGCGACTTTTGGGAAAGGGCAACGGAACCCCTAATGCTGGGGGGGGGATGTGACCTGGGCCCTGCCTGCAGCCCCAACCTGCGCTGCCACACAGGCCCTTGTCTGCCTGCATTACGGCTCGGGCTCTGGGCTCGTGTCCCCAGGGCTGTTTGGGCTGTTCCTCGTGCTGCTCCCCGACCGCTTTTTGCTTCTCTGCCTCTTTCCCTCCCGTTCCCCCTGGCTGCAGCATGCACAGGTAATCACCCCTTGGCAATTAGCAATGCTTCCCATGTGCTCGCTGAGCTGTGACTGCGTGGGGGTACCGAGCTCGTGAAGCTGCTTCCTTACTGAGCCCTCGTACGCAGTGCCGAGGCTGCGTCCTGCTCCCTTGCACCAGTTTTTAAACTGATTTTGTTAGGGCAGCACGTGGGTTCTTGAGTGCATCCTATCCAGCTACGTAACTGAATTCCTTTGACTGCGTTCCCTTTTGCTATGAGCTTGGCTCCTTTTCGAATAACCTGGCTACAACTCCACAGTTTATTACCCACAGGTCCTGTAATCGCAGCGTTTTTAAAAGCAGGGCTCTGAGGGCTGCCTCTCTCCGTATCCGTCAGTAAAACACAGAGCAGCCTCCACCAGAACCGCTGGCTCCCCTGCTCCAGCTGACTGCATGCTTTCTCTGGACCTGGTGCATCCCAGGAGCAGAGCTGGGGGCTGTGGCTTCTGACACCTCCCCAGGTTCCCTGGGGGCTCTGACTAGGTTGCGTTGCAGAGAGCAGCAGCACCACGACCCAAACGGCTCCTATGAGCCCTGACAGGTCTCTTAGCTAACAGACGATGGGCTAAATTTGAAGTGACATCTATAACAGTAACAGAACCCCTTTGTAACGGGCAAAAAATAGTACTTTGTAGGATCTTCTACCTCTTTCCTGACCCTCACACTAATTCAGAAGCGTGACACCCCAGGGAGAGCTGTGTTATCCCCTTGTTGGCCAGAGGGACTGGGACCAGGAGGGTGGCGCAGCCTCCCCGAGTCTTAATTCCCGAGTGGTGAGGCTTTGCCCGTGCCCGTTATCAATCCTGGCTCTGAGCGAGAAGCGGGGAAAGCCCCAGTAGGTCTCGAGGGGGGAGAGGAAAAGGAAAGCGCAGTACCCAGCTCCTGCTTTGTGGTGGCTGCCGGAGCCCTCTCTGTAGTTGTTGTGGTGCTTGCGACGGTGGTGGCGGGCAGAGTGGTGGCGGCTGTAGTGGTGGTGGTGGTGTCGGTGGTGGTGGTATCGGTGGTGGTGGTGTCGGTGGTGGTGGTAGTTGTGGTAGTTGGAGTGGTTGGGGTTGCCGTAGGGCTGGTTAGATCGACTGCAGTTGGAGGCAACCAGGTTGCGGCTGGCAGGGGGAAACGCAGACACTGGCTGTGGAGAAGCAGTTACGTCTCCTCGGGCTTGCCCTCGCCATTCCCAACGCCGAGCACGGCACCATGCAGACCCGGAGGTCTTTCCCCTTCCATAACCGGGGCGAGCAGGGAGCAGGCGAGGGGTGAGCGGCGCCCAGCCCCTGCTCCAGCGCCCACCCGGCGTGCACCAGCCACCCAACAGCTCTGCCGCCTGCGCTCTGCTCCCACCCCTCTGCCAGCCCCTCCTGGGGCACCGAAGGGCAACACTGAGCGGGGTTTGTTGGGGAATGAGCAGGGTGGGCTGCCCAAACCCACCGCCCCCTTCAGCTGAGAGCTCTGCAGGCTCTCCAAAATAAGGAACGGGACCAAACCCTTAAAACACCACCTTCCAGTTGGTCGTGAAGCAGGCAAGCCACGCTTACACTAATTCAGCAGCCCCTGGACGTCACCTCCAGCATTTCTGAGCTGCCAATTTGGCCTGTGGCTTAGCTGCGTCCTTCCCTGCTGGTCTCTGCACTGGTCCTGCAGCCTGGTGATGAAGCAGCCTTAGCACTGCTGTGGCCTTGGCACTTCGGTGGGTGTTGGATGTTACTGTGCCATCACCGCCCCTCGCCATGCACATTGAAATTAGGACGAAGGGCTTGGCACACCTTAAGCTTTCCAGGGGAAATATCTGCACCGTTTGGTTTCTAAATAGCCCTTGTTTGCCCCCACCCACGTGGGTGAGCAAAAGGGTAAAGGTGCACATTGCACACACCCCTCGGTGTGGTTGCACAGGGTGCTGAGCACCACCAAAGGAGGCTGCAGGGGCTTGGGCCAGCTGGAGGAGGCCATAAGGTGCCCGGTCAGCCTTGTGGCTTTGGCATGGCTCAGGGCTGCAGGCCTTGCTGTGAGCAGGGGCAGAGCCCATGGCTGATGCAGGGGCTGGAGCTGGCTGTCACGAATAGGAAACAGGAGCTAGCAGCAGCACCGGCCTCGTGGCTGGGGCATTGGAAACTATTGCTGAATGCCCTCAGGTATGAAAGGGCATCGCTCTGTAAAGACTATTTGCCCTACTGCCTGAAAAACTGCCAGCAGAAAATGCATCTGGAGAGCTGCTTAAACTGCCGAAGGTAAATGAAATCCTGTGGTGCTTGCATTAAATTGTATTTACTTACTCTTCTGTAGATCAAGGGATTACAAATCCCCATCAGGCAAATGAAAATGGCTATTGCAAATATCACCCAAACAAGAATAGGTCTAGGAAAGTGCTTTAAAAAGTGTCCCAGAGCAAAGCCAGGGCTTGCTTTATCACCGAGTCAGTCCCAGCTCAGCTTGTATGGGAGCGAGCGTCCCTTCAAGGTTACCAATACACCAGAGACCATTCAGAAAGGCCAGAGCTAAGGCCCCAGGGTGGCCACCCTCAAAATCCAAGCCCTTCCAGCAGTCCGAGGGCAGAGGAGAGCAGCAGGTGAGGCCATCCAGCTCCCTACCTCGTGCAGCTGCAATAAAACCACGGTTACCGGCACGTCCCCAGGCATGGCCAGCACGACCCCGCGGCGTGCCTGGCGGGGACCGGCCGACGGCGCCTCGCAGAGCCTCATGCAGCAGCACAGCGCCCGATGGAGCAGCAGCGGGATGCAGCAGCCGCCTCCCTCCCACCCCGGCCTCGTGCGACGGAGCCGACCCGCCCGCAACAGCAGCGACGGTGATGGGAGCCAGGATGGGGGGGAGAATTGCACGACTTTGTCCTCAGGGGTGCACGTGGCGACACAAAGCCGGCCCTGACCTGGCTGAGCCGTGGCAGTGCGGGGAGGATCGGGGGGTGCTGCTGTGCATTGCTTTTGCTCGCCTGGTTTTTACCAGGCCTTCGTTTTTCTGTGTCCTGAGGCTTAAGTTGCAAATGCCATGCTTGGGCTGAGAGGCAGGACCAGCCGTCTGCTGATTCGTGGCATTTTTGGGGAGGTTAAGTGTTTAGTGGGGTTACTGTGAACGCGATCGTGCTGCACGACCTCAATGGGCTTGCAATGCCCGTGATAACCCTGCGCAGTGGAAACTCCTTATTAGCTAATGCAGCTCCTCTGTGAATCCTTGATTCACAGCTAAGGAGAAGACGACCCACCAAGGCATGGAGCAACTTGCTGAGGGGCAGGAGCTGCAGGAAAAGCTGCTCCAACGCCCATCTCCCAGCCCTGGCGCATGTCACTGCGCCACGCCGCTCCCCTGCAGCACCCCAGGAGGCTGTGGGAGTCACCTGGTGCTGCTGCAGAGGCTTTAGCAGAAGGCGAGAGCCCTTGTTAATGCTCCCCATGATGGGCAGAGGTGATCTGGGGTAAGATATCCCTTGTAGAGGGGAGAATGAGCCTGCCTTACGTGCAGAGCCACGCTGCCTGCAGGATGGCTCCCGCTGTGCGGAACCCTCCTGGGTGCCACGGTGCCAGCAGCCCTCCTGTGATCGCCTGACCCAGGCATCTCAATCCTGGCCGATGGTGGGGCCAGGAGGGATTTGCCCATGCTGCTCCAGCAGAGCACGAGCTCTCCTGGAAACGCTCCCCATGAGCAGGGTGGTCGCAGCACACCAGGGTAACGCGGGCTCACCCCCATGAAGTCCCCGTGAGATCAGCTGCGTGCGTCGGCACCGGGATAGGAACGAGCCTGGCAGGACCGGGAACGGGTACAGGATGGGAGCTTTGACTCCAGAAAGCAAGAGGTCGGTGAGGGGTGGGAGGGGAGCCTGCCTGCAGGCAGCACCGGGCAGGATGAGGCCAGCCTGGGCAGCGGGGCTCCCGCTGGGCTGGGGGATTTGGTCCTCATCTGCCCCGGGAACCACAGCTGCAGCCTCATTTGTGTTTGAATACAAAATGTATGCGGAAGAAAAAGCTCAGCTGGTAGATTTGGGAGAGAGAAGATAAGGGGCATTTACTGGCCTTTGAAATCCATCCCCTAATGAGAGCCAAGTTCGGTCTGGGGGAAGGCAAAGCCGGTCTCCGACAGAAGATCAGAGCTCCCCCCAGACAGCGAGGGGCAGGGGCCCCAGCGCTGCCACCAGGGCAGGGCTCATTAAGGATGCTCCTGGCTGGCAGCTCCAGACCTGCTCGAACCAAGTGCTCGGTGTTAGAAGATCATCCCCATCCCAAAACCACGCGCGTCCTCCTAACAACGCAGCTGTAACACTTCACAGGCTGCAGCAGTTCCGAGCTCTGCAGAGCAGCCGAATTTATCTCCCTGCATTCTCCACTCGCGGGTTCACTCGGGGACTTTGGCAGCGTTTGCCTCGTGTGTAGATGCAGGACCACGCACCCGGCCTGCACCCGAGGGCTGGGGGGAGAAAAGCTCCCCGCTGCCTGAAAGCAGGAGGTGCTGCAGACAAGGGGCGGCCACTTTTCGAATCACAGGGCAGAGCAGCACCCTAAAAACCGGAGCATCTAAGGAAGGAGGCTTCAAACAGCCCCAGCATGCCCAGAAAAGCCAGAGAAAAAGCTAGCAGTAGCAATGTCCATTCTCTGGCTCCCACAACAGCTGAGCCCCTCTTCCTGGAACACATAAACCGCTGCTTAGCTCATAAATCGGCCCCGGCTTTGCGAGGCGCAGATTGCTTTTTCTGTCTGCAAGATACATTAGCCTCTCTGGTGGAGGAGACCGAGGGGCACGGTGGGGAGGAGATGCTCTCGTAATGGGCAGGGGATGCAGCGGTCTGGCTGTAGCAATTAATAGGCTAGGTAATGAGGGAGATGCTTGCAGCAGGAGGGCTGCTCGAGAGGCTCCTCTTTGCTGCGCCGTGGCTCCTCGGGTTGGGAAAGGGCTGGTAAAAAGGAGCCCGAGCCCTGTGCAAAAACTGGGGGATGCTCAGATTGAAGAAATCAGCGAATAGGAATCGGAAAAGCAAAAATTCGAGGCATGGGAGAGGGAGGGTGCCTGCTCTGAGGGGCTCGAGCCCTGCTCCAAGTGGTGCGGGGTATCACTGAGCAGACGCGTGTTTTTGCAAAATACAAAAACCAATGCACAGCCATACTGCTCTTTAATTATTTAAAGATGCTTTTAATGTGTTGTTAGGCTGCAGTAACAGCTTTCCCTTGGGTGTGTCTACAAAATAATTAGGCTTGGAGAAATTTGATTAATTTTTCATGAATTTAGATGATTAGCCAAATACATTTTTGGACTTTTTTTTTTTCCATTCTCCCTCTCCCAGATTCTAGCAACAGAAGGAGATTGTTAAAGTCTTTATCAAAAAGAAAAAAAATGCTCCAAATCTGACAGCTATAAGAAATTCAAGAACAGAAAGCAGCGATTGAATGGCATCTAAAAGAGAGGGGTCAGCAGTTCTCTGTATCGCTGCTGCTGCCCATTTCCAAAATGAACAATTGAGCCTTTCTCCTCCGCTTCCTCGCTACGGAGCGACAAGAAGGGAACAAACAAATCAATGTTTTCAAAGTCTAAGACCAATGCTGTTTACGACCCTGACAAAAGGACATACACAAGGGTAGCTTGGGATCCAGTTTTTGTTTGTTTCATTCGTTGTGTAAATGAGAGCCCTTTGCACCCAAAGCACCTCTCCCTCCATCCAGCTCTGGCTTAGGAAATGTAAAGGCTTCCTAAGGTAAAGCCTCTGCCCTTCACTTTGATTTCATCAAGTTGCTCCACTTTCTCACATGCCTACAGAACAGCTCCGACCCCACGTATGCAAGGTTTCCCCTAGAAAAAAAAGAAAAAAGGCCATTTCTCAGTGCCAACAGCCGATGGCAAATAGCGCTTTACTGCAGTTTAAGACAACTTTCACTGTGAATCTGTAAAATCTACAAAAATCTAGGTCACCGAGCGGAGATGAATCTTTAGAGAAAGGTCAAACGGCATTTCACTCGAAACCCGTCCGTGTCTGGGAGAGGAGCAGCCTCCCAGGACAAACACCGCTTCAGTCGCGGGAGCAGCTCCCGCAACCCGCCCGCGCTGGCTTGCCGGGACTTGCCCTAACACACAGCGACATTCGGCTCGGTATCAGGATGAGGATTTGTTCTGTGTCTTGCTACAGCTTACACTGCCTCGATTCCTCTTGAAGAAGAGTATCGCAGCCAGAAGGCTGTGAATGCTGAGAGAGAGTAAAGACCTGCTGCCCCGCTTACTGCTTTCCAGTGCTTGTGTCTTTGCTCTTTGCCATTTATCCTAGCAGAAGGGAAAAATAGAGGAATAGCCCCTATTCTTACAGAATTTAATGAACTTATCCTTTGAATGGCAACTCGTCCATCTAGCTTGCAGTAGCTTAAGAAATTGTTCCTGAATTGATACGATGCCGGAAGGACAAAGAGATCACGCTGTGCCTTCAATGTTCAGCAATATCTGCTGAAAGCAGCAAACAACTTCAGAAGCTGATCCTGATCCACAAAGAAAAGCCAGATTCTTGTGGATGGGCTAAACCCTGGCTGAGGTACGGCTGCAGCAGTAAACCAGCCCTCAGGGGTTCCCAAAGGTTTCGCTTGTTTTTGATTTCCCGAGAGCCAAAGCAGACCAATCTGTTACCCCCTAACATTTATAGTTCAAGGAAGAGAAGTACAGTAAGGAAAAGACTGGCAGCTATTCGGTAAGGGAAAATAAAAAGCAAAAGAACATTGAGTAGAGACGCCACTGCAACAAAATAAAAGGAGGAGAAACATCTAGGAGGTAGGGAAGCACAACCTAGAGGTGCACAGAGCGGGTCCTGAGCTTCGGCAGTGCCTGCTCTGAGCTGGTCCTCGAGCCCCGGGGCTGCAGCCAGCAAGGGCAAAGCATGACCTCTTCCAGCACCCTCGGTGCAGGGCAGAGGGTCCAAAAATAGAGACCAAAAGCTTTTCTGCAGCGCTAGGGGTGTGCTGTGGGTGGACACATCCCCTAGCACATCTGCTGCCCCTCGAGTACTGGGTTACAGGGCTGTAACCCCTGTGGGAACGCCGCAATTTGGGGGGGGAAAGTCGTGGCTGCAGCTGTTGGAAGAGGTGAGCATCCTCTGGGCACCAAGTTATGCTAAGGCTTTGCACTGTTGACCTGGATAATTGGACGCTGGATTAATTGGGGATTCAGGTTTCCTTGAAGCAGGTGGATACCCTGCCCCCCCGTCACAAGAAGGTTTCTGTGTGCTTCAGTGCTGCTGGAGAAATGTGCAATGTGGAGGGCAAAGCCAGCAATAGCCTCGCATGCAGACATGCACAGCTGGGGCACAAACGTTGTCCTTAACCCTTTCAATGGGCTTGGAAGCAAAAGGATTGTCCTGCCTTACAGCCCTGGCAGCCCGAAAAAGGAGAGGTTTGGAAAGGTTTTTGGGTGTTTCACAGGGCAGCGATGCCGAGGCTTACAAAGGGAGAAGGCTGGTGCAGACCTGGAGTGAAAAACCTCATTAACAGTGCAACTTGACTCTCATTTCTGCTTGCACAGCCCGTGGCAGCTGCGCTGTTTGGCCGTCATTAGGCATCTCGGAGGCTGTTAAGGCTGCTCGGAGATATTTTGATCCCTGCAGACCCAGCCCTGGAGCCTGCCGCTGGTCCCCTCTGCCTGCGGTGCTCCATTTCACCTGCCCGCATCCCACGTGCCCAATTCAGGCCCCTGGTGCTTCACCTCCCCATTGAAAGGGTTAACGGAGTGCATGCTTAATTGCCAGCACACGCGAGCGAGCGTGGAGTGAGCCTTGCCCCATGCCTGTTACCTCCTCCGCTGGTACGGTACCTGGGGTTGGCGTGGCTTCAGGGTGCAGTGCCAAGGATAGAGAGGGGAATACGAGGACAGCATAGAAGAGAAGGGAAGAGAAAACAAAGGAATATATAAAACAACCAGCACACACCAACGGCAGACTGGGGACCACTTGCACACAGTCACCAGAGACGAGAGAGAGAGGAAATAAATGCATTAGCTCCAACCCAACGCCCTCCTTGCTTGCACAGGGCAGAGAGCAGGGACGATCCCTCGGAGCTGGAGGTTAACCACACACCGGCTCAGCTGCAGAGATGCCAGTGGTGTTGATTAAGCAAAGCACTTAAGCAGGTGCTTACTTACACCTAATCCCAGCAAGGACCGGTTTTGACACCGAATTTTGCCTTCGGTTTCCTGGTGGGACTCTAACATCAGGTCTTAGCCTGCGTTGTGTGGGTGTGAGCCCTTGACACAGGGCAGCAGAGAGCTGGGTTTTGTTCAGACTTCTCAGGTGAATGAGTCTGGCAGGCAGAAAATAACCCCTGAATGTTAATGGGCTTAATTTTCTTAATCTCCTTTTTTTTTTTTTCAGTTCCAGATTCCCCTCTCACTTAGCTTTGCAGCGGGTTCCTCCATATCAAACTCATTCAGAGCTGCTAATTGTGCTTGTACGCCTGTCATTAACACAACTCGCCTATGCTGCGTTGTACCTCAGGGATGCACGTTTTGAGGTCAAATGCTGTATTTCTGTAACTTTGCTTGGGGATTTGACATTTCAACTTTTCTCTCTGTGGAAGCGCCGGCGCCTCGTCCTTCTGCTGAGCCCCTGCAGCTCCTGGGGCCGCTGCAGAGCCCGGCGGGCAGAGCCCCTTACCTTGGCAGGCAGACGTTGTCCTCAGCTGCTGTTTGCTGATACAAACCAGTTAGGCAAAATACAGCAGCTACTGGTCATGGCCGTTTGTCAGCAGTGCTCTAACAGGCACTGTTACCCACACGTAGAAGCAAACCCAGGACAAACACATGTGAAATAACCAGAAGTGCTGTCGGCTCTGATGGCTTTAGTCCCATCCCTGTGCTCTGAGCAGTTCATTCAGTAAAGCCCCTTTTTTAGCACTGACATTCCCCCTCTTGTGTTTGCCAAGGTGTAACCCAGCTGATGTTTTCTTTGTGCAGCCCCATCCCTGATCCCGTCACAGCAATTAGCGTGGCTGGAACCCACCTAAGACATGCCAGGAAGCATTTCATTTCCTCTGGGCCATCAGTAGGAATTACTTTTCCTACTCAGAGCCATTAGTTGGGGAGGGGGAGATGGAAGAAAGGAGACAAAAACCCCATTAAATCATAGCGCTAACTAAATCATAGGTCTTTTAGCAAATGCTGAAGAAAGGAAAGAGCCAGCTTTTGTCTCCCCGAGTTCCCTCAGGGCTCCTGAACTTTCACTTAGTTTGATGAATGCCTCACAGCGGGCATTTTATCTCGTTAGGGAGCTGGGGCTCTGCTTTGGGTCAGGTCAGCTGCTGGCTGCAGGGTGACGGGGCAGCCCGGAGGATGCAGCTGCAGCACCTCCCGCCAGCACCACAGAAATCGTCTGCCCCGTGTCCAGCTCTTACCCAGGCTGCAGAGGTGGTGCCTGGCTGTCCCTACTGCTCCTGCAGAGCTCTGAAGGGACAAACTTAGGGTGATTTAGCAAGAGTGCACAAGGCCAATCATCTGCCCATCTCCGCAGCAGGTAGCAGCTGTGCACCCATCGTTATCTGCTCGCTCTGGGGACCTCCAGATTCCCTGACCTGCAGATTTTGGCTGACATGTGCACATCACCCCCAGCCCCGCAGCGAGGCCAGCAGCTGGGGCTCTGCACATACCTTCGTTCAGCAGGGCTGGCGACTCCTCCACGATGGTTTCTCCATCTCCCACCTGGGTCCGAGCGCGCAGGAAGAATCGGTAGCGTGAGATGGGGTCCGTTCTCTGCAGGGTGAACCTTGTCTGGTTGGGAGAGAAGTTCTCTACCAGGGTCCTGCCCGTTTTGGATCCGTTAACTGGGGAGGAAAGGCAGGTGGTGCCGGCTTCAGCTTGGGTTCGGAGGTACGCTGTGCTACATCACCTGGCCCCAGGGCAGGACCTGCAGGCAGCCCGGGGCCACAAGGGCTCCGAGAGCTGCATCTGGTGCTGGGTACGCCTTGTCTAGGCATGGGGCTGGGGGACCTGCTGCTGGTGACACTCAGGGTGGTGTACATGGCCAAGGAAAGCCCTAGCAGGAGTGCCAGGGTCTCAGACAGAAAGCTGTCCTCCCCCCAGCATCACACAGACTGTTCTGCACTCCGGGCAGCATCACTTACAGAGCCGGGAGCTCAGGTTTGAGCGAGCACAAAACACTCAGACGGTGCTTAAAGGGCTTTCTAAAGCTGAGGCCAGGCTGATTTCCCTCCTGTGCCTGGCTTGAGAGCTGCTGAGCGCCCACAACCCTTTGGGGTCAGCTGCAAGCTGCAGATGCCCAGTACTGCTCCAGGAACCCCTCCAACACCAGCGGTGTTGTTTGGTGATGGAAGTCTCCTTGCGGAGAGCTTTCTGTGTTAGGCACGGAGGTAAATCAGGAAAACACTGAATGACTTAGCTGTTATCACTATGAAGATAAGATGTGGCACGTACAGGCTTGATATCTAAGGTTGTATCCTGTGATGACTCCATTGGGATGCTCTGGGTGATCCCACTCCAGATTGATGCTTTCCAGGTTTGGCTGTCGGATTCTTAAATACCTGGGGGAGCTGGGCACTTGGGAGGAGGACAGGACCAGGGAGGAGAGGGAAAGAAGAAAAAAAAACACAAGATAACATACCTTACAATACTGTACAGATCGCAGGCTGACTGATAACACCCAAGACACTCAGAAACACACAGACCAAAGATCAGATACCCATTGAACAAGAACCTGTGCCAGGAACCACGCACCAGCCAGGGGGCCCAGCAGCGTGTGCAGGGACCCGAGCAGCTCTGCATGCACCGCGTTTACCTCCCCTCTATTCCTCTGCTGGAATGGTACAAAAACTTCTTTCGCTGCAGGGCATCTTTGTGTTATCAATGTCTGGGGACCTGCAACAGGGATCTGGTGTATACAGCAGTCCTTACCCTGAGGAAGGTCTGCTTTTATGGCTGCTTATTCAAAGCTAGTAAAGGCAGGGAAGCATTATACCTTCCGGAATTAAATGACTCTCCTGGTTTAGCCCTAATTGCAGCGTCTAACTGGGGAAAGAACTTGGCTCACTGATCTAAGACATCAATGATTATTTTTTTAATGCAAATTTTGCAGGATATCAATCCCTTAAGCACCAGTATATAGCCAATAAAATAGCTTAGTGGTGCAGGAAAAAGAAAATCAATAGTTTATGTATGACCAGAGTATAACCTGCTGTAACTGTTCAGTGCCACCCCATGGTGCTGGATGCCTCTAGCACGCAGAAAAGGAGCTAAACCAAGATGCACCCGATCGCCAAAGTGCTGGGCTGGAACAGAGTCCTTGCTTTTTAACAAGCTTACTTATAGCTGGTCAAGGAAAATCACCCCAAAATGGTCACAGCATCCAAGAAAACATTACAGAAGAAAGAGAGAGGGCTGAGAGAGATGCTGTGCTGGTGCAGTAGGAAGAGGAGGAAGAGAAAGACGACCCCGCAGTGTTTGTGTTAGCTGAGACAGGATTTGCTTCCAGCATCTCCTGTTTCCTCCTGCTGCACTTCTGTACTGTGCCGTGCCAAAAACATCTGTGCTAAAGAAAGATTCATTGGCAGTCACCAAAAGTGCAGCTCTGACAAAAAGTTATCGGCGTCTCTATAAATAGCTTCTGTGACAGCAAGAAAATTAAAATCTCAAATTCATCCTTGACACAGGCTCTTCAAACAGAAGAAGGAGGTGCTCCTGCTGTAAAAGCCTGATAGGAGCACTATGGACAGCCTTCCAGAACAAAAGAACGGAGGTCTTGCAAAGATTTCTCCACCTTTTACTGAGCAAGAGGAACTCCTCTGCTCCCGCTTCCCAGCACCGCGGGGACACTTGGAGGTGAGGCAGCCAGCCAAGGGCACAGTGCTGTGCCTCTGCGGGGCCTTTGCAAGCCCTTCTTTTGTTCAGCCTGGTCCTTGGTGTGCTAAAAGCACCCAAAGAGGGGGGGACGATCAATGAGACGGTGCTGGGAGTTGGCTCCAGGGGTAGCCGCAGAGATGTCACCTGCCCTGCGGGGACAAGGACACGCAGCAGCGCCCTGTGACAGTGCCCCTGTCCTGCTGCTGCTGCCCATGTTCAGCTAAAATCCATCCCTGGAGCCTCTCCCCAGCAGTGTCACGGCCCTGCACAGCTCCTGGCCAGCCCTGCGGAGCTGGGCTGAGCTGCCCGAAGCCGTCCCAGCCCCTGCACGAGGTGCCGGGATTAGCAGCGAGGCGGCGAGGACGTACCTCCTTCTGGGGTGGGGAACTCCTTAATTTCGCTGCGAGGCCCATCTCCTCTGCCGTTGGTTACAACCATCTCAAGCTTGTAGTTGCTGTAAGGAAACAGCCGGGACACTATGCCCCGGTTTCGGTCTCCAGGAAAACTCACATACTGCCGTTTTTTGGAGACCCACAGGTTCTTCAGCAAACTACTGTCTCTCCAGAAATAGGCCTTCAAGAAACATGCATGGCAAGTGAAGCTTTTCCTGTTTTAAGTTCTTTTTCATTAACAAAGCACAGCAAAACTTTGCCTTTTCAAAGAGAAGCCTTTTAGAGCGATTAAAGAAGCTCCTCTCCCCCCAGGCAGGTACCCGAGGAGGAGGCTGAGGCACAGAGGGCAGGAGCTTGGCAAGGGGTACAAGGTGAACCCAGCAGAGCTCAAACTGCCAAGAGCTGCCCCTGGCATCCAGCTCTCGGTGCTGGGCACCCAGTGCTCCCCCTTCCTACCCGGATTAGTGGCTGTGGGTTAGGCGAGGTGCGACACGTCCGGCCACAATGGAAAGTCTGAACTCGGAGAGCCTCCGATGCGGAGCCCCGACTGTAAATCTTATTTCATGCAGAAATAAGATTCATTTGAAAAATCGACCAGGATAACAGAGCAGAGGCGGAAAAAAATGAAAGCGGCACCCGTAGAGCTTCCTTTATGCTCCATGAATGATTGGATTTGAAATGTTATAACTGCCTGCGGGACACACGCCTTTGGTGGAGTCATAAGCCCTGCTAGAAGGGCTCTGTCCAGACTTTTGCTTGTTTTGAACAGGGTCTATCCTCCATAATTTACCTTAGCAGTAAATCTCAGCATTAAAAGTAATAAAACAGGATCAGTAAACCTCAACATTAAAAGTAAAATCAGGATCAGTAAATGTCAACATTAAAAGTAAAATCAGGATCCATGCTGCCTTTAGTTGCCAGTTAGTGTGGAGTACTGGGTTTAGATTTTGCAGGGCTTGGTGTCCGTTAGAAGGTGATGTAGGGACTTTGGGGATGACACAAAATCCAGCCTGTTTGTACCTCTCCAAGGTCATTTCCCCCCAGAGCCAGCCAGCCTGCACTTCTGAGCAGCTGTAGGCCCAGGGGATGCCTCTCTGCATGGGCAGAGCCACCAAGGGCAGGTCCCTTGGTGCTCAAAGGCACCCCAAGGTCTGGGGGAGCCAAGGAAGATGTGCTCAATCCACCCAGACCCCGCACAGAGGATCCTGAGGCTCTTCATCCCTGGTGCTGCCCCAGAGGGGGCTCGGCACCTGGTCTGCACCCCAAAAAGGCTCAGGGTGGCCAGAGCAAAGTTTTCTGTCATCCCCACTGCAGACGGCTCCACCAGCGGGGCCACCCGGGCCGGTGAGCAGGTTAGCCGTGTTAATAGTCCGCGCCGGAGAGATTTGCTTTTGCTCACTCTGTACTCCTTAAGCTGTCCCTGGATGGTGTCCAGGTGCACGCGGGTCCACGTCAGGGCAATGGCAGTGCTGTTTAAAACTCTTATCCTAACATCCGTAGGCGCAGCCTTGGGATCTGGGCGGTCGGGGACAAAGCAGAGCGCAGTCAGCACACGGCGCTGCCCGCTGCCAACCCGGTAGCCGAGCATGCCGCCTCTGCCATCTGCTGGCACCCCTCGTCTGCTCCAGGGATTTATTTCATCACTGGGAGAAATCGTGGCCGTTTTCTCCCTCCTTACATTCGGTTTTGGAGGATTTCCTAAAGCAGCAAGGGCAGGCCAACTCTGGGCTTCTTGGCTGCCCTCCTTTAGGCTGAACAGCCCCATGACCACACACGTACCCGCAGCACACCACCACTCACCTCCAGCCCCACAATTTCCATCTGACTTAAGCATTTTTATTTTTTTTTAACCTCCTTTTCAGATCACCTGCTTGCATGTAGAAATCTGCCATTACTTGTGAAGCAATTCAGACATGATAGAGCTACTCCTGCTGTTTTTTTTTTTTCTATGTCCCACCCTTTGGGACACAGGCAGGAGCACACCTGTGTACTTCTGGGTGGGAGATGTGAGTTTGGTCTCCCTGGTTTACCTCTACGTAAAGTACACATGTACAGGCTCTTACAGGTCCTCCCCCAAATCTCAAGCACCAGGTTTCATCTGAAACCAGAAAAAAACCCACCTTGTAGTGCACAAGGAGCAATGCGGGGACAGCCGTGCAGTCAGGTCGTGGTGGAGCTTCTCCAGCAGCGAGCCCTCAGCTGGGCACCACTAAGTTTTGGTGCTCAGCCCCAGGCTCCTGCCCTGTCTCCCACCCTTTCTGCCCATCCTTCCACTTGCCCCATCACCTCTAGGAGATGCCCAGCCGGAGGACGTGCTGGGTGCTGTCTCAGCACCAAGAACACAGAGTTTCCTAAAAGTGCTGCGCTCTTTTTGCATTCCCTTGACTCCAAGCCTAGAGTCATGGATGGCTTGCTGCCTTATCTACCTTACTTCTTGGTACTCCCAAAGTCACTTGGCCAGGGACCCCTGCTGATCGGTGGCACTGAGAAGAGCTCATTTATATCTCTTTAAAAATAAAGTTGTTGGCAGCAAACCACATGTTCCTGGCAGGATAAGGATCATAGGTTGGAGTGCTGGATGCTACAGGCAGAAGGTGACACCAGCAGTCCAAAAAGAGAGGGAAAGAGAATTAAACAAGCTGGCCACTGTTGTGCATGACCAGGTGGGGAGGTTTAAAGGAAGACGAGCTGAGCCAGTGGTGTGCTGCAAACAGGAGCCCAAGCTGGGGCTTCATCAGAGGCACAAAAAGCCAGTCCGGGATGAACCAACACCATCTCAGCTGGTGGTAGCACCTCTCATCCAAGATGGACTTGGTGCTGTGCAGATGTCAAGAACTTTAATGCCATTCATTGGATACAGCCAGTGTTGTTCTTAAGGAAATTTCACTACCTCCTAGAGTGGAGGTCTAGGTCTTAGATCCAGGAGATCCAGGTCTTAGAGAGGGAGAGGCTGAGTGGTTTGGGTCCTGCAGGCACCTGCAGGCAGCCCAGAACAGACCCAAAACTCTTTCTCCCAATGCCTGGAACTGGATTTTTGTGCCAAATCAAGCAGTGCTGTGAACATAGCGGGGGCGTGGGTGCCCACCCCTGCCCTTGGATGGGCTCTTGCCCTTCAGAAACACTTACGGGCTGCGGCTGAGAAAATACTCACAATCTTCCCCCGAGTAGCCGATGACGGTGTCAGGCTCTGGTGCTCTGCCAAAGTCATTCTCTGCCTGCACTTTGATCTCGTAGGGGACGTAAATGGGGGTGTTCCAGACCACGTGCCTCGGGGTCTTCACTGTCTCATTGTACCAGCTTCCACGCGGGTCCCTGCGCCTCCATCTCACGATGTACCTGAGGTTGGGCCCGTACGCCTGGGTTGCGTTCAGGGGCTTAATGGAGCAAAACAGAAAGTGAGGGGGAGAAAGAGCAGCTGCATTTCTCTGCTATGGAGCTCCAAAAGGTTCTGCTCAGGAGCTGGTTCTTGGTTCATGCTCCACCAGCAAGCCTCAAGGAGGGTCTATATTTTGTTCCCAAAAAGTGAAGTACATGCAGACCCTAGGCAGAAGTCCAAACCACAACCGCATGCCTTATTTCCCAGTTTATGCTCCCACTGCAATTTCTAGCCTCCCTGCACACTTTGGCTTATTCCTGGATGACACCTGCTGGTCGATGGAGAAAAGCAGGAGCTGCTCTGTAAGCCCCGGGTATTTCTGCCTACGGCATCAGGCTCCTGAGCATCCTCCCCAAACTCTGTGATCTTTTCTTTGTCTTCCATTGTTGCTAATTATTATTATTATTTTTTTAATCACAAGTCTTCTTGCAGGCACTAGCAATAGCCTCTCTCATAGATGTATCTTCTGCTTTTTATTTCCATTCTGGTCATTAGGGTTAGGGTATTTCGTGTGGTACATCACACGTGCTGGAAACCCTGAGTCCCCTACGTCTGAGCATCTGGATTGCAGTCAAAGGCAAACTCACCGTCCAGGTTATCTCCATGTTGTTTTTTTGGGTCCCTACTCCTTGAACTCCTGTTGGGTTAATTTCAGGACCTGATATCCACATTAGGGAAAAAAAAAAAAAAAGAGGCAGTTTATAAAGCTGAAAAATGACCATTTGTGTGGTTAAAACCCAGTTAGCGCACAAGCCCAAACTACTTCTGCAAGAGCAGCTAATGGCCTGCTTTTTCAAGAAGTTTTAACTTCCCATTCAGGTTAATGGAACACGAGATTCTCCGCACTCTTGAAAACCAGGCCATTTATTTAGGAACCTTTTTTTTTTTTTTTTTTTCCCCCCAAAAAAACGTCGTCCTAAATCTTTAAAAGACACTCATTGTGAAGCATCCCCGGGAGCCGAGCCTGACACTTCTGAAATCTGAAGCAAGCAGAGCAATGTCCCAGCCCAACACTAGATGCCAGTAGATGTTGCAGAAGCGTGTCTGCAACGGGCAAGAAATGCAGCAAAACTGCTGAGCTTCCTACAAATTCCTCCCATGATTTTTCCCAAGTTTTTTACAACGCACAGGGCACCGGGCACACACTGCAGAGCCGGGTCTCAGTGTGGACCGGAGCACATTTTACTCCAGCATCGATCTGGGCCCCTGCCCAGCTCTAGCAGCGGACAGTGAATTAGCAGTTTTGGAACAAAATGCCTTTTGCTTGGGGCCACTTTACACTTGGACGTCTAATTTTCCAAGGGACTTCTGAACTTCCTGTGGTCAGAAAGGATGAAAGATTTTCTTTAGAAAGCTTTCTTTACAAAAAGGCCTGCCTTCAACAGCTTCTCCCGGAACAACCACCACAGGAATCTTCCCGTTCAAGCTCTGCTGCTCTGCACAGCACCACTCAGAGGCTCGGGGACGTGGTTAAAAAAATCACAGCCTGGCACACGACTGCATGGCGCAGCTCATTCCCTGTCTTGTACGAACCCTTCATGTTGAAGGAGCTGGGATCCCACCCCACGAGGGACAAGCCTGGCATTGTCCAAATCACTAAACCATCTCCAGCACACCCTAGTTGGGGATGCTGGTGGCCAGCTGCTGGGATGGGGTGGCCGGTACTCACGTGCCCCGTTGGTCTGGTAGCGCTCAGAGGGCACGCTGGGCAGGCTGCTGCCCACGTCGTTCACGGCAATCACCCGAAACTGGTAGTTGACGTACGGGGAGAGGCTCAGGACGGCCGAGTTGACGCTGCCGGGGTACCTGGAGTGGTTGTGCCAGGTGCCGGGCTGGAAGCGATCCTCCTCGAACTGCACGATGTAGTCTGGGGGGGAGGACGGAGGGCTCAGCCCAGTGGTGGGGCACCCCATGTGGCTCATGAGGACAACTCCCTCCATCCACCCCTCTCCCAAGAGACCGGAGAGCACGGCCGCTGACCTGTGATGGGGCTGTTGTTGTCATCGCCAGGAATCCACGTCAGCCGCACGCTCCTCTCGGCCAGGTCCGTCAGCTCCAGGTCCCGCGGCCGGTCTGGGCGCTCTGCGGGCCCAGCAAGGAGATGGGTGAGGCTGGGCAGACCCAGGAGCCCCCGTTCCTATTGCTCCTTTGGGGCAGGGAAGCCCTGGCCGTGCCAGCCCAGACATGCAGGAGGACACTTTTCATGTCCTTCTTCTTTTGGTGGGCCAGTGCATTTTTATTTATGTTTTTAATACAAATGTGCTCACGTCCTAATTGCATCTCGCCTTGAAACCCGACCCACATGCACTGACATTGTCTGATGCTGCAAGCACGAAGATGGCTTAGCAAGGGGATATATGATCTTACAACAAGCTACATGCCACCATTCTGAAAATAATTGCAAACAGAGTGGAAACAACACCAAACCTAACTGAAAATACATACTTGGTTAGAAAATGCCCTGGGCATTTGCGGTGTCTTTATCCTATCACAAATCACATACTCCTACGGATCCAGCTCATGCAATAACAGCAACACCTTTTCCAGGTAAAAGTCAAGGGATTCAATGTGATTTCTTTTTTTTGTGCACTCCAGAATCGGCTCTGTGGGACACAAAGGGATGTGTCCTTCCTACCCGTGCCCATCTGGATGGGATTCCAAGGACGACTTGGGCAGGACTTGGAAGCATCAGCTCCCAGCTCGGTCAACCACTACCCCTAGCTTTTCTGCTGGAGTTATTGACAAGGCAGAACCAAATCAGCTTACAAAATAAAATAAACCAAATGAATTAGTGACGATTACCTTTAGGTAAGTCTCTCAAGCGGTTAGCAGGGACTGCTGCAAGGTAAGACATTGGCTGTTAACAGGGTTAGTTTAGTCATTAAGCTTGGGTGGTGAAAGGAGCACCTGGTAAATAAAAAGTTACACACGGTCAGATTTCAGGAGGATCCAAACCTGCCTGGGGACCAGAATAAGCAAATCCTGCCCCCAGAGACCCCCAGCGCTCTGCACACCTTTCTCCATATTTCTAGTACACTGCAAAGGGGAAACACCAGCCCAGTACAGAGTTAATTAGCTATTAGGGAATGAGGAAGGGAAATAAATCAAGCCCAGTCAAATTATTAGGGATGTGGGATTTATATCACACTCCTGCCTTTGTAGGGCATGGTGGGTCTATGCCAGTATTGCTGGTGGGGTGGGGCGCTGAGATGAATGGAGACCCTGCACAAGAGTGGAGGTGGCCGAGAGCAGGAGCTGATAAATCTGGGTGGTTTTTGGAGATCTGTCACAAATGAGTATGGGAATGGGTTTCAGTTTGTTGCTCCTTATGCTGCTTCACTCACCCGCTGGGTGTCACACGGTTCTCCGCACCCTCAGACTCTGTTACATTTGCTCCCAAATGTAGGGCTGCTCTCTCAGAGCTTCCACTACCACCTGGATATTTTTAGCTACACATAATAAGTACGTGTTTTTTTTTTTTTCCTCTCTCAAATGCAAGTTCCCTTCAGCTCAAATCTGGAGCCATTGTCTGAGTGAGTCTGAGGTCAGGCTGCGCGTCCTTGCTGAGTCCTGCAGCAACTGAACCACTGCTCTGCCAGCAGCTCCCTGAGCACCACGCCTGCATTAGAGGCAAGCTCTGCGCCCACACATCCCCCTTTCAGCCCGACCTTGAAGTCAACCTATTGCAGGGCAAGTGCAGCACCTAGCTGTGTGTCAGCATGCTGCCACAACAGCCTTACCTAGGACAGTGAGGTAGGCTTTAGCTGAATCCTTGTCCAGCTCCGTGCTGGCTACGCAGGTGTAATCGCCTTGGTCCTTTTCCGCCACGCCATATATTGTCAGACCGTCGTCTTCTTTCTTCATCCTTAAGGGGTTGAAAGCAGTAATAACACAACGGTTCCTAAGAGCTTTAGGCAGCAGGATTGAAGCCTAACTGTTCTCTGATAAAGCACACAAAACAGCCCAAAGAGAACAGGAGCACCTCACTAGTCTGAAGATTTTATCAGCTAAGGATGCGTTGAGTTATTATTGGAAACCTCATTTCCTAAGGAATCGGTGAATCTGCTCTGGGTATACATCTGGGAGAATCACACCTTTAGGAAGCCAGGTCTGTGTCCCGTGATCAGATCTCATTACATGAGAAGCAGATCAGGCAATGGAAAGGAAATTACAACCGTACCACTCACAGCTGATAAACATTCATTTTGAAGTAGCTCGTTATTAACCCATACGTTTTATCAAGGCTTTCTAAAATATCTATAAATAAACCTAAGATCAATGCCTTGATTTACTGGCAAATCAATTTTAACTGCTAGGCAGCCTCTGTTGGAAGGAGCTAATAACACTGAAAGCATCAAGAGCAGCAGACGTTGCCTAGGTGGGAACTCAACATTTCTCCTTGTTATCCCCGGTGACTCCTGAAGCAGTTTGCAGCGGGGGAGTAAAAATCCCAGCGATTTTGGAGAGACAACACAGGAATCGTAAACACGAACCTGTTTCCAATGTAGAGGGGTGCATCGTCTTTCAGCCAGGTGACCGTGAGCTTCAGCGTGGGGTCGTGCTTGACGCGGCAGTGGAGGCGAGGCATGGAGCCCCTCTTCACCACCTGGTCCTCGGGGCCTCGCACAATCCTGGTGGGGTCTGCAAAAAGTCACAAAAGAAATGTCGGGCGCTGAGCTGCTCAGCTCAGGAGCTCGATCAAAGCTTAACAGTGGTGTCTCTTGGAAAGGACAAGTGTGCACGTCAGCTTGCTAAACCATCTCTGCTACAAATGCTTGCAAATAAACTCATTTAACAAACCATTAATTCATGCTGACCCTATAACAAATAACCACTTTTCTGACTCAGCAAACAGCTTTGCTGAACAGGGAAAACCCAATAGAAACCTGATTCTGAGAATGTTTTATTGCCAGCAGTTATTCTAGATGCACTCTTTGTGTTTCTTTTTGCAATGCTCATGGCAACTCACAGCTTGATATCCACTCCAAACCCTTCTATAGCTTCAGTGTACCCATCGCCTTGTTTTCCCCATAAAGAAGGGATCTCTGCCCATTTCTGTATCCCAGCTCCAAATGTCATAGTGCAGGCTGCCAGAGCGCACCACCAACCTCCCTTTACATAAACGTTCATTTCTGCTGTGAGTTTCAGAGGATCCAAGAGCACATTTCACTCCTGAGCTCCCACCTTTGACTTCCAGGCGAACCTGAGCCTCCGCTTTGCCCAGGATGTTGGTGGCGACGCAGGTGTAGATGCCCTGGTCCTCCTTCCGAGCCATGTTCATCTCCAGGCTCCCGTTCTCATGCGCCTTGTAGTTCCCTCCATCCAGCGTGTTCCCCTGGCCGTTCTTAAACCTCACAGCCGTACAAAGAACTCTTGTAAGGGAAGAAAGAGCAGGACACCTCCCCGTGCCAGCCCTCCCCGCCGGCAGGGGAAGCGCTGCCATGCTTACCAGCGCAGGGTGGGGATGGGGGAGCCGAAGAAGGGGCAGTCCAGCCGGGTCCTGTTGTACTGGATGACTTTGATGAGCTGGTTGCGAGGGGCCAGTATCCGCGGTGGCACGTCTGCAAGCAGAGACCCAGCTACTGAACGAGAGCACAAACCAGGCCCTGCACTTCCCAGTCCTGCCACCCATCTCCTTTTTTTTTTTTTTTTTTTTTGTTCACTGCTCCTTATTGAGGCTTTCAAGACTAAATAGAGCTTCTCCATTCACTCCTATTTCTCTTTCCCTTTCCAGCTTCATCCACAGAACAGCTTACGTCTCAGCTCCAGCAGCACTTGGCTCACCCTTTGCCTGGCTTTGTGGGTATATGGCAATGGACCTTCAATCCCAAACCCAGCTGCAGAGGTCATGTATTAGTGTACATTAATCTCAGAGCAGCTAACAAGAAAGAGGAAAGCAAACGGGGAAAACCTGCAAGGAGAACTTGTGTACGGGGTGTTCATCTTCCTTACTGATAGAAGCAGGAGCCACCATTCTGCAGGGGAACGTTCCACGCCCTGGCACCCTGCGGGGTCCTGACGGCCACTTCTGGGGTTTTCCTTCCCCAGCCAGGTGCAGAGCAGCTGCACGGGGCTGCCCTGTCCCCGCGGGCACCTACCCAGGACGCTGACGAAGGCATTGGCCAGGAGGTAGCCGTGCTCATTGGAAGCGTTGCACTGGTACACGGCGCTGCTGCCGATCTGGGTGTCTCGAAATACGATGGTGTCTCCAGCCACCTCGCGGCTCGGGTTGGGCGGAGAAGCTTCAAAACGGGAGAGACGGAGAGGACGCATTAAATCCAAAGCTTAAATTAAAATTCACATGACCCTGTATTTTATTATGCTTCTTTCCCTCTCAGCCCAGATTAAAGGAGATGGTGGCACATGGTGTTCCCAGCCTCCAGACGTGGTTCAGCTGGCCCTGCCCCAGCCAAGCAGGTGGTTTGTGTGCTGCAATGCCTGGACCCCGCGCAGCGCCCAGCGGGTGCCTGGCACCCTGACGGCAGCTCTGGCTCGTGCTCAGCTCTGTTTCAGCAGAGGAGGCACAGACTCCCCCCAGCTCACCTTCTATGGGCTCCCCGTTCACCAGCCACTGAATCGCGGGCTTGGGGTTCCCGTTGGCTCGGCAAACCAGCCTGCCGTCCTCGCCAGGGGCCAAAATGAGGTTCTGGGGTTCGTCCAGCCAGTATGGAGCAGCTTTAAAACACACAAATGTACAGGTTACACACGTAGCAAATCGGACCAGATGGCCCCCAGAGGTTCCAACCCAAACCATTTTTTCTTCTGCAAACAAATGCAAATTGAGAGCAGAGCCCACAGCTCTCACTGCCCGTAGGGTGGGTTGGAGGAGATGCTGGTCGGGCCGGATGCAGCACAGCCCATGTGGGAAGCCCCCAGACCATGTTTTCCCCCCTCAATTTCTGGCCGTGAAAGTGAAGAAGATGGCAAGGTAAAGGCGACGTACCCTTCACTCTCACCGAGATCGTGTGGCGGATGCTGCCCATCTTGTTGGAGGCCAAGCAGAAATACTCCCCGGAGTCTTCCTCCGAGACGTTGGAGATCCGAAGAGCCTTGTTGAAGTTCTCCAGCTTGGTCTTGCCTGCAGGGAGCTCACCTCCTTTCTTGTACCACATGATGTCTGGTGCTGGTCTAAGGAGAGGGAAGGAGATAAATGCACTTGCAAGATGAGAAAAACCTTCCTAAGAAAGCAGGAGATGATCCTGCACGTGGGACATCTCAAACGCAGGGAGGAGGACTGCTGGGCCACCCTCCTTCCTACCACAGTCCCTAAAACTGGACCTGAGCTGGTGTGGAGCGGGGTTCATGTCCCATCTCGTACCTGGGGATGCTGGAAGGTGCACAGCAGCATGGTGCACCGCACCACGGGAGTGCTGCTAAAGTTCCACCCCATGCCCAGGACACTCCTGCAGGCCCATGGACCCCCCAGCGTCCTCACCTGCAGTTATACAGCGTGGTAAGGAGCACCTAAGAGATCTACAAATAGCTGTCAGGACAGATCAGTGGGAAACTATCCTTGCACAACAAGTATCCAGAGATACTTCCTTTTCCGAGCAGTACTGCAAAACTCAGCTCTGTCCCCTTGCATGCTCTTATCCCTCCTTTAGGCTATGGGTGCGTTGCTAACAGCAGTTAACAGAAACGTAAGGGAACGCTCCCTTCTCGTAGCCCAAGGTGTTTCCAGTGGTGATTCAGCATTTGAGCTGGGCTCAAACTGGGGCTGCTGGCACCCACCCACTCCCGTGCCCGGTACGTACACTCCTGAAGCGATGCACTCCAGCAGGAGGTCCACTCCCCTGAGCACCATCTGGCTGCTCGAGGTCCCGTACGGGTACATGAAGCTGGGCGTCGTTTCCGTAACCCCTCGGGCTGAAATCAGCAGGAAAGAAAAAGAAAAAAAAAACAAAACCACAGTGCTTTTAAATTCTCCTTCTCTGCAGCAATAGAGAGGGCTCAGACAGGGCCAGCGACGCACGACGCTTTTTGGGGAAGCTGGCAAGTTCCTGGCCAAGCCTGGCACACAGACCTCACCTCAAAACATACCTGGAAACTAGAGAAGAGCTTAAAGTCATTTCTAAAGGAAAAAGTCATTTCTAAGGGAAAAAGACAAGAGAGGATGCTGGGCACATGGAGAGGTGAAAGAAGGAAGAGAGGATGGGCAGGGGGAGCGGGGATGGTGCACCAGGAGAGACTGGTCCCCGTGGTGCAGCACCCATCCTGCCCGCCCCTGCCTCCAGCACAGAGACGTGGGCTGGAGTCGGATGAGAGGTGGAAATGCCGATGGACAGAACAGTCAGTGGAGGACAACAATGAGAAACGGGCACGAGAAGGGTGTATCGGAGCCGCTGTGCCACGGAGATGTCCCCGACACGGCAGATCCCAGCAGTGCCGGGGGCTCTGGCAGCACCCGCAGGTTCCCACTGGTACTGGGAGCTGCTGGGTGGAAGGACCGAGCCGACTGGAAATGGAGCTGGAGGATGGCAGAAGACCAGAAGGACAAATTTGAGGACTGGACAGGAAAGTTTAACAGGAGACAACCGGGGGAGAGACAAGACAACTCCCTACAGATACACACAGTGGGGTTCTCTTTGTGAGAGAGAGCACATATTAATGGAACAAATCCCATTAATAATTGGAATTATTAAACTAGATCTTGATCAGTGAGAGCAACACAGGATGAGATGGGTTTGAAAGCAGCAGTAGCAGAGACAGAAGTTATGAGATTAGGAAATGGGGCAGGACAGGCAGGTTTGGCACGGGACCACTGCAAATAGTGAAACAATTCAGGGAGAAAGCCCACCCGGGAGTAGGGGCAGGCTCTTGGGGTGCAGACTTAGCCCTTTTCTGCTGGCTCCAAAAGCATCATCAGCCAAACGAGCCGGTGGCAACCTGGCTGTTCCCTCGCCCACAGCGGGAAGCGCCCAGCTATTTGGGAAATGTCTGCCTGGGCTCTGGTACAGGAAAAGGGCTGGGAAGAAAATGGGGAGAGGGGGCAGAGGAGGTTTATGGAGTTCAACTGGGAAAAGTTTGTGGCCAGGCCCCTTGAAGGAAATGGAAGAAACAAACCAAGCAGGAATCAAACCATGCCTTTGAAATGGCTCCGCACCACCGGGGCATGGCCACACTCACGCATCACGTTGCTCCCACACACCGACAGTTAGTGGCCGGGATGGGCTCATCAGAGGGTTAATTAATTATTTGGTTACTGGATTACCAGGACAGGCACATCTCGAAGGGACAGGGCGCCGGGCAGGCATGCTGCTCTGTGCTCGCCTGCTTCTGGAGGTGCTCACTGCCCGGCTAAGAGCCACTCGCCCCCGCCAGAGCCCTGCAGATCGGTGGCAGTGGCAAGATTTCTAATCAGCATTTATCAACAGCTCTAATCAGACCCGTGAACTTCTCTCTTCTATGTGATCAGGAGAGGGGGATGTACCATTTTATAAGTCAATATTGGCTTTTATTCGCCAGCAATCTGCAGCCTGTTTGGACAGGCTGGGTGCCTCGCTGCCATGAACCCGTTTGCTCGGGAGCCCAGGGCATAACTGGAAGAGATAAGCAGCAGTGCAAGCCAAATTTTACGAGCCATATATTAATGATGAACATTAAAAATAAGGGAGATAAATTAGTATGCTATCCACTTGTTTAATAAACCTAACAACGACACTGCGTAGCTGAGAAGCTTTTGCCTTAGCAGAGCACTACAGATAAAGGTTTTGCTATTTCTAATAGGGCATGGCCAGAAATTATCTCGGGCGGAGGTACCAGCTCTGAGCTCCTGGCAGCTACAGCTGGAAGCTGTCAGACAAAAAGCAACGTCTCACTCCTCTGCTTGGATGGAACAGAAGAATAAATCCCACGGCTGTTTATTTGTGCTCAAAAATAAGGCTCTGCTTCCGATGGATTGCTGCTGTTGCCCCCACCTCTACGAAACTGGACTCATTCAGCTGCAAACAAAAACATCTCAAAACCAGCCGCTTCTCGCCGCGGAGGAGCCAACTGCCCCCTCCCCAAAGTCCCGACCTGACAGCACTTAAAAATTGCACATCGACTTGCAGATCGTTCCCACTTAAAGGCGATAACAGGAACATGCGCACCCGGACACATCCCATCTGCTCGCCTCCTGCACAGCCAGCCAGCTTGCAAACATCCCACAGGTTTGCCAAAAAGAAGAACAAAAGACTTTCACTTCCATTATTTAAAAAGGTGATGAACTCCTGCTAATAAAATTCTCAATTAATCCTTGGAGATCCTTTTTTCTTTCAGAGCTGCAGACAGTTTGCCGGGGTAATTCCTCTTTGCAGGGGGGAACCGACTGCTCCCACTCTGAGCTGTGGGGTGAGGGGACCTGGCTGTGTCCCCACCACCAGCCTGGTCCCATGGGTGCTGTCCTGGACATCACCCACCCCCTGCGCTCACCCACCCGTGTCCCCAAGGGGCATGACAGCTCCGGGGCAGGCTCCAGGGGAGGGGACAGTGCCTCCCAGCTTTCCTGCATCCCGCCCTGCAAAGCCTTCAGCTACCCCAAAACCTCCCAAATTCCTAAATACCAGGTTTCTGTCCCCCACTGCTCTTCCCCCTAAGGCTTCCTGCCACGCTGCAGTGGGTTTCAGCACCCAGAGAGAGCATTATGGGCAGAAACATGGGGTTATCAACAAGAAAAAGGCCGAAGATCAGGGTTTTTTCACCGGTTCATGAATTATTAAGACGTTTCTGGTTTGCAGCTCATTTTTGCACAGGTCGTTGAGAGGGCTTGGGTAGGGGATTTGAATCCACCAGACCCATAAAACGTTCCAGGGGACATTAAGTGCAAACAGCCCGTCCAGCGCCAGGAGCAGGCAGTTCATTCTAGGCAGCTACGAAGAGAAATCAAGTAGAAATCTATGAGCCTGTGCAGATAAGGTCTCTGTTTCATACCTGGCCACCTGACTGCTACCTTCCCTTCTCCCCGAGCACACAGATGCAGTGGGAGACTGAGGGACCCCGACCAGCACAGGACTCTCCCCCGAGCCCACGAGGGCTTCAGACACGGAGTCGTGAGTTCCCTTCGAAGCACAAACACCTCCCGCGCTGCTCCTGTTGCTCGGGGAGGCACAAGCTGTATTTACGGCCCTCGCCACCGTGCGCCTTCCCAGGGAGACATCTCCTCCCACGGGCCTCTATTAAACATGATTCAATTTGTGCTCTTCCCATTGAAGCTGGATTTGCCTGCAAGCCCCTTTTGCAGCCGTTTCTGCGAACGCTTTCAGACCGTGCCCAGCCCGCTTGCTGCCCCCACCTCCCCCAGGTCCTCATCACACCCAGACCCCTCAAATAAGCCTCCCACCCAGATCAAAGCCCCATCTCCAGCCAGAAATGTTTTCCGTTTGCTCTCTCTCAGCCATCTCTGCCTCTCAGAGGAGGGAGAGAAATCACCCATGGCTGTGTCACTTGGCAACATGCGCAGGAGAACCTCGGGTCTGGCTGGGGGTCAGATCCCCCTCACCCCAACCTTTGGTAGGCAGCAAGATCCCAATCCCTGCTCCCAAACCAAGCACGTGCTTCTAACAAAGACAAAAGCCAGGAGGCAAATCGCTGCTCAGCACCACTTGAACTTGTATTTATGCTCCCACGGCACCGAAGCCCACCCTGGCCTGGCTCTCCTGCCTGGCACAGAGCAGGGGCACGAAGAAACCTGGGGCTCTGGGGGGCAAAACACAGGACAGAGGATGAGATGTGGGCATACGAGGACCCCCAGCACTCCCCATTCTTCTTCCCTGGGCAGTGAAACCAGCCTGGGATGTTTGCCCACCTCGCCTGGGTTGTCCCATCGCTTCCCATCTATTTTCAGGGACAGGATTGTGGCCCAGGGAGCCGCACAAATGCCATCTCCAAAGGAAACCTCCCTGCCCTACACGTGTAACCACACCACAAAGACACAAAGCGCTGAGAAAACCAACCACTGCTTTTTTTTTAACTGCCAGCCAGTGCCCGTGTTCGGCTACAAGTGCAATAGATGCTCACTCTGAGCACAGTGAAAGAGGGATCGTGGGTCTTATCTTGAATTCAGGAGCCTTTCCTGAGGACAAGGCGCTGGACTCGCTCACCCCCAGACATTTCCACTTGTGCCAGATCCTATTAACCCAAATACCTCCCGAGCTGACCTCTGCGTATCCAGTTAATTAGCTGAAACCTCGATCATTTCAAGATGTCAAAACTTGGAGGGGATTTGGTCACCGTTGGGCTGTTCGGCTCGCTTCCTCGCGTTGGTTTTGGCAAAGTTGGGGTGACAGACGACAGAAGGGACCACACGCATCCAGCGGGGGCGCGCACACGGGAGGCACGGGGATGCTGCTCACAGCCAGCCCAACGCTCGGTTAGCACGGGGTGAGTCGGGTTAGGCACAGGGGGGTTAACACGTGAGGGGCTCCAGAAGCCGGTGTAGACTCACCACTGTACATGTCAGTGTGATTTCGTAAGGACGTTTCGTTATGGGGTTTCTCTGCAATAAACAAAAGAGCGTGAGCATACCGAGTGGCACGGAGCGCGCAGCGGTGCGCAGGGGCACAGGGCAAGGTGACACGGGGACCAGAGCCACGGCCCCAGGGACAGGGCAGGCAGCAGAAGCGATAGAGAGGCACTCGGAGCACAGCTGCCTTAGGAGACAAACAGCAACATAACACAACGACATGGGAGAGGAAAAGGAGATTGTTTTCCTCCTAAGAAACGGAGAGACAGTTAGATACACGAAAAATACCACCGAATCGTGTCACAAACATTTCCTCAAAGTGTTTTTCTCTGGGTATAATGGCATCTGTATCTTCAAAAAAAATATATCAGTTCAATTTTGAGAAGAAAATGATTTTTCTCTCAGGGAGGTAAGAGCATTCCTGCTACTTTATTCCAGCATAGAGCAGACTAGACACAGCTAGGCAGCAGTGTAATGGTGCAGAAAGGCACAGAGAAGATGAACAAATAAAAACAACATAACAACAATTAGGCTTTAAAAACATAATCTACTACAAAATCCCTTTTAATTACCAGACAATTAAAGTAGATTGCGTTCCATGCAAAACCATCAGCCCCTCAATAGCACGCTGCTCTCATTTACTGCCAGCCACTGCCAGCCCTCCCGACCCGTGGGCTCCTGCATGGGGGGATGAAGGAGCTCGGCAGCCGCTCGAGCTCTGAGCCACTAGAAAAATGCTCCACAGGAAAATAGGCATGGGCATGTCACTCGCCCCAGTCCTTGCATTTTTCTCTCCTTGCATCAAGAAGATGCATAGCAAGCGCATGTGATCATTTTCCAGCAGCCTGTGACTTTTCTAAGAGAGCTGATGCTCATGGCTTAAAGCAGAGATCACCGAACGTCTTGAGACAAACTCATCTCCTCTGGACGCTGTGCATATAGAGATTTTTTAAATCATAGCAGACCAAAAATTGGAGCCTCGGTTCTTTAACTTGCAAGGGTTTCTTGGGGGGGGGGTCTGATGTGGCCTCTGCATCTGATAATGCAACAGAAATTTCCAAAGGAAAGCTTGCAGAGAGGGCCCAGTGCTGCCCAGCCTGGGAGCAGATGCTGTGGAGGCATCAGGGTGTAGCTGCTTGGATCTGCCTGCACAGAAATCCTCCAGCATTTCTCCCTTTTATTTTTCTTTGCCAGAATTTCTGCAGCTCCTGCTAACCCAGGACTCGGTCCTTCAGCAGGAGGTAAACGGCTGGCATTATTTCGCCAGCTCTGCAAACGGACAAGTAATATTCAGAGTGAATTACATGCACACACTCCTCACCACCAGCAAAGTGCCTGCTTACAGCGTTTATATTGCCAGCTCTCACACCACTCGCAGCCGGGATTGTGCCGGTGCCGTGCATGTGATGGAAGTGCCATTGCAAGATCTTTGTGCCCTGCAGCGCTCAGCTGGCGGCCCCTTGCCCATGTTCCCACCAGCTGGCTGGTGGAAAGTGCCCTGGCAATGGGAACTGGCCTCCCCCTGGGCAGCCTTCCTGCTGCAGGGGAGGCTACCAGGGGGATCTGCCCATGGAAGGGTCAGGTGGAGCAGTGCTCCTGCTCCTCCTGCCCCTCAGGGATGCTCCTCACCGAGTATGGCTGGCCGTCCTGAGCATGTCCCAGGCATCGCCTGCCATCCTGAGCACATGCCGTGTGTACCCACTCAGGCCCAAAGGCTCCAGCCCTCCTGTTGCCATGTCCCAGAGCTGAGCGTCAGCTCCTGAACAGCCGCTAAGTCCCGAGCCATGTGAGGGGCTTGTTGGTCAGGCAATGGACACACACTCGGTCCCCCTGTACAGCACCAACACGGCTGGGGGTTCCCCATAAATCTAAACCTGGTGCAAACAAAGGCTACAGTTTGTGTTTCAAACTAGGGAAAGATCACTTGGCATTGTACTTCTCCCTGAGGATGGGAGAATGTCCCATCTGCGTTGCAGTGCTTTCCAGTTCATCCCAGTCGCACAGACGCTGTGGTACCTGCACCGAGCATCTCCCTGGGGTACTGGGAGGAAACCAGTTCCCCCTCATTGCAGGGCAGCAGCCCGGGTCCTACCAGTCCTCATCCCAACTTCTACCATCCTGAACAAAGGGAAGGACACCATTCTTCTGCCTGATAGGTCTCAGGGATGTCAGGGGCTGAAACGGTGCCTAATAGGAGAACCCTTCCCGAGGGAGGCCGGGGGACACCCACCCCCAGCAATCACCGTGACACTTACTGGTTTTCACCTTGAGGGTGTAGGGGTTTTTCTGCTGGATGGTGTGGGTGAAGTGGAAGCGGGCGTTGCAGCTGTAGTCGGTCTGGGCGTCCTGCAGCATGACGTTGGAGAAGTAGAGGTCGCCGTTCTGGCCCTGGGAGACGCGCTTGTCCTGGTGGATGGGCTCCATGGCTGGGGGAATTTGGACAAGTCAGAGCCTCCTGCGGGTGGGTGACCCCGTGAAGGTGAAAAGCAAACCCCTGACCCAAGCCACGTATGGGTGCCACCCTGCTCTGAGCTAGCAATAACGACTCTAAACATAATTAAGGTAAAAAAACCCTGCAGATGAGTGGTGGAGGGGAGCAGGGGCTTGGGCTGGGCAGGGTCTTCCCCAACTCACAGCTGCTCATCCAGAAGATGACGGGAGAGGGCAGGCCGGGCGGCGGGTTGCACTGCAGGCTCAGCGGAGAACCTTCATCGACCTCAATCACATCCACCTTCTCCTTGGGCCACAGGGGAGACTCTGCCAGGGGAAACACAGACACCGCGTGAGGAGGGCAGGGCAGCCGCCTTGCAGATCCCTTCCCTCCTCCATCCCGCCGGGCCTGGCCTGGTTTCAATGGAAGGGCCTCTATGCAAACTTCATTTCTGTGCCTGCAAGCTTCCCTTAAACCCATAATGAGCACTTGCTGTTGGGCTACAGCCCTAATCCCTTGGGTTTTATCTCTGCCCTGTGGTTGGATGCATCCCAATGCAGGTAAAAATGCAGCAGGCTGAGGTGTTTGAGCACCAGGTCTTGTCCACGTATCCCCTACAAAGCAGCCCTTGCTTTCCTCGGACCCGCCCCGTGCCCCCTACTCACTGGACACCTGGAGGTGGATTTTGCTGGAGAGCGCGGTGCCGTAGTCGTTGCGGGCGAAGCACTGGTACTCGCCCTCATAGTCCTCCGGCCGCCCCCCGCTGTGGAAGTCAATGACCAACGTCCCCGACCGCCGCCGCATGGACACCTTGGGGTCCTTGGCCACGTTGAAGAACTTCCCGTTCCGCGTCCAGGAAAAGCTGGGAGGAGAGGGGAGAGGTTGGTACGTGGCTGCTGAGAGCTTGACCTGTGCCAACCGGTGTCAGCGGCACAGCTCTGCTGGCTTTGAGGACGACCTGCCCTGCCTGGGACCTCAGCTGCTCCCGGGCCAGTGCTAACAAACCGCAGGGCCCCAGCACAGAGGCACTTACGTGGGAACGGGGTTCCCTTTGGCTTCACATTCAATGAAGATGTTGTCCCGCGGGTCCACAATGTAGTCCTTCACGGACTGCTTGGTGATCGTGGGGGGCTGAGGCACTGCAAAGCAAATGACAGCAGTGAGGAAGGTCATGGAGAGAGGGAGAAGCCTCTTCCTGCTGTCCTGCAGCAGATCTGGGCATTGTCCCCAGGCCAGATATGAAATTTGTGGTGCAGAGCCCTCCAACATCTAAAGAAGCCACCAGGAACACGTGTGGGGTGCGTGCTACTTGTCACCTCTGCCCTCCTCACTGTCACCAGCCCCACACAGGAGCAGGCAATGCCCCAGGCACACCTCGCACCAAGCCACAGCCGTCACCAGCCCCGACCCCTTGTGCCATTCCAGTCATGCAGAGGAGACTAAAACGTACAGCCAGAAGGCGAGGGCAGCACTTACATTCACTCTGAATATTTGCTGTTATTTCCAAAGTGCAAGCGTGACGAAAAAGAAGAAAAAAGGTTAATTGAAAAACAAACCTGTATAGATATATTATGCACACACATAAACATGATACTGTTACTGGAGGCTCTGCAAATATTTTGCACAATTCACTTCACAGTTCCAGCATGTTCTGATCTACCTGCTTAGTGTTATATGGCAGAAGCTGCTGCCGAGCATCCCATGAGCTGCCTGGGGAGCCTCTGTTTTCTTGGCAGGGTTGATCAGAGGGCACAAGGCACCGGGTGGGCTCACCTGGGGAATACATGTCCCCGGGGTCCAGCAGGTCAGCCACAGGAGTTGGCAATGTCACCCCCTTCCCGATGGCCAGGCTGACCCCAATTTCCCCATTTCACCACCCCAAATCAGAGGCTGATAAACCCTGAGCTGGCTTTATAGGCGATGGCCAAACTTGGAGAAGGTGCCTGTAAAATCCAGCAAAATAGGCACGTATATATATCTGGGACAGCAGCAGGCAAGATTTTATCCTAAGAATAAACCGTGTTAGGGGCGGGGCAGGGGAAAAGCACCTAGGGAAGCTTAAAAAGACAGCGATCTCCATGGAGCTCCACAGAGTCTCTGCAGGTTTTGGGCCGTGTATGTACCAATATCTGCCATACAAGGGATGGCAGGAGGAGGCTCATTAAGTGCTGGAGGTGACGGTGCTGGGCAGCAGGGAGGAGGAGGCCAGGGAAATGGTGAGCTGCAGAGCAAGGCTGCCTTGAGCAGTTCTCCACCAGCTGTCAGCATTTCTCTCGCTTTTCTAAGGTCACATTACACACAAATATCAAAATTACTCCATTTCTGGTAGAAAGCACAAGAAACAGCAGAACTGTGCTGTTTGCAAATGCCTTCAGTTTTGGCCAACGGCACTGGCCCCTACTTCCAGGCCGGCTGCCTTCACTTCTGAAATGCTACAGATGTGAACAAAGCCAGGCCTGGAAGGAACCGCCGGGCTGTGTGCACCACATAAATTCCTATTGCTGGGAACGAGAGCGCCGTGTTTCTGTCCCAGTGACCCCAGGACCAGATTTGTTCTTCCACAGCCATCTGGAACGGAGCAGAGCAGCAACTTGGACTCAAGTCGTGCACAGACAAGTGATTGCACTGGGACCCCCACCTTACGCATTTAAGTTCCACAGCTATCTGTTCCCCTCAGCAAACCTGAGCTTTCCTATTCCTTCTCATCACTTATTTCCAACTTTCAGCCAAAAGCCACTGCCTCAAGATTTTCCTTCACCTTTCACTGCCCAGCAGAGGTACCCCGGGTACAGGCAGCACCCTCAGGGCTCTGCAGGCAGCAGCCCACACAGGAGAAATTTCTGCCGTCAAGAACAACCCCAGCACTTCAGCAGAAAGCTGGGCTTTTTCTACTAATGCACTGCTCGCTGGAGGATTTCTGTACATTGCACTGTCAGAATAGATTCCCTGCAGCTACAGCTTGATTATTATTAACTGCCTCTACAGGAGGAAGCTGGGACACAAAGAAATTATGAAACTGGTTTCCAGAAGAGTAGCTGGACTGGAGCCTCTGAGCCATGACTTAGCAGCACGCTCTCGGTACAAACCCTCATCCCAGGCACATCCAAACAAGTCATCCATTTCCCATGTGCGGGCCTGAAGATGCTCATTCAGCAGAAACAGCATCCTGTGACCCCCTTCCTCCTCGCTCCATATCTCCCAACTCTTGTGCTTCTGAATAAAACATAACTCCTGTTGCATAATTAACCAAAAAGTCCCGACAGAGAGAGAAAAATCCTGGGATGCTCCACTTAAACCAAGGGGCTAAAGGCTTCTCGGGGCCTGGTTTGCTCCCCAGCGTGGCTCTGCTGCTCCGTCCCAGTTTGGTGGGCAGCTGCAGGTCCTTTGCTCAGCTGTTGAGACAGACTGACTGCAGCTGGCCGTGACCGAGGTGACTTTCTGCAGGGCATGTGTTTAAAAGGAAAAATACCCCAAGACAAACAACAGAAAAAAAAAAAAAAAAAAACTCGGGCTGGAGCAGAAAAGCTGCCTGCTCCATGCACTTCTCGGCTCTGCCTCATCTCCCATTCAAGCAGAAGTTATTAGAGGGGGAAAACGTAACTTACAATCCAGAGGGACTTCGATGGCGTTGACAAGGTGGTGGAGGTACAGGGCCAAGGCTATCCCTGCGCAGGTGAGGTGGGGTCTGTGCAAGACCATCTTGGACGTCGGGACAAGGCCACGACCTCAGCTGCGTCCCCCGAGGCCGCTGGCACGTGTAGGAGGGCTGCTTGGGTCCTCAGCTGCAAAACACACAGAGCAGAGGTCACCGCGCTTTTACGGCCCCATTTCCTGCCTTCCTCCTTCTGGCAGCTGCGGGGAGAGAGCGCCTGTGATCCAAACACATTTGTGCAGAGGGATGGGGCTGCTAATGGTGCCAGAAATAGCTCCCAGGCTCTGGTGAGTCAGGTACCGACCCGTGGTCGCTGTCCTCCCAAGCCCTGATTTGTGCCTTCAGACTTATGGGGCTCACCCTTTTTAGCCTTTTGGTCCCAGGGACTGAAGGAAAGTTTTCCAGGGCAAGTGAAAAAAACACTGACCAGTTCCCACAGGAGAAAAGAAAAAGGATTATTTGCTGTTAAAAAAAAAGAAATCTATTTACGCACAAGAAACACCGAGCAAAGAGCAAACCCCAGCTTTTATTCTGGGTTAAAACGAGTTGGATTTTGCTCAAGAAAGCAACGCCACACCGACCCAGCACCAATGAGGGCCTGAAATGTGCTCCAACACGGCTGATGGCAAACAACCACAGCCTGTCATTCCCCTTCCCGATACAACACCACGCATTGCAACACTACAGGGATATTTTGGGGCCAAAGAGAGCAGAGCCCAGATGCAGCCTCACTTTGTGAGCGAGCCTGCTGCTTTTTCTCAGTTTTCCAGCTGGGCTGGAGGCGGCACTAAGGGGCAGGAGGCTGCCCAGGGTCAGGCGCTGAGATGATGCCTCCACCCTTGCATGTAGCATCCCACAGCTGGCTCAGTGCCTGCAGGTTCGGGGCACGGCAGGACCTCCCCTGACCAAAATCAACTCATTTTGAGCCACACTCCATCCACTCCTCTCCCTGAGTTCTCATCCTGGCCCCTGTGCTCCAAGGACTCCCCAAAGCAGCCATCCCAACAACCTGGGGATGGGCAGCACATCACTTGGGGTCTTCACACCCATTCATTTTATTTCTCTGTTGATAAACCCGTGGAGTCACTGCAGATTAAAAGACAGCGGAAAGGAGGATAAATCATCCTATCTGTACGATAACAATCCCTTTAGAAAGGCTACCATAGCACAGGGGTTGCATCGCAGCTGAGTTACAGCCCTGTCCGTAATAGAGCTATAAATGCCGGGCAGCAGACGTGCAGACAGCTCTCTCGGCTAAGGACAGAAATAGTGCCAGGGCAGCGAGCAGTGGAAAATCCCCAGCCTGGCTCCTCGCTGCTCCTCCCCGTCTCCACGCGCAGCCCTGCGCCGTGTCACCAGGCAGGAGAGCGGTGCTCAGAGGCCATTTGGCAAGCACGAGGAGCCCGTCTTCATGAAATATAAATAACCCGACACGGCTCGGGATGCTGCTGCCCCTTCAGCTGTTCCCGAGCCCCGACCGGAGCAGGAGCAGAGGGGAGGGGGACCCAGCACGACAGACAAAACCCGGCGAGCGCCGGGCTCTGGGTACCGCGGGGAAAGCTGCTGGGGGAGCCGGCGAGGAGCAGATGTCATGGCAAATAAAGGGCCCTGACACATGGCTCTCGCAGCTCTCCCGAACCCCAGACAGCATCAAACCCGGCGCGAGACAACTTTTAAGGCCACTTTCCCCGATACCCTTACGGGGGACTGGCAGTGCTGAATTGTTTCTCCGTTCACCCTGGGTTTCGCTCTCCCTAAGGGAGATGCTGTTCCTGCGTCGCGCCCTGTAACCGCAGCGAACGTCTGAAAGCCGTCACATTTATTGAATTGGAAGGGATGGGGAAGAACCGTGAGCCTCCCTCCTACCCCTCTGCAGGCCAAACATGGAGGCCAGGATTTTTAAAGCATTAAGAGAGCAAGCTGCTCAGCTTCCAAGATTAACCGTGTGGCATTCCTGACCCTGCAGAAACACGTGCGTTTCAAGGATGGGTCTGAGGCAGAGCCTCCTCGCTGTCCTGCTCGGATGGGCCCAGGCCATCTGTGTCCCTGCTCCTGGGCTGAAGCCCAAACGAAGTCACCAGCCCGCTGCGTCCCAGTTACACCAGATTACAGACCACAGGTTGCGAAGGGGCCGGGAAGGGGAGTGTTGCTTTGATCTTTTTTGCTCATTCAAAGGATTTTCCAATCCAGCTGTTGCAATAAAAATAGTTGAAGGACAAAATAATTATAGGACCAGGCCAGTAATTAAAGTCACATCCAGGACTTTCACAGCCCTCAGAGACCAGGTCATGCTGAACAAAGCTTTTCAAATTACTTCTTTAGCTTTCTGTCTGAGGAAAGACATCATTTTGATCAGTAGCCTTCATTATTTGGAGCGGTTCATTTCTCCAGTTACAGCTTAAACTGAGTAATGGATACGATGGTTTTGTGCCTTTCCGTTCCTACTTTGACTTATAAAGTTTGACTTATAAAGTAAACCAGCCAATGCTGCGCACGGAGATTTAGCAAGGTGGAGATTTCCAGTGTCCTTGCTCCGCTCGCATAGTGGTGCTTCACAAAATGCTTTAAGACCCACTTCATTCACAGATAGAGCACGGGAGGGAAGGTGCAAGGCAGCAGGCATTTAAGTACCTCTACAAACTGCTTTGAGACCGTGCACTGGCCAGCACAAAGGAAATGTCTGTGATATAAAGCAAAAGGGCCCTGGCACAGAGACTTAGGAGGTATCTCCACACATGTATGCGGGGGTGATTTTGCATTAAATGGCAATACAGAAAGGACTGAGCTCCAGCACCGATCCTACAGAGCACACAAAGCAGGGATCTGTGCACCCAGCTGGTACAAAACCACATATCCTACCCCCAAAACTGCACTAGGACTGGGAACGCGAGGGCTGTGAGTATCAGAAGAGAAATTCGCAGTGCTGCAGTTTGAGTGGCCGGGAACAGCAGGGCCCCAGCTGCTCAAGACCGAAGGACGTGGGCAGAACAATGTGGGAAGGGCCCGGACGCCTCCGGGGGGGACAGCCTGTACGGCACGAGTGACCGTGTGTCCACGCTGAGCAGCACCGCCGGAGCACCGCTACCCGAAGGAACACGAACAAATAATAAAACCCACAACGAGGCACGCACAAAGCGCATCCCCGCCTTTGGAGCGGCGAGAGCTGGGCTCCCCTTTGTTCCGGGGCAGCTGTGGGTGCGACTCGCTGCGCAGCACGAAAGCTGCTGCCGTGTTTGAGCGTGTAGGTGGGCTGCCGGGGCCGGGCGGTGCTGCCGAACACAGCCCCCATTGTCGGGGGGACCGCCCCAGCACAGTAGGATGGGGCATGAACCAGTGTGCTTCTGGGGATACCGGTGGTGCTGGGAGCATCTGGTGCTGGGAGACATCAAAACGGGAGCCCAGGCTGGAAGATCGTGGAGCGTGGGGCTCTGGCTCCTGTGCGAAGGGGGAAGGAAGATGAAATCTCTTCTTCCCAGACGTTGTGTTCAGTACTAGCTGCTCCTGGGCCTGTTGCACAGTGCAGAACAGTCTTGATTCCTGCCAGAGGAGCTCTGTAAGCCCCTCAGCCTCATGCCTACTGCTGTCTCCAGGGGTGGCCACAGCCCCAGGACTGGGTGGGTTGGGTCTGGTGCTGCTCCAAAAGGCTCTGAGCTGGCTGGACCCAAAACCCATCAGAAATCTGGACCTGTGGTGTTCAGCCTGAAATCTCACACAGATCATTGCAAAACTCATTCCATCAGACGGGAATTTAGCTTCTTATACACAGCTCTCATCCAGCACTGAGGCCGTAGCTGAGCACCAACAAAAGCCAGGTCCCTGCTCCACTTTCCTCTAGCACCAGGGAGCAGTGAGACAGACTTGGATGCCTTTTTCCCCAGATACTCCTCCAGAGTCCAGCAGCATTCTGGCTTGGTGCTTTCCATTTCCCTGATGACCTGCTGTGGTGCCAGTTCTCACAAGCTCTTAGACTGGGTTGAGAAATACATCCCCAGTATTGCTCCAGACCTCTTCCCAGACAAGTCAGACGTCTGTGTAAATGCATCAGCTTTCACTGCACAAAAGCATAACTGACTCCAGGAAGGACCTTTAAGCTGGAGACTGCTCCTCTTGGTGAAACCCAACCCAACGTCCCCACCAGTGGGGACAAGCCCCTGGGACACCCTGGGCAGAGAGGTGCTGGTGGCCTCAGCACCCCCCAAGGAGGACGCGCCGTGCTCATCCCAGCGGCCGTGCTGGTGAGTGGGATGGTGCTGAAACACTGCCTGGCCCACGTTACAGGTCATTGCCCTGATGTGTTCGGCTGCAGGTTTCACACTCTCAGGTTTCTCCTGATGCAAAGACAACGCTCGCATATCCATAATTAAAATACAAAACATATCCAAGCACGTCATTGCCTTGCGCATGTTCAGCTGCGAGTTTCATGCTCTGAAGTGTCTCCTGATGTAAAGACAATGCTCACATACCCATAATTAAAATACAAAATGTATCCAAGCACTTTGCTCGTAAGCCACTCAAAATCTGCAATGAAAGGGGGAAAATCAGCTTTTAAAACACTTTTAGGTCCTTCTCCGTCTCTTAAGGGCTCTGCTCCAGCTGCAGCACTATGGATAATTTCCCCAGGGAACAATTTCCCTCTGGACATAGCGCATAGTGCCTCTCCCTTTCACTTGAGGGCTCCAATCCCACTCTGACCAAAACCTGGCCCTTTGAAGAATTCCCAGGACCACATCCCCACTGGCTGCAGTGCACCCGATGCCCAGCACCACTCAAAGAGCCCCAGTCCTGCTTCACCGCTGTCCTTTGCCCTCGTCTGGAGGAGGACATGGCTCGTGGACTTCCCCTGGGTACAAATAACCCTGGGAAAGAGCTCGAGTAATGAAATGAGGCCTCTCCAAGTGGCCATTGAAACAAATTCCTCCTCCTCAGCCCCATTCCTGCAACTTGACCCCGAACCTGGCCTCTCACATGCAGAGAGAGCATGGGCACGGTTGGCGGTGGCAGGGGGAGTCTCTGGCTGGAGTCAGATACAATTAAATAATTCCTCAATGAGGGATTGTTTGTAATTAGCTCATTAGGTCCAGCAGGACACTCTCAGTAGCAATTAGGCATTTATCCTTATTTACGGTTGTAAGAGGAGCAGTAAAACTCAAGCAGCCAGTGTTCCCAAGAAGATTCCTACAGCACCATTTAATGCATTGCAGTCGCTTAATTAAAACTGATTGAACAGCACAGAGCAATGTTTCCACAACGAGAAAACCCTTTTGGTTTCAGATAATGAAAAGCATTGATTTAGAGGGAATACACACGTGTGATTCCCTAACTGTGAGTCTTCTCCCTGTCCAAAATCCCCGTAACCACACACCCTGTGCTTCAGATCCCCGCACCCTCTGCTCCCAGGCAAGGAGGGAAGTCAGGTTCGTCATGGGAAAGGGGTTCTCGTTTAAGATTACTGACACTCCATGCACCCTGCAGCCCCAAAGGAGTCCCCATGCAGATCTTTGCTCCCATCTTCTGAAAAAAAAAAAAAAAAAAAAAAAAAGGAAAATTAGTGCAACACCCGGGGCTGCAGGGATTCGATGCACGAGGCAGGCGTCTCCTGCAGCATCGCCGCCAACCCTCCCTGAACGCTCCAGCCCAAGTGGTTTGGGATAACCATCCGCATCCTTCTCCTGTGTCCTTCCTGCCACATCTTTAAGGAACATGTCCACGGGCCGTTTCTTACAACCACTGGCTTCTCATCTCACTGCTCCATGGGATTTTTGCCATGTGCTGCATTTTCCTTCCACTCCCTGTAACTCTCCTGCAGCACACGTGGGTGACTGCTCCATCTCATGCCCCGCAGGCAGTATGCATTTCCAAAGAATCGAGCAAACAAACAGGCATTGATGGAAAGCGTAGCGATAGCACCAGAAACGACGACGGCTTCCGAAAGTCACCCACCAGCAAATGCCAGCAGGAGACGCGGCAGCATCCCTCCGGCTCCGCATAGGGCAGGACGTGGGAAGTGGGAACAAACCCGTCAATCCCCTGAACTTTAAAGCTGATGCTGGTGGTAAGGAGATTGGTACTCGGCTCAGTACCTAGCAGGCAGCCAGCACTCACCCCACCTTCCTCCTGCTGCCCTCCGGAGTCAGGGCCAGCTGCACCCAGGCTCCCATTTCGGAAATATTTAGAAATATTTTAAAATCGCAGGAGGAAAGGAATAATTGCACTTGCTGCTATTCAAAGCTGGGGCTTGCAGGCTTGGGGTGAGGACCACGGTTATAATTCCAGGAGGTAATTCACTCCCTGGTAGAGCTCTGTAATGCTGCTGAAAGCGCAGATAAGAAGATCTATCACAGTTGTATCTCAGCACTACATAATGTGAATTAATTTATCATCCTGTCCTTCTGGTACCGTAAGGAAATACCGCAGTCCTATTACACAGAGGCACTCTCGTCCAGAGAGGTTAAGTGTTACCCCAAGGTCACACAAGAGCTATGGCACGAGTGGGAAATGAGCCAAGATCACCAGAGTACTAAGTTTAATCAGAAAATAGTGTTTCACCTTTGCAGAACGGTCACTGAGAGTGGGGAAAAAGAAAAGAGGAAGCCTGAAACTCTCTGTGGAGGACAACAGCGTGGCCTTCAGCAGCCCGCACAGCACTCATGAGCACGGTGCAGGGCAGCAGCCGATCCTTTTGCTAGCAAAAGGAGAAAACCAAGTCCTGGGAGTTATCCTGGGCAAGAAACAAAGGGGCTGCAGAGCACCATTTCTGCACGGGCTGCGTCTTGGGCTGCCAGCCTGCGGGGTGCCATGAGACACTTTGGGCAGGTGGGGCAGGGTACAGCTAAGATGAAACAGCAATTATTTTTACTTTGGGGGTGGGAAGGGTGTATTTATGAGCCCTCTTATTACAATTTACTAGGAAAAACGCATGATTTGCTTAACTTTGATATTGCTTTGTTTAAGGAGAGGGACAAGGAAGTGAGTTAGCAGGAAAAATGTGAAAGGAAAAGGAAAAACCAATACAGGCAGGGAAGTTTCGCCAGGAGCAGCTTTAGGGCACACAGCACCAATGACACTGATGCAGGCAGCCCGTGCTGCACAGAGCCTGCTGTCCCGGCTGTCCAGAGGCTGGTCCAGGAGCTCCTTTGTCACCGCTGCTGACCCAAAGCAGGACCCACGGCCGCCAAGCCCCAGCCTGGCTGTGGGGTGCTGCCTGGGGGAGTCAACCTGGGGCACCTTGTCCAAAGGGAGCAGCACCCTGTGCAAACCCAGCCCCAGCGATGACCCTGCTAAATCCCCAGCAGCCCAAGGAGAGGCCCAAGAGCAGCAGGCACCAATCCCCCCCGCACAGCAAAGCTCCTTTCCACGGCCGTCCATCCCACGCTGCTCGGCGTGGTGGAGCATCGGGGGGCACGCGGTTAATGCTTGCCCTGCTGTGTCCCTTGGCCACCCATCCGAGGGACCGCAGCATCTGTCCCCTAGTGATTAGCCAACTGTTAATCACGCAGAGTGAGAGCTATAAATAGCAAGTGCTTGGGGAAAGCTGCCTTTCCCCTGCTGGCTCTCCCACGATGCTGCCTGGCTTCCCTCTGCAGGGTTTGGCCCCAAGGAGGAGCGCAGGGACCTGGGACTTTGCACCAGACACCCAAAGGTGCATTTGGTCACATCGTAATCTTGGGTGAAGAAGGGTCCCGCAGGCTCCCACGAGCTCGGAAAGCTGCCCTGCCCATGTCAAAGGGTATTCCAGAGCCCACAGCATCCCCCAAAGCATAAATCAGTGATGAGGGCCAACCGTGTCCTGGGGTGCATCAAGCACGGCATCGCTAGTAGGTCAAGGGAGGTGATTGTCCCGCTCTACTCTGCGCTGATGCGGCCTCACCTCGAGTACTGTGTGCAGTTCTGGGCACCACAGTATAAAAAGGACATGAAACTGTTGGAGAGTGTCCAGAGGAGGGCTACGAAGATGGTGAAAGGCCTGGAGGGGAAGACGTACGAGGAACGGCTGAGGGCACTGGGCCTGTTCAGCCTGGAGAAGAGGAGGCTGAGAGGAGACCTCATCGCAGTCTACAACTTCCTCGTAAGGGGGTGTCGAGAGGCAGGAGACCTTTTCTCCATTAACACCAGTGACAGGACCCGCAGGAACAGGGTTAAGCTGAGGCAGGGGAAATTTAGGCTTGACAACAGGAGGAGATTCTTCACAGAGAGAGTGGTTGCACACTGGAACAGGCTCCCCAGGGAAGTGGTCACTGCACCAAGCCTGACTGAATTTAAGAGGAGATTGGACTGTGCACTTAGTCACATGGACTGAACTTTTGGATGGACCTGTGCGGTGTCAAGATTTGGACTTGATGATCCTTAAGGGTCCCTTCCAACTCAGGATATTCTATGATTCTATGATTCTATGACTTGTGTCCCCAAAGCCTCATCAGGATGCGCCGCAGGAGCTGCAAGCTTGCCCCAGCACTCGGTGTAAGTGACATGATGCAACTTGTCACAAACACACACACCCCGACACCCTAAGAAGGGTTTCCTCTTTCCACAAAGGAAAAAGGTTAATGAAGCAAAACGGCCTGAGTGGCATCATGTGGATGCCTAGGGGTTAAAAGGCTCCTACACCACAAAACCACTTCTGTAGCTAAAAGAATTGGAGAATTGGGGTTTACATCTCACGATACCAAAACCCTGGCCACTAGCGATCACTGAAGAGCCTGGGAAGAAGCCATCAGCCCTTCCACCATCCTCCGGTCCCAACCCAGGGACCCCAGTGCCTGGCGGAGTCCCAGGTAGCACAAGCAGAAGGAAAGCAAATCCAGATTTCGGAGGTGAAAGGCAGACGTACCCACTCTAGGGGTCTCTAAGGCCCTACACCACGGCAGGATTTGCATTCAGCCCTGAGGCCCTGCAAGCAGTGGGGCCAGGCTGGGATTGGGGCTTTCGGACCCATTGGTGATGGTGGCTGCAGGATGCGCTCCAAGGGGGTGTTTGTGAAACGCTGCACGTTCCCTGCTGGAAATTACTGTGCTCAAGGGTGAGGAAGGACTCGAGCACTAAAGTTTTAATTTTAGTCAAGGCATTTCTTGAGTAAGCACTTTATTTATCCCTGTCCTTAAAAAAGCTTGTAAGTCTATGACTTATTATTAAATTTTCTTAGTGGCTGTTCTTCTGCTACCAAAAATCTGAATTTCCTGGGCAACTCCAGTGTTATTCTTCCTGTAGAGGCTCCCTCACCCTTCTGGCTTGTCCTATTCCAAACAGAAAATCTCTGTGCTCTCCTTTCCCTGCTTTTTGATCCTGAGATGGTCCCTTTTGCTGTCCCCAGAGCATCACCAGGGCAGTTGCTTGGGCATGATTCAGGAACGAGGGCAATCACAGTTCAGGAAACACGGGATGATTTTGTTCCGAGCCTGCAGGACACGGAGCCCATGCTCCCCTGGGTCTGGTAGGGTCGGCCTGGAAGTCACCAGACCCACGAGCAGACCCTCCCACCCCAACCCACCTCCACACCATCCCCTGCCTCCATCTCCGAGCCCCGTAACCAGATCGCACGCAGGTGTCACCGACAAGACAGGAACACACCTGCCGGTGATTAATCCTGTAAGTGAGCTGTATTTACAGACACCGGCTCTTTCCCCAAGCCCGGCTGAGGGCCCTGGGGCCGTGGTATCTCCTTACAGCCAGCCGTGGTGTGCAGGCACCGCGTCCCCCATCCATCGCCCCAGCAGGGCTGGAGACCTGGCTGCGGCCACGAGCCATCCGTGCGGGGTCTCGGCCCAAATCCCACCACCCATCTTCCCCCCAAAAAAGCCCGTGTGGGTAACGGAGCTGCTCTGCCCTTCCCAGACACTTTCGTGGAGCACATCTGGTTTCTGTGTTGTGCAAAATGCCTTTGACATTTCATTTCAAACCCCAGGCACTTAAACGGCGGTGACGGAGCAAAGCAGCAGCAAATCTGACATTTCATCCCTGAGCCCTGACACACAGACTTCAGACAGCACTACGGCACGGAACAGTTCAGGGAAATGGGAGGGGACCCAGAAAGACAGAGCAATTCTTCAAAACCCTACATCAAAATGTAAATACAGTTATCTGGAAGATTACTTGAAGGATTGAGTCTGCCTGTCTCGGTGGCATTGGAATTGCCTTTCGAAATGCTGGGTATCCAGCTTTCCTTGCCCTGTGCACCCCGAGATCCTAATTACAGGTGGGGAATCAGGAAGGGAGTCATCAGCTCTCATCTGCGCTCCCTTAACCAGTCCCTCTGCACTGTAATCGAGCTCACAGCTGTGAAATCCAACAAAAAATACCTTTTATTGGACTGTTCTCTTGGCATAAAGTGGGTCTTGTAGTGATTTTCCAAGAAGGGCAAGCCAAATATCACACACCCCTGGTGTCAGCCAACTATGCGAGGAAAACCACCTCACCGCACCATTCTGGATTTCCCAGGGCACTTCTAATAAACCCTGTTGGCCCGTCTTTGCCGGAGTTGCTCATTTCCTACAAGTTCCTTCACTCCCCTTCCCTCCCGTTCCCCCACACCAACAATTTTAACCATTTTTGTCCCCAGCCGCTGCAGCTGGCGGTGCAAAGCCGGTGGTTGATGCGTCTCCCACCACCCCATACCATCACCTTGGCCCCGTCCCCACCAGCTGCCTGCACACCCACTACCTTGAGCGACAGACAGCACGGCACAGCACCGATGCTGTGAAATCAGGCTTTATTTATTACCCCGAGCAGCAGCCTGTGCTCAGAGCTAGCAGGGAAACACCATCCCCTCGTATTCCGTGGCAGCGCCGCGGGGAACTTGCCTTTGCATGTTCCCTAGCACATTTTTACATTACTCCGTCTGAAATTCTCACCCTTCGCAAGGCGGTCATTAATATTGCCAGCACAGCCGCTCCATCTGCCTTCGGAGCCCCCTCCAACATGGCAATAAGTTAATTGGTAGAAGCATTTGGCTTCCACATAATGAAGTTGGCACAAAAACAGCTTTTAACCTTCAGGACTGAGTACAGGATGCAGATTACTTGTTCCCTGCACTGGAAAAAAACGAAATAAAAAGGTTGGTTACGCACACTGAGGACAGGGCTGGCGCTCGCTGGTTATTTTAAGAGGCCAAACGAGCGCAGAGGCAGCGGGGCACAGCCAGCACCGTGCTCAGCACCCTTCTGGGGGCTCTGTCCAGGCCGCGCAGGGAGCGCTGCCCCCCCACGCCACCCTGCTGTCACCAGCGGAGGGGTGACACCCGCACCCAGACAGTGCCATTGCCGGCACCTGAGAATGGGAAGCAAAAGCAACTGGTTTGTGCCCCGGGAAGGTGTGGATGGGCACCCAGACAGTGTAGGTGCCAGCGATAATTGATGGATAAGGAACTGATGATAAAAACCCACACCACGGCTGCAAGGCTAAGCACTGCTTTGCGATCTGTGCAAGCTCGCTCTGAGACCGCAAGCAGCATTTAGCCAGGAGGTCGGCTTCAACCAGGGGATGCACAAGCCAAGGAGCCTTATCGTCCTTCTCCGGGCTGCAAAACATTTCCGACGTCCCACGGGCTGGAAGATAGGAAACACATGTCCTACAGACCCTGGCAAATGCGAACCTCTCCCTGACAAGAAGTGTAAGCGGGGGGAAACGTTCGCTGGATAAACAGTGGGATTTAAAGACAAATGGAAAACAAAGGCAAGGATAACCTGAATGTTCAGCTCTTCCACTGTCTCAGCTCAAATTCATCCTGCCAAGCTCTGCACCGTGGAGATGAACTGCTGCAAGTGTTCAGTGTGAAATATCGCCCTAAAAGCCATTAAAACACTGCAGCTGACAAGAAACAAGGGCTAATTAGGAGGGATTGGGAATGAAGGGCTAAATCAGCGATTTTCTTGAGTTCTGCAAGCCAAAGCCTGAACCGAAACGTGACTCTGATTTTCTAGTGCCCCACCATTCCTCTTTCCCCCCTGGCAGCATCCAGGGATGGAGAAGCCATCGGGGACCAGCAGCACGGGGCAGCTCGGGGCAGCCTGGAGCAGCGGCTGCGTCCCGGCGCCGCCGTCCCCGTGCGTGGCCCTGGTCGGGCTCCAGCTGGCGGCTGCTGCACGCCCTGGCCCCAAACACAGCTTGGGGGGAGCCCGCACTCAGCCGGGGCTTTTCTAAAGCCATTCCCAGGCTCTTTCCTTGACTTCTCTCGGACAGAAGTTCATCTAGAAATGCGGAGCATGTCCTGCCCTGGCTGAAGCAATATGGAAAATAGTAAACGTTTTTCACATGGCTTTGGAAGGAGTCGTGCTCTTCTCTTCCAGCACAAACCCTGCCGAAGTTTTCCAGGTGAGGTTATCCTCACGCTGAAGGAGCCACAGATCCAAAGGAAAGCTGCACACTAAACTTTTGATTTTGAAAGCAGAGCAAATTTGAGTTTCTTGACCAAAAATGCGCACAGAGAACCACGTGGACCTGGATCACCATAAAGGAGGGAAAACCACAAATCACTGCTTCCAAGTTTCCCGTTTTTCTGTCCATGCAGCCCACAGCGTTCCCTGGTCTGCAGCTCCCGAGCCAGCAGCAGAGCTTGTGCACCCCTCCAGCCGCCCGCGGGACCCCAAGGCTGGGGCTGGCTTCTCCGTGCCACTGCCCTCAGCTCCGCTGGGAATTAAGGGCCCAGCCCGTTCAGGCATTTCCCCGCTTTAAGACTTTGTTACAAACCTTGATAAGGCAAGCATATGCTTAAAACATAGCCACATTAAAAAATCATCTCTCCCCAGAGATATTTTCACAGCTCATTTATTAAACCCCCTCAAAGAACAGAGGGGGAAAGCCAGCTTCGATTGTTTTCAGGCTGTAACAAGGGATACGAGAGTTCATTTTTGCCTTCTGGTCTTGCTGCTAGTTTCACTCCTAACAAGCCGAACTTCAAGGCAACGCAGTTATCGCATGAGCAGCTTGATTTTAAAACCAGCACGAACAAAGGCAGGTGCTCTCGTCCCACTTGGAGCATCGCTCACCTGGCTGCGGGAGGAGGATTGATCCCGATCCTTGCTCCCTTGGCCAGCACTTCCCAAAGAAGCTCCGTAAATCACCCAAATCTGCCAGATCCGAGCCCACTGAGGCAGCTCAGCAGAGCCAGAAGATTTTTTCCGCTGCTCATAAAACACTCCTTTTTATGATCTTACGATTACAAACAGCTGTTTATTTTGCCAGTTAGCTTTTTTAAAAACATTCTTTCCAACGCATAATGAAAAGTGTCAGGCATTTTCCAGGAATTTTCGGAGCAGAGAAAGTTTGGCACTCGGTTCTTTGAGAATCGCTGAAAGGGGGCAATTAGCTTAAGAACAAGCATCTATTCTGGGTAGCAGGCTCAGGATCCGTCATCTGGCATCCAAACAGGCACCATGTGACGAGTGGATGCCGAGCAGTCAGAGCCTCCCTCCCGCTCAGGCATGCATACAATTCCCATACAATGTCTGCCTCCCAGCCTGCGCTCAGAGCTGGGCAAACCTGCAGGCAGCTGTAACCCTTGGTTTCCTTCACATCTTTTTGTTGAGAAGGCTGCAAACGAGCCGGCCAAACGCCACAGCCTGCTGCGAGGTGTAGCCGGGTCCCCCTGCCTGGGCAAGAATTGGAGGCTCCAAGGGGCAGTGGGGGGCTCTCATCCCCCCCCCCCCCCCCGCCCCAGCATTTTTTTGCAAGATTAGCAAATGTTTCATCCCCTCCACCATGCAGCAGGTGGGACCAAACGCCACCATGGTCAGTTCAAGCAGAAAAATGAAGCCAGGGTGGAGGAACCAGGGGCACAAAGACAGCCCCGGGCTGGCTCTGGGGCTGCGCTGCGAGCATCTCCGTGAGCACACAGGCAGCAGCACATCTGGGCGGCATTAAATCAAGGCAGCCACCCCGACTAACACATTTCCACCATCGGAAGCTTCACGCCTTGAGAAACGCGAGAGAGGTGCGAGCCCCGGTTCTTTAACGAACGAGGATTTCCACGCAGGAGGAACAAGCCCTGCCCAAGCATGCCCAGGCAGCCCTAAACGCACTCGGGGCTGCAGCACTCCATCGTGCAGCGGGATCGGAGAGGGACAGTTTGGGGCAGGGGGGTCGGGGTCACCACCAGCCCCCCCAGCATCTCTCTGAGCCCCCCCAGCCGCTCACCAGCCCCCTGCGGGAGCGCAGCACTTGTGCGTGCCCATGGCAACCTGCGCTCATGCGCACAGCCGCCAGCGGGAGCAAAAAAGGGGGGGAATTTGGTCCCCACCTCAAAAATTATTCATGAGAAATTACAGAGAGCTACAGCAGCCCCCCCTGCCTCCCCAGGGTCCTTCCCCCCCAGCCCTGCTGGGGAGCAGCCGGGCAGAGGCCCTTCCTCTCTGCTCCCCTTGGCAAAAAGCTGTTAATTTAGAATTAAAAAAGGGAACGAGCCTTTTCTTGGGATGTCGGTTCTCAAGGGCAAGTTTGCACCTCTTCCCCCCTTCCCTCTGGGGCAGGCAGAGGGTTTGCTTCGAGCCAGCCCCGCTCCGCCTCCTGGGAACCCACCACACACCCCGCAGCCACATTTCAGCCTTTTTATGCTAATTATCTGCCACACACTTCCATGCCAATTCTTCCCACAGCAAGAGATACATGGAAATGGATTTGCCACCCTCCAAGTCGCAGCACTGCAAGCATCCCCCCCCCCCCCCCCAGTTCACCCCTGCTCCCCTCCCATTAGGGCTGCCGGGTGCTGCTGGGGCCTGGGGGGGGTCACTGTGTGTTCTGCCCTTCTCGCCTGTTCCTCGCCAGCTGGCCACTAGGTAGCCCACAGTGGCTAGTGGCTCCTGCCTCTCCATTGCCAGGGCTCAGCATGGGGTTGAAATTTGGAGCTATCTTTCAACAGGGGAGATTTGCTGTCGTGGAGTGGAAGGAAAGATGCCAGGGCAAGGGGAGAGGGAACCCAAGGTGCAGCCAAATTGAGCTTACCCAGAGGCTTTTGGAGGGCTGCTAGAGCCTGAACGTCCCCCTGCAAGGAGGGGTTGGGCACAGCCGGGCAGCCAAAGCTTGCCATTAAAAGGAATGAGAAGGCCCAGCACAATTAGTGGGGAGGATGCTAATCACCTCCCCAAGGAGTTCCCTCCTGACTCGTGCCCGGAGGCTGCAGGGTGCTTCATTGCCTCCTACCATCACCTCGGGATGCGGAGCTCTGCTCCCACGGCTCAGCACCCGCACCCTGGGTGGGTGGGGGGCACCCATGGGTCCTGGGGAACGACCCCTTCCCACGTCGGCACAGCGGGACCCAAACAAAACCACAGCACCATGCGAAGGAGCGGGATGGACCTGACTGCACTAAGCTTACACCTGCTGCAGCTCCACCACCTCCTTTTGGAAAAAGGAAGTCTCATTAATGACCCAAGCAGCCAGGCTAACACTTTTACATCTTGCTCTATAGCTCTCTGGATTAAAAGAGAAGCATCCTAATTCAATCCAACACATTTCCAATGAGCGCTGGTCTCTGCACAGCCTCCCCCCGCGGAGGAATGGGCTGTCTCCGTCCAGGCCCAGCGTCAGCACCCCGGTGATGAGCGGCCCCGAGAGCAGGAATTAAGGTGTTGGATGCGCACGTCATCCCTGCGTGACGTGGAAAGGAAGGGAAAGCAGGAAAGTCGGAAGGCGCACGGCGAGGACAGATCAAAACCCAGCTAGCTCGCCCCTGCGGCATCCCAACAGGGTGAAAGGCAGTCGGAGGAGCAGGGGCTGCACGAGGCAGGCGGGTGCTGCAGCAGGACGGGCGCACCGCGGAGCTGCAGGAGCCCTGCCCTGCTTCAAGGTGACTCGCCTCGTGCCCCGGGGGGGCCCTCAAGCAGGAGGCATGAGCAGACTTCCCTGCCCGTCCTACTGCAAACGCCTTTTGTCTCGGTGCCTGAGGATTTGCCAGGGTGCCGACTCCACCCCACCTCCTTACAAGCTGCTCCGAGGGCAGACGGAGCTGCCTACCTGTGCCTCTCCCATTTAAGACCTGGTTTTCCCCTCCAGAGCTCAGGTGAGGGTGCTCGGGCTCCTCCGGCCCTCACAACCATATGCCACGGCGCCAGCACCTCCCAGGCTGCTGCAGAGCATCCTTTCCTTGTCCCCCCCGTGCCCCCGCCTGACACAGGGCTGTGTTATCCCCAGCCCCGCCGGCTGGTGAGCAGCAGAAGGCACAATAGCAGTTATTAATAACCCCGAGTCTCTCCTCCCTGCTCTCGCTGGATTTCCCTCATGAATAACGCAGGAGCTGCGGCGCGGGACACTGCCCACTCTGTCCCCTGCCACCCCCACGCCAGCAGGGAGGGGGCTCGAGTGCCAGCCAGGGCCTGTCCCCGTGTCCTGGGCACCAGCACCGCTGGGACGGGGCGGGTTTGTTCCCAGATGCAGCTTCCTTTTGTTCCAGCCCCGCCGGGAGCGAGGTGACAGCCTCAGGCATTGCACGGCCGGGAAGGCAGAGAGCAGAGCTCCCGCGGGTGCCAGAGAGCCCACGGATGGAGGCTTCCAAGGCAGAGATTTTAAAGCATTTCTCCAACATTTCAGCTTTACTGCCACCCTTACCAGTGGCAGCTTCTCATTTTACAGGCATGCAAATGGCACCAGTAAAGGTACAGAAGGGCGAAGTGCCCAATTTTGGTGAAGCCCCCCCTGCCCTGCAGCCACAGTGCTGACATCCCCGAAACGCAGACCTCACAGGTGCTGCCGAGAACGTTCTTTGCTGCAAAGCACGAGATGAAAGCTAAAAAGCTCAAAGTGGTTCAGGTCAAACGAGGAGCCGAGGAGGAGCTGGCCCACATTCGGAGGACACGCACTCCATGCCACCCTTGGACAGCACCGGTTTTTGTGGCCTTATCCCAGCTGTGGCTACCAACAGCAAAAACTCACTTGGAGCTCTCAAACCCTCGCAGTGCACAAAGCGCAAGGCGCGCTGCAGAGCCAAGCTCCAAACAGCTCTTGCGAATCCTTCCTGCCCTCAAACACGAAGCATCCTCGAGTCTGTGTGCCCGGTGCAAGGTGTCCCCCTTTGGTCCCCCATTACACCCACCGCAGTGGCCATGCCAGACCCGTTCCGCACACCACAAGACCACGGCACAACACCCCGCGAGCATAAGCAAACGGAGCAGACCCGCTTCGCTCCCGCCGCCCTGCTGCATCACTTACTGCACCGCTGGCACTGCTGGCCAGGAATTTCTCTGATCCTTGCGAGGCTCAAGCCCGAGACCCGGTGTGCAGCCGCAGCAGCTGCGTGCTGAACTTGCGCTGCATCGCGCACCAAAGGCATTCGGAGCCCGGGAGCTGATAATTACCTCCCAGCAGGATTCGGCGCAGCCTGCACCAGCCTTGCCCTGCATATAATTAATGGCACCTCTCGCAGTTAAATGCTTTGCTGCCAGCCAGACTCTAGATGCCAAGGGAGAAGCTTTTTCCCCCAGGATGGGGTCAGCTGGGGCGCAGCGGTACCCGGGCTATTAGGGGGGCGGCTCGGGGAAGGGGCCAAGCTCAGCTCTGTGCACCCCAAAGATCAGCAGCGGGTGCTGAGCAGCCAGACGTGAATGGGTCTCCCTCATCATTCCCCCCATGGCACAAAGGGAGTCAAGACATGGTCGGGGGGAAGCCAGGGTAAAACAGAGGGCAAGCAAAAAGGCAGGGGGCAGGCAGGCAGGGAGGAGGGCAGGGAGCAAGACCCTGCACCAAGCAGGCTTTAACCCCCATGAGGCCCCCACTGCAGCACCGTTGTGCTCCCCCCAGTAACACCAGTGCGGATGCACGGTCACCGAGAGGGGCCTCTAACTCCGCAGGACAGCCTGTACCAGGGCACGGGGACACGTGGGATTTTCCTTTCTGTATGGAGAGCTGGGAGATCGCTCCCCCCTCCCCAGAAACGCTTCCCTGGCCCAAGCTTCCACCAGCTGTGGGTGGAAACCACTGAAAACTCGCTTTGAGCCGTCAGGTCAAAATTCCCATCCATTTCTTGGTCCGAGACAAGAGAAGGGCTGAAATTCTTCTTCAATCCAGCCCTGATGTGAAAAAAATTCCCCCAGATCTGCACCTCGGATCCTTTTCAGGCTCCCTCGTGGTGCATCCTCTGTTTCGCTATTTTCCCAGTAGCAAGTCACAGCCTTTAAAGAACCGGCCACAAAACGTCAAAGAGAGGTGATTTAATTAAAAAATGAGCACAGCCCGCATATGCATCCCAGTTCCTCTGGTAATTAGGAAACAGATGGGGGAAGGAGAGGGGGGAAGAGAGGAATCTTTGTTAGGTTAATTGTTTGAAGTCACTAAATGAAATATAGGTGGCCTGATTTCCCTGGGGGACCGTACACAAACTTAAGTATAGACTTTTGCAGGGAATAAAATAAGGGGGGTTCCCCGTGAAGGGCAGCAGAAGATTATGACTAATCAGGCAAGAACAGAAGCGATAAACCCCAGGAAAAAAAAAAAAAAAAAGCACAACAACAACAAAGCTCCCCTTTGTAGCTTCAGATGAGGAATTGACCAATCTGATCCACAACTTCATTACCATCTTATTAAAACGCTATTGCCATTTTCCTGATTAAACGGGTGCGAGTAGGAAAGTCTTTGCGGTGCTGGCCATCCTCCAGAGGGGTCAAAGCCCCGGGGAAGCTCGGGTGACAGTTTTTAAGAAAATGCTTTGGTTTTGCTTCCCGGAGCCCGAAGGTGCCCTCCAAGGGCGCATCTTCCTCACGGCTCCGATGTACCAAGAACCTGAATCTTCCTCCCAGCTCGGATGTACCAAGAACCTGATATTTTGGAGCAAACACAGCAATATCTCCACGGCTTCCCGGCTCCCCTCTCCCAGCTCTTGCTGTTAATGCTCGCTGGATGCCATATGCCAAGGGGGGTGTTCTTATCTCCGCAAACAAGAGGCACAATTCTCCACCCCCCAAAAAGAACAGTGCTCTAAAACTTACCCTTCAGGGGCAGTTACAGCTCCAATAAGTAAGGCTCAGGCAGCTGATCAGTGTTACGACAGCTAATTTAATCACAAACCCAATGAAATCCTGGATTTGGGGGGTTATTTAGACTTCCTCTCCCATCAAAGGGCATTGTAGGCACCACGAACCGATCTCGCTCCGACTCCGCTGCCTGCAGTTCTCATTAAGCCAGAGTTGCTGCCGGGTTAATTACATGGCCAGCCCGGCTGATCCGGATTATTCAGATCGGGCAATGCCCAAGGGGAAGCCAGCAATCCCAAACAGCTTTCAAACCATGAGAAAATTAGAGGGGGGCTGGAAACGAGACGGATAAGAGGTAAGTGCAATGGGACAATGAGAGCAGGACGGGGGCCTCTGGATTTGAAGCCCTAAGCTCTGCTCTTGCCATCCGATTAATACTTCTGTCTCTGCTTTCCTCAGTGCCCAGGCAATGCTTTCCTGCTGTCTGGTGAAATTAAAACATGATCCAGCCTCTCGTGGGGTAAACACTGAAGAGTCATAAGTAAAATCTGAGTTTAAGAGCTGAATGTCTTTTAATCTGCACAGATGCCTGAGGCAGGTCCTGAGCTGACCCATCACGATACCAAAGAAAATGAACACGGCGTGGGGCTATGCTGCAGAAAGTGACCAGAGCAGCCTGCTGAGAACATCAACAACATATCCATGGCTGCTGGGGTCTTTCAGGCATGCTGCACACTCAGTCCCGTGCCCACCAAGCACCCAGAATTACCAGCTCTGGTCCTGCCATTGTGCCCACCTCATTTGGGAACGGAAAGGGGTTGGCTCCTCCTGATGGGGCTGTGGCTGCCGGAGGCTGTATTGTCCGTGTGGCATCGCCTAGCGATGCTCCCAGGACCCTGCCCTGACCCCAAATCTTGGCTGATAATCCCTGATCCTGACCTTTACAGCAGCACGCTCACAGGAGACAAATTGCTGAAGGTTTCCCATCACAGCAGAGGCTGTTGCTGGTGATGGGCACGCAAGAAGCACGTCAGGAGGCGCCCTGGAAGGGACACCGAGCCTGGCAGGAGGTGATGGCCTCAGCATATAGTGGTGGGTGGTCAGAAGTGGGGCTCGTTGCCAGGAAAAATTCATCCCTGCTTGATGACTGAAGCCACTGGGGATTAGCTCGGCCCAATATCTCTATTGCTTTAAGTTGCGGACAGCGCTAGCTGCAGGCCTGGGAGATAGGGAATAATGAGGACAAACAGAGGCTCCCCAGGGAAGACGAGCCATGCTCTCTTTTCAGGATCCGTGAAATCCCACTGATTGCTTACAGGCTTGCTCTGAGCAAGGAGAGTCCACTGTAGCTGGTTCCTTCTTCCCCCCAGAGGAGCCCAAAGAGGCTTTTAGAAGCCGTCATGTTTCAGGGATAATTAGCTGCTGAAGAGGGGCTGCCGGTCTGCATTGATGGGGTGAATGCCCACAAGTCAGGAGCGAGGGCTGGGAAAATCCTCAACACCTTGCACAGACCTCACTTGGTGCTTTATCAGGGACTGAACATGCCCAGGATGGCAGCTGGGAAACGATTTTAGCTTAGCATCAAGCTGTTTATCAAACAAGATGCATTTCTTGTTCCCTGAAATGGCAGCATGCAGGAGCTAACTGCCTTCTGCTTGCTTAGCCCTGCAAACCTCCCGCAGTCACACAGGACGAGTTTGGGAATCCTGCAAAGTTTCTGACCAGAATAAATTAACCAGATATCTCTCCTGCCTTTGTTGTGAAGGAAACCACAAAGACAAAGCGGCTGCTATTTTCTAGTACTTGTACTGGGTGCAGTTTCTCGGTATTGCTTTCCTGCCTGCTGTCCCTCCTTATGGGGCTCCTTACAGATTGCCATGATACAGAGAAAACAGGAGGCACGAGGAAGGGGTGGGAACAGAAGGAAACCCAGGAATTTCATCTTACCCAGAACCAATGGCAAGTCATCACCTCTCCTGCCCCAGCTCCTCTCCAGGAAGAAGACTCCTTTCATCTGCCTCATTAATACTTCAGGCTATATTCTAAAAACCCTCCAAAAGTCCCAACTAACAGTTTAACACATCTTCAGCCTGCTTGTGAGCCATGGCTACTCAGCTCCTGGGATCCCGGAGGCAGCTATATTCCCATTGCAGCGATCTTTTCTAACTTAGAAACTCCTCGCACGCCAGCTCTGGCCGCATCCTGCCTGCACCCCTGGCTCCGTGCAGCACGCCCAGCTGCAGGGCAGGACCAGCGGGTGCTTTGCACCAAAAGGCACCTGAGAACGGGGCTTTGGCCACAGCCCAGATCTACACGGGGGTGCTGAGGATGTGGGCTGAACAGCAGGACAAGGCCCGTGCTCTTGTACCGAGTGCAGTGGTGGGATGGAGCCACAGCTGCCGGTGCCAGGCTATAATTAGGCACGAGCACATGCTGATGGCAGCCAAACTCCAAAAGCCTTTTTTTTGCCCTCTAGAGCCCAATGTTGAAGACGACTATGGATTTGTCACAGATTGCAATTCAGAAATAGAAAGGCGATGGCACACATTGCTCCGAGCTGTGTGGGGTCCCTCGGCACCGGGACAATTAGGATTTTACTCAGGTGTCAGATTCAGTTTGCCTGAGACCTGAACTGTGTTTATCCCAGAGACACATCTCCCTCTGCAGCAAGCTTGTGAGCAAAGGCTCACAGCAGCCCGTGGCCAGAGTCAGCTCGTCCAGCCTCAAACCACCATCCCCACAGGACATCTGGCCAACGCTGCCCACCCCATTGTGGGAGGTAATTGCGCCGTGGGGCTCCATCTGCCTTCCCGCATCTCAACATCTGCTCGGAATCAATGGCAGGGAGCTTCGCCAGCACAGCTCTGTGGAACCCGCTTGGTGGGACAATAGGCAGCGTCAGGCCGTGTTCTCACTGCACTTCTCTGCTCCCTGGCACGCAGCTCCCGTGGCTGTGCACGCACCACATCCCTGCTGCTTCCCCGTGCTGCTTCATTCTGCCAGAGCTTCTGACTGAGGACCAGGATTTGCTGTAAATCTGTTGACATACGTTGGCTTGAGCCAGGCAAGGGTCAGTAATTTAATGTACTCGGCAGCCACAAACTAAATGTTTTGTGCTAATCCAGTACTTTTAGAGAGCCTCCAGGTTTCCTGACATGAGGAGAAACACAGGCCAGTCTCTGCAACATGGACAGTGGCTGGGAATTGGCACCCAGCTCATCCCCACTGTGCCAGGAGGGAAAACCTGGCCTTGGCCTGCCAGGGCAGGGGAATGAGGCAATTTGGGACCTCATGTCCCCAGATGGCTACAAGTGCACTGCCCTGGGCTGCTCACCTGGACACCCCATTGCTCCAACAACAGGCAGCACGAAGGCAAAGCTTTCCCCTGCACCAGCAGTGCCCCAGCGTGGGGCACCGCTGCTGGGGATGGCCAGGAGGTTGCAAAGGGGCACAACCATCCAGTGACCCTGTGCCCTGGTTTGGGGGGCTGGCAGCTCTAAGGGTTTCCAGAACACCAGAGACCAGCTTGATTTTCTCCTGGGAATTCCCTCTGTCAAGCATCTCTGCCTGTTGCAGCCGAGGGAGCGCGGCGCATAGTCCCGACATGACTGCACACAGCTACGCCAAGCACTTCTCAGCCTCCAAGCCTCCGCTAGGTAGCATTAGCTCCACTGATGCTCTCTGCCACCACGAGCAGTCCAAAGCCTCCCTTAAGTCAAGTCACGCCACCCCTGCCTAAGCATGTCAGGGATTAGACACTGAAAAGTTCATTAGTGCCATTTCCCTGCTTATCACAGCCTGAGCCCAGTGCAGGAGGGGAGGGAGCGGGGGCACGACGGGCTGGTCAGCTGCAAGGACGCTGTCCCAGGCTGCGCTAAGTGGAAGTGACACGCTGCTGCTCGCCCTGTGCGGTGGCAGCGGGTGGCTGGAGCTGACGCTGTGTATGTGCTGTCTGCCTCAAACACGGGGATGATGCTAATCTCTGCCCATGATACGCGCCCGCTGGTCAGCGCGGGTTAAATACCCGCCTGCGACAGCAACCTGCTGCGTGGCTGCCCGGAGCGCTTCCCCAGCGGGAGGCAGAGGAGCTCTCAATGGCACAGGGTGGCTGCTGAGGGAGTGCGAGCCGGCTCCTCGCCCACCCTGGGGGCAGCACGGAGCTCAGACACCCCCCTGCTCCTTGCCCACAGTCACACTTCAGACTTGCCCACATTTGCTGGGTCTGGGTGCCCGCAAACCCCCACGCCCACAATACACCCCGGAACCACAGGATAAAGTCATATGGGGAAAACTGGGAGTTTCTCTTTTCCTCCTCATTAACTCCTCCTGTTTGAGAACGATTTCTCTAAAGGGCTCCTGCCTGGTAGATTCATCCCATCACACAGCAATGCATCGGCAAGGCGGCTCAAAATACATCTCCATTAAAAGGCAGCAACCTCTGCACAGCCAAGGGGCACCATGCAGTGGGAAGGCCCCAGAAACCCACCCCACGTACCTCCTGGTCTGCCCTGTCCCACACAAGAACACCAGCACGCAGTCGTGGCCCAGTTCTGGCACGGCCCCTCCAGGCCCGCAGGGACCTGCGGCAGGGAGCAGCTGACTGCAGCACAGCACGCCGCGTGTCAGTCGCCCCGAGACCTGTCCTCGGGACTGCACCAAGCAGCTGGTGACAGGCCACTCTCTGCACCACGGCCGCCAGGCCGCAGTAACTACAAAAATACCTGCAAAAAAATACCCTTTCCCACCAGCCCAGAGCAGATCCGGCACAAAGCCCGTGCTGTAAAAGCAGCACCCAGGCCTGTAAGGTGCCAGCACAGGGGCTGGAATCCCACCTCTCCTCCTCAGCTCACAGCACGTCACTTAAGGGGCAGCTTCAGGAAAAGAAAAGGGCCGAGAAGAGAGAGGGCTGTCACCCCTTCTTTGTCGTTCCCGTGGAACATCCCCTTTCTGCGGGGTCACACATCGTTACCCTTCTTTTACCTTAACCAGGTGTATTTTTAAGAGGCCACGCTGTCACTCAGTGGACCGGCGGGGGAACACAGAACTTTTCAGCCACACATCAACAGTGCTTTCAGCAAGCTGAGGAAGCCTCACAAATTTCTTTCCCCCCAAGGCATCCCTGGCACCCACCTTGACATCAGCAGACGGAAGCCGACCTCACAAAGTGCTCCTTCGGTGCCTTCCTGGGCCCAGCGAGCTCCAGCACAGCGCTGAGAAGGGGCCATAAGTGGTGCTCAGAGCTCAGCACCACCCCGCTCCTCAGGCTGGAGCTTGCTCCATTCTCTCCCTCCTAGGCTAGCAATTCTGCTCGGTGGTGGCTCCTTCCTCCTGCTGCAGGACAGCCTTGCGGTAGCAGCACGTCACCTGCAGCAGGAGGAAGGCCACCAGCCCCGTACTCCATCCTGGGGACAACAGCAGTGCGTTTACAACAGACAACCACAGATTCCCAAGAGCCCCGATACCACGCAGGACTCTCCTGTTGGTTGCAGTGGTGTTTTTTCCTACCCCAAAGTTTTTTTTGCAGTGTAACTCAGCACACTAATATCAAATTCTAGCAAACAAAACCATGTCTAAGGTGCAATAAAGCAGGAGCTGGGCTACCAGGGGTTCCTGAGAACAAGGAACAAGATCCTTCAGCAGCACGAGGAGAGGGAAATGCCATTTAAAACCAGACACCGCTCTGGCAAAGGCCAGATTGAATGAAGACTAAATAAGAGCTGACAAGCCTGACATTTGAAAATGCAATTAGCTGCCTTGTAGAACCACCCTGTTATCTTATTGTTAATTATATGTTTGCTCAGTCTAAGAGGCAATACATTTATTTAAAATTCACTCTCAGGCTCTCCTGCTTTGACTGGTCCCTTCGACCAAGGACTCTCGTCCTCCTCCTCCCCACCCAAACCCTTCCTCGTGGGCTACAGCGAGCTCGATTCCCACAAAAGGACCTTGCTATTGTGTGTTATGTAACTCCCATTACAAACATGATTCTGGGGAAGCGTCTATGGCAGCGAGTTAATTCCCAAGGTAGGAGGTGCTTGGGAACAACTGGATGGCAAGGAGAGAGCTGAGACTACATTAATTCCCCACTTAGACATTCCCAGACAGGTGCCAGCCCTCCCCAGAAGCAACGAGCCCAGTCCCTGTGCTGAACTCAAATAAACTCCTCCTGCAGCCACTTGATCTAAGTTCTGCAATCAGAGAATTATTTGTTATTACACATGTCCCTAACTCCTCTCCTAATTGTGATAAAGATGTCTTTTAAATATATTAGTGCAGTCATGGCCATTTTATGGACATAAACGTAATTCGCATTTGTTTGTCTTGCAAGCCAAGCTAGGATAAAGAAAAAAAGCATGCCAGCTGAGCAAACATAGGGATCTCCTGAGTAAAAATCTGCCAGAAAGAAAGCAAAGGCTCCCCAGCTCCTTTAGCACTCACAGGAACAAGTCCCACCTCCATTCAAAAACCAAGGCTCTGTAGGAAGGTTGGTCTTGGAGAGAAAGGTTAGATTGGTGAGGCAAGTGAGGAAACAGAGGAAACAGAGGAAATACAAAATGTGACATTAGAGAGAAGCCTGCTGTACTGAGCTCCTGCCAGATTAGCCTCACAGCTGTCACCATGGTCAGAATTCAAATGAGGTCAACCAAAATACATAGCCGTGGACCCAGCTGCTGATGGAGCTGGGAAACAAAACTCTGTGGGCCTTGGCTTCTGGACGCCAGCCCTGCCACTGGGAGATGTCAGGCTGTGGTGTGCAACAGGACTTTGAAGGGCTCTTTTACTGCACACATGTTGTCCCATAATAAGAGCAGCCCCTGTATTTTGTATCAGCTCATGCGTGAATCAACTAAGTTTACTTTTGCTGGGCATAAGGAAGAAACCACTTAGTTTTGACAGAAAGTTCAGCCTTCGGTATTTTAATATAAAATCCATATTCACTAGATGCAGCGGAAGGAAAAAATAAGATTATCAATTTATTAAGTACGTTGATTTGACGCAGCTTTCAGGATGTTCTCAATGCATGTTCATCTGAATAGCTTCGCTGCAGAGGGCATCAAAGCCCACCTGGCCACACCGTTGTGAATTGGCAGTGGGAGAAGTGAGAACAAGCCACGACTTCAGCCCCCAGAAATGCTGCAGGACTTGCAATTCAACTACAGGAGACTGCTCCAAAGGACAGTGCCCAGACATGGTCTGGAGCATGCCAGAAGCATCATGAAGGCAGGGCTGGCCTGAGAGGAGCTTCAGGGGTCCCATGCATGCTGCCACACGTGCACGGCTACAAAGCCTCGGTTCTCTCATCCCCCTCCCTCCCACTGGCTTGCACACATCTGTGAGCACGTCACAGGGACTCGCACAGAAGCCAATGAGCTTGCAACAAGCAGGCTTTGTTGCTGGGTCTGTTGGGAATCTGAAAGCAAGATTTCACGAATCCTGACACCATTTAAGTGACAGCAAGAAAGAGAGCTTTTTCTATGCCCTTAACTCAATAAGGGCACAGCTCAGCATACAGATGTGTCTTTATCAACTGCAGAGCCACGCTGTGCTGTTTGGCGTCTTAGGAACTCTCCCAGCTATCACAAACAGGGCTGTGTAATTAAATGCAAGGCGGCTCGTGGTACCATACCCTACTGAGGAACTGTTAAGAGCCTGCGGAACAAGATGCAGGCTGTCTCCAAGTAGTAATCAGCCAAATTTCTTTATGAAGAACAGCATTTTTCACCACTCACATACCAGAGCATGGGCAGATCCTCATTCACTGAGCAGACTACACAAAGCTTCCAGGGGAAGTCAAGAGTCAGGGCTGGTCTTCACTTTTTCAGCTTGTTGGGTGAGAAGGGAGCAATGTAATTTATTTCCCACCCTTCACCCATCCCACCCCCAGGCTCTGTGAATATCCAATAAAAGCTAATTGACTGCCATGCTCATAACTGTAGATCTGTGTACATGAGAAAAGGTGCTCTAAGCGATGCAGAGAGGGAGAGCTTTGGTTTGGTGCCTGCAGGTGGAAACCCTTAAGGCAGCAGGATCACAAAACAATTCTGTTTGGAAGGGACCACACCAGGTCATCTAGCCCAACCACCCCCTGAGAGCAGGACCAGCTATAAGGCCAGGCCGCTCAGCTCTTTGCCCATACTAGTGACAGGACTAAAGGGAATGGCCTCAAGTTGTGCCAGGGGAGGCTCATGTTGGAAATGAGGAGACATTTCTGCTCAGAAAGAGCAGTCAAGCACTGGAAGGGGTTGCCCAGGGAGGTGGTGCGGTCACCGTCCCTGGGGGTGTTCAAGGCAAGGTTGGACATGGTGCTTGGGGACATGGTTTAGTGGTGACATTGGTGGTAGGGGGATGGTTGGACCAGATGATCTTGGAGGACTTCTCCAACCCTAACAATTCTATACAGGTGTTGAGAACACCCATCCAACAAGAGTAGAGGCACGCAGCCTCTCCAGCTAACCTCTTCTGCTTCTCAACAGCATGCTTGAGAGGGAGGGGGCATTCCCCCCACCCCTACATCCATTTACAAGCACTTGTTTCAACCCATGCCTGTTGTCTCCTTTCCCTCCCTCTCACGGAGGGTGCAGATGGAGAGCAGCAAGCCTCCAGCACAGAGCTCAGCACCCTGGAGAGCGGCAGCCCCGCACCGCTGCGGCTGTCAAGGCTCCAAGCCCCCGGACCCCCAAAGCTCAGAGGGGTCTGAAACCACGCTGAGCCCCCTCTCTGCAACCCCAGCACCCTACCTCCAGGTGGGATTGAGTTCCAGGCACTAAGGGCTCTTTGGGACCTTTAACTAAATGCTCACCTGGTTATGCTGTGAAATCAAAACCCCGTGGTTCAGCTGGGAAAGTTGTCCTGTTGCCACATTCATGGGATTCTTGTCCGGAGGTTGCTTTGCTGACTTAACTTGAATTTCTTATAACAGAACATTTATTCACTTATTGACAAGTGATTCGTTGTCTTGAATCACTTCCTCTGGGAGAAACACTTATCAGGTCTTTTGCATTCACTTCTCACTAATTCCCTCAGTAAGTCATTTTTTAAGCATCGTTCCTTGTTGAAATAAGGGGCTGGGATGGCTCACACCATCATCTGTAGGTTTGTGCGTCTCCAACAAATATTTACATGGGAAGTAGAAATACTTACATCTTCAGATCGTTCCTTAAAAATATTTAAGAGCAGGGAGTGTTTATCCTACTTGTGCACCCAGTGAATGCAGACAGCATCAGGACACCAAGCAAATTAAAAGGAGGGCTTGAATGCTTGGTCAAGAGCACTGCTCTTTGTAATGCCCAGAATGCCAAAGCTGCTTTTCTTCCATAAGGACAAACTGTATAATATGGAGGAAAAACATTAAGGCACTGACCCTTTGTTTAGTAGTTTCCCCATTTTTTGAGGCCCTGCATTGTGTTTTTAACTTAGAGATACTCAAGGTCTTTGGAATAATTAGGAAAAGTAAATATTTCATAGCAGGAAGGGGACTTTGCTGCATTTTATGTCAGATTCAAGGAGAATCCTATCCACCTCAAAGCTCACGCTGCAACTGCCAGCCCTGCCCATCCATGCCAGGGCATTTCAGGAGGAACAGAATATGCAGGCTGACAGGGAGACAGTATCACGCTTGCTGTGACTTAGAAAGTCTGTAGGAACCCATCACTCCCCATGCTGGAAGCCTGCAAAATCTCCTGTCAAGGAGGCATGAAGCTGGAGAAAACCTGCCAGGAATTCAAATGAACCTCCAGGATGGAGCAGCTTGCACCGAGGCTCTGGGTTATGCTCTCTGTAAGGTTCAGTGCTGCTTCCAAAGGTGGCAGAGCAGCATCTAGGACAGCTGATGCTATCAACTATACCTATGTCAGGCTTTGAACACGAGATTGATTATTTGTTGTCTGTGACAAAGAAGAGCAGTGCCACTGGAGCAGGGCTGCAGGAGGCGAGTCCATCCCAGCTGGCATGGGCCTTCATGTATTAAGCCATCAGAGCCTCCCAGGTTCTGCTGGAGTCACTGAGACTTAAGGTCCTTGGTGCCACACTAAATTGAGTCTTGACTTTACACAGCATCCTCTTTACATCATGGATACTTCTCTGGCAGCCCTAGAAGTAAGAAGCCCTCAGATTATACTGAATTTAGCAGCAGAGGCAGAGCAATGCTATCAAAGGTCCTCCAGGTGCTGTTTTCTGAAGCAAAGCCTCCGATCCCTCCCTGAGGCTTGTGTCCTGCTCCTTGTCCAGCTCTGCCTGCAGTCAGGGCACAATGTTTTATTCTCCTGTGCCCTCGGGCTGGGCTCTGTAAGGTGCATTCCTAGAGAGCAGTGAGAACCAAAGGGACCCTGACACCAGCAAGAGGATGGGATGAGGTCCCCAGGACTGCAAACTGAGGACCGAAAAAGAGGCAAGGCAAAGGCTTGTCCCCTGCATTTCATCCTTGGGAACTTCTATCTGGTTTAGCCACGCAAACCCATCTCTGTTTGTTCTGTTGTTAATCCTTCGCCTCCTATCTCATTAACTAGGAATTGTGATCCCCATAAGCAGGGCTGAGGTCTAAATCCTCCTCTGTTTTAATCCATAACAACACAGCAAGGTTTCTTTCAGCTCTGTTTTTTTTTTTAAAAAAAAAAAGGGGGGGGGGGGAATTATTTAGCATAACAACAACGTCAAGCATGTTCGTTCTGAGCTGGGTCTCAAAATTACGCAACAACTATCCTGGACAGCAAAGGTAAAATAAATAAATAAATGGAAGTTATGACCTGCTTCAGCAGAGGAAAAAAAAAGAACGAGAAGTCATCCAACAACATTTAAAATAAAGAAAATGGGTTTTGAAAGGGGCTACCCAGAGGGCAGGGAGACAAGCTAGACCTCTCTGACAAGCTTTGCTGGAGCCTTTCAGAAACTGTACCTGGATGCAGTGCTGGGCTGGGGCTGCCTGCTCGGTTTTAAGATACAAGAGAACGTTTTGATAAGGGCAAACTAAACGTGAGGAAGTACAAAGATTCTAAGGGGAATCACCAGATTTGAAGTTTCCCTCTTGAATTTTTAGAAGCTGCCTTCCAGGTTCTGCTTCTATTCAAATGAAAACTGATTTTCTATATATGGCTCAGGTAAATTAATTGTAAACAACTGTGATGGATTTAAATCTTCGTGATGTAGCTGCATTCTTATTTGACTTGCACAAGCCGGTCTCTGCATCCACACAGAAACCAGGCAATTCCACATCTCTCTGAAGCCCCATAACCATGTAAACTGGAGGAGCTCTGCCTCGCCGCTCAGGTTTATCTACGTACGAGGTTAAGTGCCGATGAGATTTGATAGCCTGATGCTGCAGAGACAACTGCATTAAAACCCCATAAAAGTCAACACACACACACACTAACTCTGTGCAGAGGGAGGCTTCAGCAGCTCCTGCTGGAGTCTCCCAGCTTCACATCAGAACCACAGAAGTGTCCCGGGGATGCGGCTGCTTAATTTCCCCAGGCACCTCTAACTACCCAAAGTGCAAACCCTGCACTTGTGGGCTCCTGCTTGCCAGAGCACACCAAGAGGAGATGGAGCCACAGCCCTCTGCAGCTCTGCATAGCCCGTGCAAGCCTTCCCTCTGCCTGCAGATCCCAATCTCTTGTTAGGGACACCCCATAATCACCACATTTCCGCTAAGCAGGGTTAAAGAGATGGCAGGAAAGGATGCAAGGTACTTGGTGGACATGCATAATTCACACAGCAAGCCTTGTCCCAAGGACACCAGGTCACCTGGCCAGGCCAAAACCAGAGCACTGGAAGCAAGGGTTGCTTCAGTGGAAACTTCAGCTCCTTTTTATCATCTCTTTACCGTTCCCCATCAGCATACGAGCTCTGCAGCAGCAAAGGCCTTTTTGCTTCTTGTCTACATGCATTCTTCCTTCTCTCCCAATCCCCTCCACGTGCAGCTCTTGGTTTACAGTCAGGCTCAGCCCCCAGCACGTTACGGCTCACACCTGGGCTCAGCACCTTCCCCAGCCATCCTGTACGGGCTGCGTATGGAGGACTCCGAGCCCTTCTTCATTTAGGGGTACAACCACACCAAGACCCGCATGCAGGGGCTCTGTGGAGCAGTAGCAGCACCTCAGCCACCTGGCAGGAGCACAGTTACAAAGGATTAGGCCTCATTTCTTGCTCTTCTAGTTAAAGCTACCCGACCATTCCTGATGCCTGTGCACTGCAGAAAGCCTCGGCAGTGGCGCTTTGCCAGCAGGAGCATCGGTTATGCACAAGACCCACAAACACGAAGACAATTAGATCACAGCTAGGCAAATAATTCATTATGAATTAATACCGTTTGAGAGCTTGGGATATTTTCCATTTAATCATTAGCTGTGAGACTAAATGATTGGATTGACTGACTTGGTTTAAATCAGATCCCTAGCCACAGCCAAGGCAACAAAACCGAGGGAACATTGCAGCCTCCGGTAACCACCGGCGGGACTCGAGGGGTGATTTTGGGGCTTTGTTGTCCCGATAACCAGCACTATCACACGGCTTGAGCTCAAGTGAGACAAAGCCAGTACCCAGACCTCAACCCCTGCAAACAAAGTCCATTTTCAAATTTCACAACTTGAGCCCATCCTCGTCAGCTGACGAGACCTCCATGCATTATTTATGTTGCACTCATATTACAGCTACACACACAAAAAAAGGAAAGTCAGCAAGGGCCTGGCCTGAAGCTGTTAAATAGAAAGAATGTGATGCTGAATTTGGGCAGTTATCTTTCAGGGTAGGCCACGCAAAGAACTTTTCTGGAAACAAAGCAGTCACGCTGACAATCAGTGTAGCTGCCTGCCAAAGGGTGGGCATTTTACAGAAACACGGTCAACAATAAAGGAGTCGGCGTCTCAATAAAAGTCACTGGATTCTTGCTTTTGTCCTGAGCATCTGATAGAGGCACCCCAGAAACTCTGACATTGCCACAGCATCCATCTGAAGACAGTCAGGCATCCGGGCTGGGTTTCAATATTCCAGGTTTTCTGCAATATGTGCATCCCCCTGGCCTTCTATACGGCCTCCCAAAAAGCAGCCAGAAACATCTCCGGCTGAATTTCAGAAACACCCGATAACCCACATGCGATTCCAGGGCTCCGACCTTGAAAACAATCTCAAAGACAGCATTCGGAAGGAAAAGGAAAAACTGACCCAAGCAGCGAGCCTCACGTGGCCTTGCCCCGCTTTAGGAGGAACGGGATTTTCCTGGAGAAACCCTTCCTCTATCCCCCCACAACCCACGCAGCGCACACCCCGACCAAAAGCAGAGGCCTCAGCAAGGTGCAGGCGTGCATCCTCCCCGTGCCCCATCATCCGAGGAGCAGCTGAGGCCACCTCAGGAGACGTCACCCCCCCAGCAGGTGCCTCCTTCGGGCCCAGGGTGCCCCCACCTCAGCCAAGCACCCCCGGCAGACTTTTCTTTGGCCTCTGCAGATCGTCTCTGAGCATTTCCCGGGGACTGGGAGCAGCCGAACCACCAGCACAGCCGGAGTACAAATGATTCAGCACTTTCCCCACCTCCAGGAGCCTGATCGATAGCAGCGAGCCCTTCTGCAGGCGCAGCCCGAGCATGCGGCCCCGGAGCATCCCCAGCGCTGCGCCCCGCGGGGCCGGCTCCATCTCACGCAGCATCAGCAGCGCAGCCCAGGTGCTGCCACAGAGGCCTCTCAGTGAGGCCGGGGATGGGTTTTTACCAGCACAGGGGGGTTCAGAAGGAGAACACGAGGGTGGCCACGAACATAGAGGGAAGGAGCAGGGCGCAGCATCCCCCAGGAGATTTTGGGGGCAAAACTTGCCCCGTCACACCAAGGTCTATACCCCCGCTGCATTCCCCTTCCTGCATCCTGTCCCCCCGGGCTGACCCATCAGGGTTTTATCGCACACGTACACCATATCGTGACCCAAAAGCAGAAATCCCATCACACACCCGAGCCTAGCACCCAGCTCCCCCCGCATGCGGCTCTGGCCCATTTCTGGGAGGTGGAAAAAAAATGGGGAGACCCAGGCAGTGGGGTCCCAAACCGACGATGTGGGTGTGGGGCCGAGGATCCCCCCCAGCCCTGGCTGTGCCCTGGGGGTGTCCGTGCCCAGCACGCCCCCGGGGCCCCCCTTACCTGCTCCGGGAGCGCCGGGGCTCGCCGCAGCCGGGGCTCGCCGCGCCGCACTGCGCGCTCCCGGGCGCGGCCGCGCCGCACTGCGCGCTCCCGGGCAGCCGAGCGCGCCCCCGAGGAGGAGGAGGCAGGGAGAGAGGGAGGAGAAGGGGAGGGATTTCTTAGCGGCGCCGTTAATTAGCACCTGCACCTCCCCGGCTCCGGCTCTGCCCTCCCGGGCATCCTGAGCGCAAGAGGGGGACTGGAAAGAGGGGGGGTGCCGGGCTCCGGAGCCCATCTCGGGCTTTTCGGGAGAAAAATCGAGTCCTTCCGAGAGCGGGGGGGTTACCCAGGTGCAGGGCTCCCTCCCTGCCCCACAGCGGGTGCAGAAGTCCCGCAGCTTGGCTGGGGGCACGGCTGCAGCTGGGGGCTGCCTGCAAGCCGGTGTGCCCCCGCCGGGTGCCAGGCTGCTGTCAGCAGCACAGCCCTGCCATCTCTTCGGTGAGTTGCTCATCAGAAACGTCAGCTTAATTAAAACCTCCCCCGTCTAGGGAAGGCTCACAGTGGGACCTGCCACTTCCCTCGCTGTCCCCATTACAGCATTACAAATGTTCTGCTGAGGTTGGGGAACTTCAGTCCAGAGCACCACGCTCATCCTGACTGATTTAGCTTGTCTTGTAGACAACCTGTATTGAACAAGCTGCTGCACATCGTGTACCTGAGCCCTTTATGGGGTTTGTCATGAAAAGCTTAGCCCAGAAGACACACTTGCATTTACACACGTTGCTATCCCATGAATGTCAGTGACAAAATCACCTGACAAGTTGTGTGTGTGTGTCCTACAGGACCTCCAGAGGAAAGGACCTTCCTCGGGAGGCTGGGAAACGAGCTGTAGGCTGCAATTTTACTATCGGGTAGCAGACACAGTCATACAAAACCAGACCCAGAGAGCAGGTGCTGCAGGAGAGCAGTGGCCCAGCTGATAAAAATTAAAGGAAGATAAATTAATTAAAAAGAACTAAGCCAGAGCAGAGCTCTAAGCACCCAGCCCCAGCTGCCAGGAAACAGAGGCAAAGCCAAACCACACGGCAAAGGAAGGAGGGATCAGCAGCAAAGGGCAACACAAGCAGGCTTTTAAGGCCCTTTCACTATTTAGGTCCCTGAGAGGCAGGCTTACCTCCCTTAGGAGCTTCTGAGCACCTTTGGAAACATCAGACATCACCACACTTTGCCATTCCTGCCAGGATCCCGTTGTACAGCTATATTTAGGGCAGGAATTTGTAAAGTCATTCTTCAAGAGTTGCCTTTTAAGCTTTGTTGAGTGCTTCTCCAAGATGCTGATTGCTGCTAGCTCCAGAGGGATTCGAGGGCATGCTGGGCTTCGTAGGAGCTCCATGCCATCCAAAATTTAACTCTCACCCTTGTTCCTACAAGTGTCCCATCCTATTAGTGGTGTTGGTTGCAAAGCAGCCTGCTGTGGAGGGACTGGGGTATTCCTCCTTGGTTTTGGAAGTCTCTTTGCAGGGAATTTGTGAAGAACCCTAGCTGGAGGAAAACACTGCCTGCCTCCATCACGCAAATAATTCCTTGGGGTACGAACCAAAGTTTGATCCCTCTTTGTAGCTACCTCAGGGAGGTGCACTGGAAGAAATGGTGAGCTGAGCTCTGATGAAAAGCTTTTTTTTTTTTTTCCTTGATGTAAAGAGATTGCATCCTGCACCTGCAAAACATTTGTGACAGCTAACAATTAAAATTAGCATGAACCTAGGCCCAGGTTCTTGGTGTTTCCCAGCAAGTATCCAGTTGAACTAGGAAGACATCCCTTACCAACGGAGAGAGACATATGTACAGCAATTATTGAGCCAGATCTTCCTGCAGGGCAGATCCCAGCCGTGGCAGGCTCTGACGCAGCAGTGGTGTGCTCCCTCCTTGGCTCTGATCCTTGCCGGATCCACTCTGGGTGTTTGCCTTCGCTCTGGAGCTCCTGGTGGGTTCCTCTGCCTCCTCCCTGGAGATCCACTGCAATCAAATTAACGGGGTTAACCAGGGAACGGGTAATGTGGAGAAATTTGATGAGTTCCTCTCCTCCAACCAATCTCTCTGAAGAAATATTGATCAGCCTTAAAGCATTTGCACTTGGAAAGATGGATTCACGTGTGCCCTACTGTGACACCCAAGCCCTTCAGGAAAGGCTGGTGATGGATGCACGTCCCAGGCACTTTGTTTTAATGGAACAGCAGCCCCTCTTGCCCCTAGGACATAAATCATGGTTGCAGCCAGCCTGTGCTTCCCCAGTTGCAAGCACAGGACACAAAGCCCCTCCTGTCTGTAGCTACTCCAGCACTGGCAGAAGAGCCTTGCCTCATTAATACACCTGCAGTTTTTCCAGCATTGGTGTGGAGGATTTAAAATCTAGGCTACCATTTAAATACTCCCATCCTTTTATTTGCTAAGCCGGAGCAAACATGCGGGCCCTTTCAATGCAGCACAGACTTTGCACTCGACAGTTTAAGAGGGGAAGGGATCCTTCTGCTCCAAGCATCCAGTTTCAGAGACCTCAGCCCTCACCTTCCAGCACCACCAAACCTCTGCAACTGCAGCAGGATGCAACCCCCCTACCTGTTGCTTCCAACCCTCCTGGTGCTGGTGGGTGATGCCCAGCGCCTGCCCCCGGGCGGTGCTGAGCCCAGCCCGGCTCTGCGGTTCGCTGTGCGCTGCTGCCATCTGCTGCTGCCGGCAGAACGGCGTTTTCTTGCCTCTCCAGGACGGTTGCATTCAGCATATTCAGCATACACGAAGCCCCGCAGCAGAACACAGGGCTGTCGTGCAGCTCTGAGTCCTGCCCAAGAGCCTCTTGCAGATCCCCTGTTGTGGGCACACAGGGAGGGCGCGCAACGAACTGGGAGGGCAGCTCCCCCATTCCCTGCGGAATTCCCCCAAAAGATGAGCTTCTTGGTGCTGAATTGAAGCTTTCTGTGTGCACGTTGCAGGCACAGAAGAGATGGAAGAGCAGGGCAAGTTTTTGGAAAAGAAAGCAGGGCAAGTTTTATGGCCCCACTAAAGCAGAGAACCATGAAACCCGAGCTAGGCCGGTTGCTGCAGGGAGCTGTGGCCAGGCAATCCTCCACCTTTGCCAGGCTCCTGTGTCACCCCGATCCCCCAGAGCATTTCAGTCTATTGCCCTCCTTGGAGCGGTGCAGGGACTGGCTGGGTTTGTTTTTTGCTGTTTTCTGGGCTCTGCAGGAGCAGCCCCCAACTGTGCCTGTCCTCCTTGCTCAGGCAGCCTCCAGTGCCTCGCTGGTGCTCTCCCACACCTCACGCACTGAGCAGGAGATGTATTTCTGTGGTCAATCTTTAATTCTATCCTGTAGGGCCTCCAGTACTCAAACTGATAGAAGAGAACCACAGCTGCCTGTTGGGAAGGATGGTTTAATTCCCAAGAAGTTACAGGCAAGCAGCCGTGGAGCAGGGAAAGGAGGCTTCTGGGCTCAACTGGGTGTCGGCTGGGGAAGTGCTCTGCACCCCATGGAGGGATTTATGTGATGTCAGCCAGGCGTGCTCTAACCTTATTTCCAGGAAAAGGTTTCCTTCTACCTTTAGTTCCATAAGGAAAGATCCCTATGGTTGTACACATAAGGATCTGCAGAGCTTGCAGCCCCAGGCTCACAGCTCCTGACCTGACGGGGAACCACTCGGTGGGATGCTGGCTGCAGGGAGACTGCTGGGGCACCCAGGGGTGCTCACAGCCCAGTGAGGAGCACATTATTGCTGGCACCGCTGAGAGCAAAGCCTGCTGCACACAGGCAGGTAGGCAGCCACCAGGCCAATGAGTTGTCTCTGTTGCACAGCTCCAGGCGTTCCCAGGGACTCCTGCGTCTAACACCAGCTCACTATGAAATATTAAGCAGCTCAATGTGAACAAAGCTTTGCTCTGATATGGCTCCTTCCAGACAGATTTCAAGATCACAGACACAAGAGCCCAGCATCCTTCCCTCTCTTGCCCCCAGAACTTGACCTTTTGGGGCCAGGCAGGGTGGCATTGCCCCTGGCTCAATAGCATCACACCCCATAAGCACTTTACAGACTTGAGGAGCACCAAATGCTTCCTTTTACTCATTTATTGCCAGAAGTTAGGAGTTTGCTCAGCTGGAAAAGCCTAGGCTTGCTTGCCTGAGTTTACATCGTCTCGATTTCTAGTATGAGCCAGCTACTCTTTAGGCAAGAAGTCAGTTGTGTTACCCTGCCATAAAGCCTAAGATGGTTTCCAGCACTCTTCAGATGGAGAATGTAAAAGATCATGCTTCCTGAAACACCTTTCTGCAACTATTTCATGCTGTATCCATGTTCTCCATTGCTTAACATGAAGAATAACAAACATTGCTTTTGCTTTCTCTCATCTGATGTAGGAATGTTGGCACAGAGCACTCGTACACAAATATTTCTTCACTCCTGCAGAAGTCAGGCTGTACCTGTCAGAGCCCGGGAAAACCTGCTTGGGAACCTCTCCTCAGCCAGGACTGAATCCCATGAACGTGTTCAATGCACTACGCCACTAGATTGCAGCAAAACACCAATTTCTGCTGCCAGCACGCCTGCTGGATGGGAGCAAGGAGCAAACAGAGCAGCTGAAACATCTTGCACTCACTCAAGCAAAAACGTAGGTGAGAAATCCTGCAGAAAGTGAGCCACAGTGAAGGAAGTCACTGCCTTGAGGATGCCCATAACCCCCAAGAATCTCTCCCTCTCCCACCCTTGGGCTGGAAGCACAGCCCATCGCTGCAGCAGGCAGCACCGTGCTCCGATTCAGCCAGTTTGTCCCAGGCACTGCGGTGCCACAGAGGTAAACATCCCGAGCCAGTGCTAGTGAAACCAGGCCAAGGTTTTATACTGAGCTTGCACAAACATCGGGCAAAGTTGAAACTTGGCTGCGAATCCTTCAAGGAAAAGGTGACCTAGGAGGAGCTGATGAGCTGACAAAGACAGCACGGTCCTGGAGCCAGAGGGACCGTCAGGCAGCAATGCCTGTCCCCAGACCACTCTTCTGCGGTTTCCTTTGCATAACCCAGCACATTCAAAGAGTAAATCCACAAATAAATAAATAAAAAGCTGCTCTAAGGAACCTGCTTTGGCAGGCGTTGGACCCAATGATCTCTCGAGGTCCCTTCCAACCCCTGCAATTCTGTGATTCTGTAACCAAAGGAGCCCTTCCTAGTGGCAAGTTTGGCCATATATTAGTTGAGAGCTCCTGCATTTCCACCACAGCCCCAGAAGGCCCAGAACTTTTACTGCTATCACCAGCCCAGCAGATTTCTCGAGATTACAGCAAACTATTTTACAGTGTTGTCTGGAAGGAAGACATTTAGATGTGCAAAACATTCATTAATCATGAATAATTAATAATTAACAATTATTATTTAAAATGCCAGGGCTGGAAAAATCCCGGTGTGGATATTTTTGATTTATAAATGCCATGCTTTTAATTAAAAGAGAGGGAGCATAATCATCAGTCAACTGTTTTTAACAATGAGCAGTCTGGGCTTTGGCTGCTAGATGCCCCAGGCAGAAAAGGGCAGCAGTTATGCTGGAGCAGTGAGAAGTTTCAAGCCTGAAGGATGTGCCCTGGTGGAAACATCAAGTCCTGGGGGGGGGGGGGGAGCTTTAAAGGATTTCTTATCATTTTGGCCATCACTCAGATGACCACTGCCTTGTCCCTAGCGCCTTCCAGTAATTGTGCCTTTAGAGGAGAAGAGTCCAGCTGGATACGCTGCTTGGCATACGTCAGTCCTAAAGCAACCGTGTTTTGGGATTAGTGGGAAACTGCATAAACCACAAATGGATTAAAAGATACAGAGAAGACAGCAGAAGCAAGGAATAATGAGGAAGGCCCATGTTAAAGTTGCTCAGAGACTTAACGCCAGGAAAAACAAGGGAAGAAAGAGTGAGGAAGGTATAGTAATGATTCAGGATCACACAAAGTGTTTGGCTTCCTTCTTTATATGGCCAGATCCAAACAAAACTATTGCTCATGGGACTCGATCAACACTCAGCAGTGTTTTTGCTTGACTTGAAAACACCCCTCCTGCTGAATACCCTTTTTATATGAAAACAAACAACCAAAAACCCACAAACTTTCCCCAGCCCTCCCTCACCAGGCAGTGAGCTGAAACACATTCCCCACCACCCCCCCCCCCGAAAGGCTTTGCTGCCATAATGAATGCCCTTTCAGGGTCACCCTCTTGAAAAATTGAAGTCCTTGCTGAAGAGCAGCAGAGCACACAAAACTGCAGCTGTACACCATGCCCCGGGGTCAGCTCGTGCAGTGGAGAGAAGAGCCTGGGATGTTTATAGGGTCTCTCCAATGCATACTTACATCCTTATGATCTGGTGCATCCCTCCCTGACATTGGGATGTCCCGCACCCCACAACTGAGAGCTGTTCTCACCAAGCATGGGTGACACCGCTCTCCTCCTGGGTGCTGCACTGGCTACTCACAATGTTTGAGAGCCTGGTGAATGTGCTAACACCTTCCAGCCATCAGCCCTATAACATCTGCCCTACTCAATAGCTGAAGAACAGACTTTTGTCCACAACATCACTCCCTCTTCTTCCCTACTGGTCAAACTCTGAGCTCCTTGCCATGCCTCCAGGCACGAGGCTCACAAACCAACGCAGTGCTCAACCCACTCACCATCTTGTGTGGCTGGAGGCAGCAGAGCGACACGAGCATGCAGCTGCAGAGCTTGCACCAAAGCCCTTATATAGGTTATTGGTTAATTAATCAATAGGCTTGATCCTTTTCAGACACTTGCAGAAACTTGCCTAAGCAGAGCAATTAGCATTAGGTGGGTTTCTCGTACCTATATTCCCAATTAGATTATCAGTGATGGAGAAGCAGCTGCAGGCTAGGTCTCTTTAGCATGGAATAGCTTGTAAAAGGAAGGTCACGGATCCATAAAGCTTGTTTTGCAGGTGAACAGCAACATCCTATACTGAGAGGTAATAGAGGTCTTTTGTACAAAGAATTCCCACCTGAAATCCTAGAAATCATATAAGTAGACTGCATTAGCTACACATCATAAATATTGATGCTGTTGCTAAGGGGAAGGAGGGCTGGGTTCAATGTTAATGGACTGATGTTGGTATGCTGAGAACACTCTGGGGAGCAAAAGGGACAAAATACCTCTGTCAAAGAGAGCCGAGTGCGTCGCATGTGGCTTTCAGGCAGGACTCACAGGGCCAGCCCTGGGAACGTGCATGTTTTGATAAGTGCACAAGTCCTTCCTTGTACCCCTTCTCTGAGTTTGGGGTTAATTGTGGGACCTTGAGGTGGCAGTGACTGTTTTTGTATCTGCTCAGCTCCCCCAGGCATGAGCCGTGTGTCTTCCTCATGCCTGGGTGTGGGTGCACCGGTACCTTCTGTGTGCCTGGCTGCTGGAGCTCTTGCATTTTCATCACTGGGCTCACCGGCATGGGCTGTGCTAGTGGGTCCAGCAGGACGATGGTAGGTCCAGAGGGGAATAACACACTTCTCAGCAGCCAGGAGGCAGGTTGTGCATGGAGAGAAAGCATGGGGAGATGGCCAGGGCTAAGAACCATGCTGCCACAGATGGGATGGAGCACGATGGTTCTGGAGGGGGCCCCAAAAGACCTGTCCTGCTGCCTCAGGGCAGGATCCATCTGGCACAAGCCGTCCTGGGGGATTTTGTCTTTGTCCCACAGAGCTATGGGGAGGGAGAAGTCCTTCCCATGTGGCCAGCTGCTCAGCACCCCCTGCGCTGTGAGGCTGTGTGTATGCTGGCTGCAGCTCTGTGCCACTGCACATCACTCCTCAAAGCTCAGACAATATCAGCCTGTTTGTCCTGAGGGGAAACAGGAGGACAAATAGGAAGCCTCTAAGGAGAGAGGCTCCACATATCCTGAGGGGATGAATGAACACTGGAGCAGCCCAAACCTCCTCAGTGCCCCATCGGGGACCTGTGGTCCCCAGGCTGGTCGCGGTGGCAAGCAGCAGGCAGAGCCAGCACTGCCCTCTTTCTCCTCCTAAGAGGCACTTTCACACCTCTGTTTGTCTGCAGCACTTGAGAACCTGAAGAGCACTTAAAGGATTAGGCATGAGAAGACAATGCTGACGATCAGTGGCTGAAATTCTCCTCCCTCCCTTCCCCCTCTGTGTTTTTCCGCTCCCTGCCTTTAATGACTTATGCAGTCCCTGATGGTTTCCAAATTTCAAGTGCACGAGGTGTTACACAGGCCAGGCTTCTATGTCTCCTTATTATTCACAACAGAACAAGACCGAGACAGCAAATTGCTTTGTTGATCCTATGAAGGGAATCGATCCTTGCAGGCTTAGTGCATCTGACATGTTTATTGTGGCCGCGCGCGGGGAAGGATGCACGCGCGGGGAAGGATGCTCGCGCTGGCCCAGAGGGTCCAGGAGGGGTGGTCCAACCTGGGGGCTTCTGCAGCCCTGCTGCTCCTGGTGTCCCTCATCTGAGGTGCAGGGCAACATAAGGTTGGCATTAACTGCTGGGTTTGCAAAGCCAGGAGGCATGGATCTGGCTGCCTGACCACCCGGGCAGGTATTAAGTGGTACCCAGTCTGTGGGTATTGAGCACTGTGGCCACGAATGGGAATTAAAAAGCAAAACTCCACCAAAGCCAGGCTCTGCAGCCCGTGCCACCTCTGTGGGGCAGGGATGCTGCACAAACCAGGGGTCCAGCAGGTCTGGGCTGTCCCAGCACAGTGACAGCGGTGCCCACATGTGACCGCATCCTGCACCAGCCCAGACTGAGCATTTCAGGGCGAGGGCTGCTTTTCCAAACCAGCTCCTGGTCTGGAGGGCTTCGGGTTGGTTTTTATTCCCTTTCTTCATGATTTCTGGCACTGCCCGGCACAGTTCAAAGCTCACTCTGAGCTGAAGAAAACGAGATGGGAAGCAAAGGCAACCTGAAACTGGGCTGGAGAGAGAGTGATTACTTGTTAATGGAGCAGAGAGTGCAGCGAGATGAGGCTGTCCCAACACGGCGATTCAGGCAGTAAACCCCCCCTGCTGGGATCCTCTGCTACACACTTTCAAGAAAACTGAGTTTTTCAGAGACAATAACAGATCGTAAAGCTGCAGGACACACACAGGTCATTACCGAGGTGGCACGCAGGCACCTCGGGTGGCCGAGCCATGCAGACAGCAGGCACCAAACCAGGGCAGGTCAAGGCTGCCCCAGCACGAGGGTCCCAAGGGGAGCTGCCAGCCAGCTCCGGAGGTGGAGAATGCCTGTGTTAAACAACACCAGTAGCTGGCAAAAGATGTAACGTGTAAGCAAATATCACAGCAAAATAGCTGCTTGTAGATTCCAGCATCCCCTTTCCACATGAGCATAAATCTCACTGATTTTGGATAGGAGCGAACGTGCAAATTGTGCCATTCTTTAGCCAGCTTCAGGTGATGGCAGTAAACTAAATGATTTTCCAGCCTGGGGCTGCAACTTCATGCCCTGTGTGCACCCCAGGGTGTCAGCCCTGGCATGGGCTGGGGCCACGTTGGGTATTTCTGATGGGAGATCATTCATCTGCGTGGCTCCAACCCAGCTCTGAGCTGACCCAGCTCCCAGAGCCTTGCTATGGAGCACATCGGTGCTGGATTAGCTCTGAAGATTTCAGCCCAGGGGCTCGGATGACAATACAGTCCCAGCGCTTTGCTACTCCAGCATCTTTCATGCGACAGTTCATTGATTATCAAGCTACAAGGGACAACAGTCATAAATTCATTTGATCTTGTTTATAGTATTCGTCTGTCAGACTTCCCTGAATCGATTCCCATTTAAACCAGAATATTTCTCTTCAGGAAGAAAAAGGAGAAGAACACAAAGCCAACTATGTGTCACAGCAAACTTTCCTGACGCTGCCTCTCCTCGCGCTCCAGACGCCTCGGCAACAGCAGGGGCTGCCTGGGGCTGGGTGACCCGCTGGGAACCCCAAATAACCTGGTGGATGGGGAACAAGGGTCCTGTGGTCACACCAGGCAGGGATATGGGGTTTGGGATCCACCAGGGGCAAGAATTGCTGCTTGTCCTCACACCCACAATCCCCACTTGTGATACAGCAGAAATAACCTGTGCTTTTGGATAATTTTGGTATTTATAGCATGAGCTCATGGGGCAGAGGCTGTCCCCTAATTTGTTGCCCCTGCAACCACCGAGCTCAGCTCTCCCATGTCCCTGCTGTCCCCATAGGAAGCCCGGGAGCATCAGGTGTGACCCTGCCCCATCACCCAGCGGTGTCCTGGGGTGCTCCCCATGCCTGGCGGCAATGCCTTCCCTCCCCTGGTGAGTGCAGCCAATTAACGATGCACCCATTGTGCTTCTGTAATTGCACACTGTATTGCTCTAAACAGGAGCGGGGGCCCCCCCCCCCCCCAAATGGTTGCTGGGACTAGAGACTTGAAAATCCATTAAAGGATTTATTTTTTTATTTTTTATTTTACCCAATACCTTGGGGGTTTGAAAGCTCATCTGTGTGTTACTGCTCCAAATGGAAAACCAGAATAAATGCATATTTGAAGTAATAAAAGCCCTTTCGTACTAAATCCGAGTACAAATTAACAATTACTAGTGCTGTCTAATGCCTTTCTGCCTCAACATTTTCATTTAACAGCCGTTCTTTTATCTTCAATGCTCCAGTTATTTTTTTTCCTCCAAGATATTTATTGTTAAGTTGGGGGGGGGGTGTTGTGTTTTTCCCCCCCCTCCTCTCATTCTTTCCAATTTAGCAGCAGGAGGAAAGGATTTTATTTGCTGTTCCAGCAGAAAAGAGCAGGGGAGGGAGGGAGTGCTAGGGCTCCTGGCACAGAGCCCTGTTTCGAGCTGCCTCCTGCACGGCCGCTGTGCCACCAGCACCAGGGGGCTCAGCACCCTTTCCCTCCCCTGGTTCCCTGGAAGGGGAGTAGGGTGCTGGGCACCGCGTCCCTCTCACTTGGTGGATGCGTTATAGGTGTTATAGGGTCCGTGCCCACCCCAAGCACCATGCTGGCTGCTCAGGGGGAGATGTATAAGCTGGCAAGGTGCAGCGGGGGTGTCACCAGTTGTCACCCGGATAGATGCAAGCATTGCACAGCAGTCGCCAGCAGCCTTCTGCTGCCAGGTAGCAGCAAAGGGAACCTGGAAACAAGCCAGCTGGAGGTGTGGGGTGGCTTTTGCTCCCAAAATCTGGGAGCAGAAGGCACATCCTGGTGCTGCTCATCCAGCCAAAGGCAGCACGGAGCAAATACACTGGGGGAAAAGGTGCTCAGGCAAATCCTCCTGCGCTTCTCAAGGGCTGGGGGGCTCGAAGCATGGATGGAAAGCAAGCAAAGGAAGCAGCAGGGGAGTGAACCGAGGGCATGGGAACAGAAGTTTACCCCCAAGCCCTGCTCGTGCTGTGCACGCTTCCTCTTCACGCGCCGTTAGGTTTATGGGGAAGGCACAGAGCACAGCTGGGCACTGAGCAGCGGCATCTGATTAGCGCTCTGCAAACAGGCAGGGCTGCTGGATCTGAGCATGCAGCTTCGGAGGCTTGGGCAGAGAAGGGATAGCCCAGGGGAAGTCCACTGGGTACTGCAAGGGGTACTCTCCCACTTCCAGATGCCCCCAGTTGCCCCTGTCCGGGCCATGCATCCCTGCAGGTTGCGGGAGGGTTTGTGCGATGCCGAGAGCACAACACATAGCTTCTCTCAGACCTTTGGAGAAGGGCGTAATGAAACCTATCTTTGGAAAAAGAAATTAATTTGAATATTTTGCTTATTCTAGAAGGAGATGCCCTGTGGTTTTCCTCTCCCACAAGAACTGTGTCTAGCTTCTCTTCGGTCCAGTTCCTCACATCACCAACACAGCACCAGGAAAGCACCATTGAGGGATGGAGCTGAGACCACCACGGGCTCTCACCTTCCCCTGAGACCACCCTGGGCTCGCTCACGCTCCTACCACACCAGCTGGAGTCAGAGCAAAGTCCAGCTCAGGTCAGACAAGGAAGTTTTGGAGCATTTCCTTGGCTCCAGACCACTATCTTTAGTAGGAAGAAATAATAATAATAAGCCCCTTGGGGACTCTTGAGAAGCAATGGGCCTGGCCCCTACCTCAGGAGGCCCAAGGAGCCCTCCAAGCTCTGCTGGAGCACTGAGGGCCCTCCCAAATTGCCCTTTTCAGCCTCCCACCACCCTCTGTGAGACAGGTGCGATGCTCACCCTGCTGCGAAGCACCTTGAAACCCCAGATAGAAGCAGAATGCCTCCACCAGGCCCTTGCCCCGGGCTTTGCCATTTGGTTGAGCAGTGTTTTGAAATGCAGTTCCCATTCCTTGCCTCCCCGCCTCTCCAGGGAGCACCGTGTGCTCTCAGCAAGGCCGGGGCACGCTCTGGAATTCAATTCAATTCATCCCAATCAGCAGCGGCAGCTCCGAGGGCAAATGGAGAAAGCCGAGAACGTTGTCTCAGTTAATAAGATAACAATTTAGCATGTGGTGGGGCTTCTTTCCCTCTTCCTCTGCCTCCGTTCAACGCAGATGCTTGGAGTTGCCTCCAAGTAATTTAGTAGAAAGGCTGCTATGATTTCAATCCCCCATCCACCCTGTTACCATCCAGCAATGCTTCTTGTCACCAGCTAACGGCATTTAAAATATTTACAGCCCTGTCCTTTCCCTGGGGAAGGATCAGAATAAATCATTGTAGCCAACAATAAATCAAAAATTAATCTCCCGAAAGTGCGAGGCCTGTCCGATCCCTCAAATAACAAGCAGAAGAATTTATCAAGTAAATTGGTGCCGGTGTCTGCATGGCATCGCCGTGGGGCGTAATGGATGGGGTGGGAGGGCAGACGGCTCGGCCAGCCCAGGGACTCACACCCCGGGGAGGAAGGTTTGGGCACGGTGCTGGGGTCACCGAGTGCCACCTTCCCCTGCCACCCCTGCTGCTGTGGGGAGAGCTCGTCCCGCTCCCTGCTCGCCTTCTCCGACCTGCAGCAGGAGGTGTTGGTGCTCAGGTGGAGCCACAGGGAAGGAATTTGTGCTATCTCCGTTTTTGCCCCATTTCCGTGCCCAGGCTTCACCTCCCGCAGGGGTCACGCTCCCAGGGACACACCGCGGTGACGTGGGCTGAGCACAGAAAGGGTGGGAGGGAAGCCACGAGGTCCTTCACGAGGTAGCATCCATTTTTTTTCCACTTCCAACATTATATATATACATACACACTCATCCTTAATAGCAACTAATACATATTGTTTTGTTGTAGGATATTATTCATTTAAATCTCAGTCACATTACACGCACACACGCATTTACTGCATCTTTTACAATGAGGCTGCCCTGGGAAGGGCTCAGCTCACAGCTCAGACACAAGAACAGCACCCGGACCGCAGGGTTCAGGGCCAGCAGGGGAGCTGCTGGGGAAGGTGAGGAGCTTTCTGCTCCTGGACACAGAGCAGGGGCACGGGGACTGACCTGGGACCTGCAGGGGCGACCCCTCGGTGTCCAGCGGGGCACCCCGGGCTCTGCTCGCAAGGTGCCTTCCCCAGGCTGCCATCAGAGGCAGATCTGTCTGCCCTTCAGGAAGGAGCAGCAGGTCTCTGGAGATCCCTGCTTGGGCTGGGAACAGCTCTTAGGTCAGCGGAGATCCAAATAGTTCTGGGAGGCTCTGATGTAGATCGCATGTGAAAGCAGCGTGAAGCAGGGAGCAAAGAGTTTTGCTGAGGTTCTCTTACAAGTCTCCAGAGATTTCTTTTTCGACAGCAAGAAGCACACACAGAAGTAAGATTTTTCTCCCTGCAGAAACGATGGCATGGCCATGCAGCCACGGGACCAGTTGTAAAACTCTGCTACAAGCAAGGTGCAAACCCAGGCAGCAGCTCAGCTCCTGCACAGCCACGCCAGCCCCCGTCCTGCCAGCCCACAGCTCCGTAAAAAGCTGAGTTATCCGAACACCAAAATAGCTCTCTGCCCCCAGTTTACAGATGTTATATCTGCTTTTTCTGCAGCAGAGAAAAAATTTCCTTTTGATCTTTTTTCTTTCCTTTTTTTTTTTTTTTTTTTTTTTGCCAAAAATTGAGACTAAATTCATCTGTACTAATTGCTCCCAACAGACATTCTGTGGGCACCTCCTGTTTCTGCTGCAGCTCAGGATCTAGATACTTCGACAATCTTACAAGAGACAGATGAAGGAATTAGAGGAATGTATCAAGAGGACCCTGCAGGTGCACAGGGAGTGTAAGCGTTTACCTGGAAAGCGATGCAGAGGGGGGCAGATCTGCCACGGGACTCCTAAACCTGCTTTTTGCTGAGCTTCTCATCACAGTTGGGATCTCTGGACTGAAGAGAGCACGCAGGTATTTTGTGGTGTTACTAATACACATTTCTTATAAACCTATGTTTGCATACATGATTTATACGGTGTCAGAGCTGCAGGGCTGGCTAACCTAAGCAGCAAATTAACTTGGGAAGTGCCAGGGTGCATTAGTTTGACTGACAGGAAAACAGCCAGAGCTAGGTCAGCAGATGTGTTAGGAACCTTAGTGTTTTCCTTAATAGAACCAGAGACCTCTTTAACAATAAATTAATCTCTGTCAATAGCACACATAATAGGGCTGCCCTGACAGACGGGTCCCTAGGATGCCCTCCCAGACCATCTCTCTAGCAGGATGTGTGCAGAGATGGGGCTGGTGCTCACGGGAGGATCCAGGGATTTTTCCTGGATGAAACTGAGTAAGAACACCAAATATCCAACCCCCAAACCACGCTGCTTTAAGCCAAAGCCTCGGGCTTGGCCCCGTTGCCTTGTGAACTGCTGCACAAGGAGGCAGGCTTCACAGTTCCTGTTTTCTTCCTCGGCACTAAACACCAAGGCAGACAACAAAGTCGTTACTCGTAAAGCTATTCAGGTGCTTTTTGCAGGCTTTTACAAAATTTGCCAACTACGTATCCACGTGGGTGTGTGTTGATTTCAGTGTTTTTCTTGTTGTGAGTTACAGAGATGAGAGTGCTCTGTTCAAAGGAAGTCTCCTTCTGTCTCCTCGTACCCATTTCTCCCTTTCCTCATCTCTCTAGCCAGCTACAATCACACTTCTGCGGCACATCTATCTCCCATGTAATTATCTACCTATGGTACTGGATAGCTTGGCTCCCCATTCATCTTCATGCACACCAACACAAACGCCCATCAGCTCAGGATTACTGCTCTTTCATGTCTTCCCTGTTCCCATTCCCCTGCAGGCACAGGGCAGAGGGCACCCCCGGAGCTGTGATTCCTCCCAGGAAGGTCACGAGAGCCCACCCGAAATCATTCGGATCCACACCCTGATGTCCATGCAAAGAGCCCGCGCTGTGCCCAAATGGCCACAAGCATTCATAGGGCCAGCCGTGAGGCCAGGCACAAGAACGTGCCCAAACTGGAGATCTTCATGTGTACTCACACAAGGATTTATGGACGCGAGCACCAGGACTGTGCACACAAGCACACTGGTATTTGTGGTGGCTCAAAAACAAAAGCTCACAGCTACCCTGCACCTGCCTGCACTCATAGCAAACCCAGCAGCGACACAGGCACCCGAGCCACTCGCAGTGACAAACCTCACTGGGTTTCTCCCATTCTTCATCAGAAATTGCTCCAGGTCCTCACCCAGCAGCGCACGGAGCCTGCCAGTGACACTCTATTTACGATTTTGCTTTTGATTTACTCTTGGTGGTTTTATTCTCACCCCATTCTCATTTTATGTGACACTTCCTCCACTCCTATTTGTTTCTTCTTTACAGATGGCACTGTCAGGTGGGGAGGATTGGATGTTAGAGCTGTCCTGGTTGCACGAGGAACAACTCAATACATTGAGCCATGTTCTCCAGCAGCCCTGGCCACTGCCTTAGCCAGATTTTTCCTCAAAGCAGCAGCGAGTTGTTTACAATCGTATAAATAGGCTCGTTATTTATCACAATTATCACCAATAATGTATAGAAATGAAAGTGAAAATCATGAAAACATGGCTGGATTTCATTTTCCTGCCAAAGCCAAGGCAGCTCTGGCTCAGACTTTGGGCTTCTCGTCCCATGCAGAGAGAGCAACGTGCTCTTTTCCTGCAGGGAAAGGAAAGCTCATCCACCTTCGGGTTGTTCATACTGCCTGGGATGGTGCCTTATGGTCACCCAAGGGGAGGATGAGCCAGAGGGAAGCACTCACTCGCTGTCACAGAGACAAGGCGGAGATGGCAGGGCAGAACGTGCTCACTCAGCTTGTCAAGGCGTGAGGAGCTAAAATTGGTGCCTACCTGACATGCTGAAAGGAACCCGAGGCTGCCGCACAATTACTGTTCCAAACACAGTGATGTTTATCCTGCAGCAATTTTCCATAATTACACTGACAGCACCTGACAGCCCCATGTCAGTGCCGCAGGAGCCATCCCTGGCAGCTGATGTGATGCTCTGGGGTCGGTCTGCTGGCTCGCTCCTCTTCCCCCTCCGTGCTAATCTCCACCTCTCTGATTATTTTTGATGGCTTTTGACCAGAGATTGCAGCTCAGGAAAGCGGGATCTGGATAAATCCTGGTCTAACCAGAGATGAGGCATTCAGCTGCTGGGACCAAGGACCCCCCAGCCATGCTGAGATGGCTGCAAGAGCCAAGCTGTACTTGCAGTTAACAGCCCTGTTTGTTTTCCAGTAGCCAAAGCTGGGAAGTGATGAATGTGGGCACATCCTGGCTTGGGTAAGTCACAGCCAGCCCACCAACATCAGGGGAAAGAGATTTACCCACCTGGGGCCAAGGATGCCCTTCGCCACCAGGCACATTTCTCCCCATGCTCAGAAATGCCTCCAAAAGCTTTCATATTTTGCATGTCCAGTTTCTCCTGGAGGGAAGCTCATGGCCTGGGCTGGAGGGGAAGGTAACACAACCTGGATGTGACACAGCTCCTCTCAGCCCGATGCACCGAGAGGATGGAGAGCAGGGAAGGCAGCACCCTGCGTGCAGCCTCCCCTTCCCTCACATCCCCATGCAGGCACAAGAAGCTGGGCACATCACTCACACTCAGTTCTCTCTGCTGTCTCAGTTCAGATTTAATTTTAAATTGCCTTGCTTCCTTTGAAACCTCACTGGAGACTTTCCCATAAGGCTCATCTAAAACCTTCCATCTCTGCTTTAAACTCAAGGAAAATTTTCAGGGAATTTTCCCTCCTTGGGAAAAAAAAAATAATCTGTTTTTCATCACAACAACAAACAAAATAATAAAGTTTGAATTTCCAGATAAAACATTTCATTTTTCAGGTGTCAATCAGTCCTGGCTTTTCATTTTTCAGGCTGTTGATGAAAGCAGTGTGGGAGGCAAAAAAAAACAAGCCCCAAGCCTTGCAGTCACCCCAGGGATTTTGTACATTCAGCCTGCTCCAGGTCTTCCTCTGTGCCCTGCTTTACTCTGCTCTTTACCTCGTGGTGCAGAAATCCTCTCCTGCACCCCTAACCTCTCCAGGTCTCTGCTGAAAACACCACACCACCTCTGCCTTCTCCCTGCATCCATTACAGGTGAGCACAGCCTTACAAACCCCTGCCAAGCACCCGAGGTTCAGGGCAGGCTCCGCATCTGCAGGACGGCTTCAGGGCTCGCTTCTCAGAGGCAAGGAAGCCCCAGCAATTTCCAGCAGTGTTGCAAAGTCATCTGGTCCTTAATTGGAAAGATGGGCTCCCCCTCCCTCCAGGGAAGCCATCTGGAGAAAGTCTGGCGAGAGACTGGGAACAAATGTGGGGGACAGATGTGATCTTGTCTTGAACACACTCCCCAAGAGGCCGCTCCATGCTTAGTTTTGATCAGGACAGTGGGTAGCAGACAGCAGGCTGGTGAATGTAAATAACTTCCCTCAGCTGAGCTTAAATTAATTCACTTTGCTGAATTCCACTGTTTGCTCTTGACACATCAGGCAGGAATGAGGTGGGACTGATTCTCCCCAGCCCTGCTTTGCCTTCATCACACTGGTGCCACTTTGCACCAGCCAGAAGCGAGGCCCCTGAGGGACCCAGTGCCACGGATGACATAGGGCTGCTCAGATGGTTTGTTCAGGGAGGTGATTTAGGAGGACATTTCCAGGCATTTATCCAGTGTATAAACCACAGATCAGCAGGAATTTCAGTGCACAGCTCCCCGTCACCCCAGCCACGTGTGCTGCAGCATCCCTGAGCAGAAGCTGGCAAAAGGGTTTGCCCAGACTGCTCCCCAAAAGCCTGCTCCTTGCCCTCGCCATCAGCAGGGAAAGCTGTGCTGGTTCCCCCTCCCCTGGGTACCACAGCCCTAGGGGGGATGCTCTCAGGTGGATGGCCCCACTGAGGCCCTCATCCCAAGCACGCTCTACCCTTGCCCTCCGGTTCACCAAGTGTTAATTGGCCCCAATCCTGTGGGGATGATTTGGGATCATTTGGGATGATCAGGCCACATGCTTACCCAGGCAATGGATTCTGACAGTGTGACATTAAGGGGGAAAATAATACAGCTCAGCCTGGGGGGTGTGGTAATGGAAGTTTCATCGCCCTAACTGCCTCTTCTCCTGACCCCAGCAGCCAGGCAGATAATTGGGTTTAGGACCAACCAGGATGCTGAGGACAGCTTGCCCTGGGTGCAGAGAAATGCCCCCATGGACACCTGCGTGCAGTGGCAGCCCTCGGTGAACCCTTTGCACGCGGGCAGCAGGTAAAGGAGTCGGCCCCGTGGCAGCTTCTCCCTTTGCTTAGGGGGCACAGGGCCTGTTTGCACAGGTTCCTTTACCGAAAGGAAGAAAAATGTTACACAGAGCAAACAGCAGAAGGAAATAACAAAGCAGGTCATGCTCCTGCAGCATGAAGAAGGTGCTGAGAACGGAGCAAACACCGCGGGCATTGCACGGGTCAGGGGAGCACCCGCAGGCACATCCCAGGCTGGGAACAATCACGGCCAGATTCATGCCAGACTGCAGCTGATGGGGGATGCTGATTTGCACCAGCTCCTGCCTGCTGATAAATCGCTCAACCCTCACCACCACTGGTCCTGCACAGGGCGGTCATTTCTGCCCCAGCAGCCGCTGCAGGAGCTGCACGGATGTGTGGGGCCGGGGGACACAGACCTGGCGAGCAGGCATCGCTGTTCATGCAGGAGCACAGACTTTATTTCCATGTCAACGGCAAAGATGCTGAGCCAGTTGTACAGAACACACATACATAACTAGCTGCCTCATTATTTATAATAATGCGGTTAGTTTATGCCCAATCCCATATATAAAATGATTCGAGGCAGTTTTTAATGAGAATTAGGGCTGGATTCCTGCACTAAATCAGGAGACAAACCCTGGGGTTTAAAGGACCTTCTGTTCCTAAACACATGCATCCAACCTGGGTATTTTGACCATACTGTAGAGAAGCCCACAGTGACTTTTGCCATGTTTCTGGTTTTTAGATGTAGCAACCACCCATACACCCCTCATATCTCGGGACCTTCGATGACTACACACACACAGCCAAGCCCACGAACAGATAACTCACGCAAGCCTTGGGCACGTACCCAGTGGCATTTACAAAACACACACTTCATGGGCTCCCACGTGTGGTGAGCTCACTTGTACTGCCCAGAGGGCACCCACGACATGCTGCCAACCCTGACATCACCACATCACCACTGCAGGTCCTGCAATGCCACTGAAGGAGTTTCCTCGCACAGCCGCACACCCAGCACTGACACACACCTTGGCGTATTTTGCATGCACACCTATCGACATTGGCAACTTCTGGTGCCTTTGAGATTTAAATGACAGCACAGTGTCTAATATTTAACACTCCTAGCATTGCATATTCATTTGCCGTTAGAGCAAACACGAACTAATTAGTAGAATTAATTAGTGTGATGCAGCAAAACGAAGAAAAGAGAAGGAGAGACACAGAAAAGAGAAAAGAGACCAAAGGGGGAGGGATAGGGAAGAAAAAGAGAATACAGAAGACCAAGATAGTTGAGAACGACAGGCAGATATAAGCCCTATAGAAAATTAAGAGCTGACTTAATTAAGCTCTGAATATCAACAGCTATGGATAGAATCCCACCAAGGGCTGAGGCAGCCTCCAGGGGAATATCCATTGCCTCCCTCCTTCCCCAGAAGAGCAGTGCATCCCCTGGATGGTCCCTCTGAGCACTGATCCTGCCAGCTGGGGGCTTTTGGCCCCCATATTTTTGGCCAAGCACCAGTTTGGCTGAAAGCAGGCTGGAGAGCAGACCTGCTCATGGAGAGGCTGGAGGGGACGAGATTCTGAAAGCAAACAAGGACTAAAAATACTGTAAGGAAGACCGATGTGCTAGACAGAGCACAGCAGCTCTTGACAATTGTGCTCCATACATCAAGTCCCAGCCACTCAGCAAGAACATGTGCCCACAGACATCGAGCACACATTAAATCCCACAGTACACGAGCATGGACGTGCTGCCCCCCCGGGCTGTCCTTCACCCCCAGACACCTCCTTTCCATCCAAACTCCAGCCACACAGCTCCTCACCATCGCCGGGAAACAGAGCACGCTGTGGAGAACGGCAGCCCTCAGAACTGTGCTGCTCTCCCCCAGGGAGAAGTCATTTACTGCTCCAACCTGCAGCACGGCTTGGGGTTTTCATCCTCCCCACTGCTCATCCAGAAGATGAAAGAGTCTGAGGATTTCTCTGCCTCCCCATCCGCCTTGGCCTGTGCCACACACTGTGGATGATAAGGCATTAAGGCTCTCAACTAGCGAATTTCTCAAGGCAATATTGACTAAAAGGTTTCCTTAAGTGTCCCCTGATAGGCAGCATTTGATGGGGCTTAAAGGCAGCAGGGAGCTGAGGCTGGATTTCAGAGATCTGCTCTCAGTGCCCCTCAGGCAGCCAGTTAGCAGACCGCCCTTTAATTACAAGTGACCCCAACGACCTGCAGCATCAACATTTTGAAACAAGGCGCTCACTCGTCCCCGTGTGCCTCGACAAGGCAGGGAAAGGGAGGCAGGAGCCAGGGGGCTGCCACAGGCTGGGACACAGGCAGGATGCTGCTGCTGGTGCCCCTTAACCTTGGCCAGAGCTAACCAATCGCCAGCATCTCAAGGTTTTAAGCTAAAATGAAATTAATATTGCACCTAAATCTGTTGGGAAGAGCCAGCAGCCCCCAGCAGCCTGGGGCAGAGGCAGAGCTGAAGCCCCCAGCCCCTTCCCAGGGCTGGCTGTGGAGCCACGCAGGAGGGCAGGGGGTTTGCAACCAACTCCCTGCAGGGTCAGCCAGCCCCAGGACTGTGACAGCAGCACAGCCTGGCTCTGCCAGCAGCATAGCCGGGCTCTGCCCTCCCCAGCCCGTTGGTGCAAGCTGTCCCCATGATATTTCACTGTTAGCACACACAGAAAGGGCTCAGAGTTGCCTATTGCCAGCGCCACCCCACTGAACCTGGTGCTGATGTTTTAAATGTTATCTATCCTGTGCAGGAAAAGAGGCCCCTCGTGTAACAAACAGCTTCCACACATCCCTCCTCCAAGCCCCTCTTTTCAGTAAATCCGTTCTTTAATTAAAATTCTTTTCAGTGCCCAGCCCCATTGATTAGCTGAGGGGCTGCTGATGGAGGAGAGGAGCCTGGGGAAACAGCGCTCGCTCCTACTGCATCTGCTGGCTCCTTGTTCTGGCTCAACATGAGACCCAGGCACAGCTCTGATCCCCTCCCGGTAACCCATCCACTCCCAGGCCCTACAAACTTTGCAATGGTTTTTTTCACAGGGAAAAAAAATACATATATAACACACAGACACACAGACTGGGCTACAAAAGGAGAGCAGAGTAATGACGGCAAATTGAGAACTGTTCTGTCAAGGCCAGTCCACAGGAGGATGCACAACACTGCCAGAAGCACTTACAGGGGCTGAACCACAACGAGGTTGAACATCTGCCTTGGGTTACAAATGCATGTGAGCACAAACCCCTCGGAGAAGGGGAAGCTGACCTGAGTGAACTGCTAAGCTTCAGTGTCACAGCCATAAAACCCGACGCTAAAACAGGAGAAAAATGTTTGAAATGTTTTCTTGATTAACACAGCCTGGAAATTTAAACTGTGAACTGACCCTGTAGATGCTGGATGAGTTCTTGCTGTTGCAGGAGCAAGACGGGTGCGGAGGAAGCCTGCGTTGGTGCAGCGCATTGAGAGGAACCCGGTCTGGCCCCAGTCCTACTTGGAAGGATGGGAATGCTGAAGGCTTCACCCTGCCTCCAAAACATCTCACAGGCAGTAATTAATTCTCACAGAAGCCTTGTGTGGGAGAGGACAGGAACTGGGACTCCTCGAGAGACATCACCAACTCCCTGCAGTGCCAGGAGCGAGGAGGAGGATGCAAAGGTTGGTCAGAGGGACCAAACCCAATGCTCAGCACCAGCCACGCCAGACACAACCCAGCACCACGAGGGGCTTCACTGGAAATCCCTTGTGAACCAGTTCACCCAGGGCCACAGTGCTGAAGACAAACAAAACTTTCCTTTCAGCCTTGCATTAATGATCCCGCATCCCAATTATCTACATAAAAGAGCTGAAACGGTTTATTTTTGCTGTTTCTCCCTTAAAATTCATAGTTCTCCAGTACGAAAAGGAGCCTGCCTTGCCCTCCAAGCATTATGCTGAACAGAAGCTGACCACTGAACTCTGTGCAAAGCATTTGGGCTTTACCACCCAGCATCACCTCGGTGTTCGAGCACTGGTGAGAGCTCTGCTGGGTGCAGGCATCTGAGCAGCAAAGTGCAGCCCAGCTGCACGCAGCCATCATTGTACTGCCTTCACTTCCACTTGATGAAGCAGAGCAACCATCCAAGAGGACGTTTGCCAAAGCACACATGGGGCTGAGGAGAGTTTGACCTCCCCTGTGAGCACACGAGCTGCCAGGATGAGTCCTGCCTGGCCCAGGCTGTGCCTCTCCGCTTGCAGTTGGCACTGCAATGGCAACCAGGGGTATAAAGTGGTGGTGTCAAACAGCACATCTTGCATTATTCAGGCTGAAACCAGGTGCCACCAGTTGGCACAGGCAGCCCGAGCCCAGTTAGACTCCCTCTGCCACCAGGCTGAAGACCCCCAGCACTGCCAGCACCAGCTGCCCGAGGCAGGAGGATTCAAGAGGGGTCCGAGCCCAGCCCTTGAGACAAGGAGGACCCAGAGGGCGGGTGCTGGTGCAGGGACAGCAGCAGGGACTCATCTAACAGCTGGCTGCTGCAGGGCTGGTCCCCAACACCCTCCAGCCCCACTCGGAGCAGTGCTTTCCCATGGCACTTGGTAGCACTTTGTCACCTTTTTCACCAGGGGACTGAGCACAATGAGGTCCCAGTGTCCACATGGCAGAAGATGGGGCTGTCCTTGTCTCAGGATTAGGACATCTTCCCCAGCCCCATGTTTGCTTGTTTCCCACTCTGCCTTCCCCTATCAGCCCTCGTTATCTGATAAATTCGCTGGGACAGCCGGAAACAGCTGATTAGCACTAACAGGAGGGAGCTGACACCTCAGCAGGGAAATTACAGGGAACAAGAGATAAGCAAGGACCCTGAGCACACCAAGATAACACGGGCTGGTGTTTCAGCACTGGCTCAGCCTAGGTGGCAGGGAGGTTGAGCACGAACACCCCCGTGCAGGGATGCCAGCCAGCTCACCCGAACCAGGAGATGCATATTTACCCTGACAGAGGAATACACGAGATTCAGCAGAAGCAGTGATGGCAGTCAGCAGTGCTCTCTTCTCCACAGATGGCAGGAGACAGGGAAGTCTATAAATAAATCCCCTTTATCTCCCTGCGAGGCACCAGGTGAGACCCCAGCTGCATCAGAGGCCATTACCCTAAACTCAGAGGCACACGGGGAAACCCACGGCCACCCAGATGGTCAGAATCTCAGTGCAGAGGAAGAACAACTGGGTTTTCCTTGATGAGGACGGCAGGCACCTCTAAAAGGTCAGGGGCACCTCCGTTGGTGCACGAAGGACCTGGTGCACGCAGCACAGGACCCAGCACCAGCTGCGGACAAGGCTCGGTGCCTGCCCCATGTTCATTTCCTCGGCAGGGGAAACCGAGCTCGACTGATCAACAGCTTCAGCTGCCACTGCAAATCCTGACCTGCGGACCACAAGACAAATCGGAGGCTTCCAGGCAGCCGAGAGCTTTGTGGCCGTGGTTAATGTGCCTCCCTATCTGTGTGCAGACAAAGGCATAGAAGTGACAAACTGCACACCCTCCTGCAATTACGGTCACACCATGGAGGATGTATTTTTGACCTGGCAGCTCTAGCAGGGCCCTCTTCGAACACATAAAAATCTTTTCTCTTTGTTTATTACGCGACGCATCTGATGACACCGCACACATCAGAGTGTCTAATTGCCTGGAGTATTCCAATGGGTGCCACTTGGCCGATCGTAAACTGTCAGCAAAGGAAAATTACTGATAAACACACTATCCTGCCTCGTCGTATAAATAATTGGTAGTATTATGAATGCATGAGCCAGCACAATTAGGACCTGAAGGTTGTGCCATATGTCACAGCAAAGCTAATTTCTCTTAGATTTGCAATGAGGCCTATTACTCAACGTCACAGGCTTATTTAGGAGTGAATTCTGGCTTGATGTAAATCAGCCTAACTGTAAGAGAACGGGGCCGCTCTGATTTATGTCAGGTGATGAACCAGTCCGTAATGTCCATATGGGTCTGTAATTATCCATATGGACACAGATATGGACATCCTGCACAAAACCACTGCTGGGTCTGTTACAGTTACAATTCGAGGTAATAAAAAAGGCTAATGTTATGTTATGTGCCCATCACAAGTCCCAGGCTAGCAAGAGAGCAAAATTTGCCAATTGTTACAGGCCCTAAGCAGACCAAAATGTCCATTCCCTTTGGCTGAGGCTGAATTAGTGGGAGATTAACTTTGTGAGCATAACACCAGCACGGGAAACGCCACCACTGACGTGAGGGTGGACACCTCGGCTCAGGGGGACACCGCACAGCACAGCTGCAGACCTCCCCAAAGCCAGGCAGCCCCGGGTGGATTCCTCCATCACCGTGAGCCACAAAGCACCGAGAGACACCCGGCAAGGCGAGGGTGGCAGGAGATGAGTCAGCCGCCCCCGTGCTGGAGGAGACTCGGTGGGAGCTGTTGGAGGATGTTGTGCCTGCCTGCAGCCTCGCCGCCTCCCTGCAGGGAACCCCCTGCGCACTCAGGGATTCCAGGGGGAGGCTCCAAAGATTCCTGGGATCAGACCACACAGAGCAGGGTCAAGGCTGGTTTATGGTACATTAAGCGCAGACAGCAAGATGGATATGGGGTGCTTCTGTGTTGGGTAGATTTGTGAGCAGAGGAGCTGTGCTGAGCTTGAGCTCCTCGGGGAGATAGATCCCACTGAATGCAGCTGCAATGCTGCCCACCCACCCTCGGTGCTTTCAGGGTTTTGCAAGGAGCTGAGATCTGGTTATCCGTGGCAGATCCAGCTCCTCAGTGGCGACCCAGCAGTCAGGGGAGCCAAGCAGCTCTTGCTTTGAGCGCTGAGACTCGCACTGCAGGAGGTTTGATTGCAAGCACTGCTTGCTTCAGCCAAATCCCCCTGGTTACAGCACCGAGCCCCTGGCAGCCCTGGGCAGTAGCACAAGCAGATTGGCCACAGAGGCCACCCCAGCCCTTTCCCTAGACTCATTGAGGGGCTGAGACCCCTGAGAGCTGTGCCAAGGCTGCAGACCCTGTGCCAGGGTCTCAGCTCCCCTGATCCTTCCTCATTTTCTGGAGCAGAACTCTTGCCAAATTTCGTACGAGACACGAAATGGAAGCCTGGCCCACTCCCAAGCATTGATCTTCCTCCAGCTTATGAATACAGCAACCATCCAGCTACTTTGCCGGCAGCCTCGTCACCCCCTTTGCCCCCGACACAGCTCTGCCCCCCAGCACAGCTCGCCCAGGTTTGGCCGCAGAGAGGCGGCGAGCAGACAGCTGCCTGTTAGAGATGATTTATCGCATCGCCTCGTGCCTCGGGATTCCTGGTGGTTTGCAGGCTGTGCTATAGAAACAGAGCACTTTTCCTGCCTCTTCTGAAGCCGTGCAAACCTTCGTCAGGGCCGGCTAGCTGATTTTATTCAGAACAGGATAGCAGAGCTAATAAGCGCCAGCAAAGCAAGCATTAATAAGGCGCTATAAATATCAGTGTCCCTCTCAGAAGCAGCAAGGGGGGCTCAGCTTTCAGTTATACGCCTTGCAGCAAACCTAAGGCTTGAACCTACACAGAAATCCCCTCTGATCCACTACGGGCTCACATTATCCACAGCACTAGCTCTTTTAATTTGACATTTTCCTCCAGCTTCCCCAGCCTGATTCAAACTCCAGCCAACGAAAGAGAGAGAATTTACATTTCCAATTCATAGGCAATACAGTCCATTAGGTTTAACAAGTGAATGAACTTCACATGTAACCTACAGCAAGCATCAGCTCTGTGGCTATTCATTTTAACTGATTACCTCGTTTGCTATATCTAGGAGCCCCGGCGTGGCCATGGCAACTGGTTTTGCTTAAATGCAGCTGAAGAGTGAAGTTAATTTTAGATTAGGTGAGGAGGAGGCTGGTGCACCGAGGGGAGCTCGGTGCTGGATTTCTCTTCTCCTTTGCTGATGGGAACCGCTCAGCCTGCCAGCTCTGCACCGGGGGCCAGACCCTCGCAGCATCCCCAGCACGGCCCCGCTGTGTGCCAGGCTTCGCTGCACCAGACCGACCCCACAAAAGCTCCTAGCCATCTGTGAGCCCTCCAAGCCCTGGTTCTGCTGGGGTGATGCCTCTCTCCAGGCTGGAGGCAGCTTCTCCAGCAGCCTCACACACCCTCAGTGCAGCAAAGCAGATGGTGTGGCTCCTTGCACCCTGGGTAGGGCTCACCCAGGTGGGCTGGCTTGCCCTTGCTGCTCCAGCACTTCATACATCACTGAAATCATTTCTTCTGTGCATTATAAAGGTGTCAGAAACGTCCTTAAAACCCCAGGCCCGGGGATGGTTATATGCCAGCTCAGTACACTCATCGATGTATATTGATGTGAATATTCATACCAGGGCCAGAAATATCATAAATAAGCTAAAAGTGACCTTAAGCATAATTAGCACTTTGGACCTAAGAGGCATATTTTGGTTGTTCTCATGAGAACATGAAGTAAGTGGTAAATGGGCATTTCTTTGCAGCAAGGCTGCCTCTTACTAAGTGCCTCCTGCAGGCAGCCAGCAATGCAAGGCTCCTTCCCTCAAGGCTTTCAGTCCAGCCAAGGCTCACCCTAGGAAATTTCCAGGGGGCTAGGTTAAACCCCTGCTCTTTTGGGGTTTCTGCCCTCTTCACTCCCTGCTCCTGTGACATTTCTGGCTCGCTGCACTCACCCAGATCATGCCACCCAAGAGCATCCACTCGGCACTGGTGCCCTGTTGCAAAGCCATTTCTTCTCTCTGCCAGCTTAGGCTTGTCATCCTTTCTATTTTAGCCCAGCTGGAGCTTAACCAACCTTTTCCATGTAACCTGAAGGAAGGACAGCTACTGCAGGCACCGGGCTGTGCTCAGCCCCAGCACGGCAGTGCACTGCACTCACCTCCCCATGCACATGGGTGCTTGCTGGGTGCTCAGCAGCACCCGCTCCGCAGCCTGGCTTAAAGCAAACTGCCCTGAAGGGCGCACTGCAAATGCACAGGTGGGCAAACCCATCGAGTATCAGCTCCGCAAACTGGCAGCATGCAATATATAGCTATGCATATGATAAATATATAACCAAGTGTTAGCATTTTTGTTATATACCCATACACTGTATGCAAACCATCGCTGTCTATTAATACATATATACATATGCTCACTTAAGCAATAATGAAACAAAAACAAGACCAAAACGTGCCTTTCTTTGGCTCCAAACTGTTTCCAAGTGTAACAGGAGTACATCTGCCCGTACCCATGCCTGCTGTCAGGGGCTGCTCTTCTACAGCACCAGGCACAGCAGCACGCCAAGCCCAGCTCCAGGTATCCAAAGCATGAGCAATAATCAAGGGAAGAATCTGGCCCATCCAGTGAATGGGTATTCTACTTTTCTCAAGTAATCTTTTATTTATTTGGGCAACAGTTCTGCTAGTGCACATCAGTCTTGGTGGCACCAAGGACTTTAGCTCCCACCCAAGGGCGCAGACAGGTCTGGGCCAAGCCTAGGTCTCTGCTTGCACAAGGTTTAGTGCTAAGATGGTCACAGAGCTCCTTCTATTTATTTATTTGCAAGCAGGCCTGTGTCCATCTGGGCCAGGACTTCAGAAGACAAAAATAACCAGGATTTCTAGCAAGTAACAGCTCCTTGCCAGAAACTGGGGAAGAGAGAGAGGAGCATCAGCCGCTACAGCCTTTTCCACGAGAGAGTTAAAAAACTTCATGCAGAGAAGCCTATTGAGATTGATTAACCAACGTTGTGATTTGTAATTTTGCTTAATGCTATTAAAGAAAAGCATTGACCATTTGTTCGGGAGAGAGACTGGCAGGGCGCCAAGTTTTTGCATAATGAATTCAGAGGATTAATCCTATTAGTCTTCCTCCCCTCCCCCAGCCCCTTAAACTTCCCCGAAGACGAATCGCAGATGCGATGCAAAACCCAACCGAACAGCCAGATATTGGCTGAGCTGCATCTGATATCTCCAAGACCTTTGTGCTTGCCCTGCGAGATAGCAGAATGACTCAGAGGAGCGGCAGTAGGTGAGGAGAACAATGGTGATATTATCAGCGAGGCTGGGAGACTGCTTCAAAGCCTCGAGCAGCTGAAATATGCGGAACAATAGAGGAGGGGGGGAAAAAAATCGTGTGGTTGACAAGTAGGGATATTATTAGCAGGTTACAAATGGAGTGCGAGGGGGGCTGCGTGGGAGCAGGGCTGCACCCCATGGCAGGGTGATGGTGACACCCCTTGGTGCTGGCGTGTCAGCACCCTCCAGGGCTCATCCTGCTGTGTTCCCACGGGGGACATCACTGCCCAGAGGTCACCCCGAAGTCTCGGTCAGGCTTTGAGTGCTGTCACTGGGGGTGTGATGCATGCAGGAGGAGAGCTGGGGATGTCCTGGAGGGGCTGGTGGGTCATCCTGGTCCCCTCATAGCTCCAAAGACTCAAAGGGGAACAGCTCTGTCCAGGAGACCCCTCTATGCCCACCCTGTGGGGACAAGAGCCTGGAATTCCCCAGGCAGCACCAGGAGGTTACCCCCACAGCCAGGATTGGGGTGCTCACCCCTGCCACCACCCTGGTTTGCAGCAAGGGTGCTCCTGGGGGGGGGAATTCACCCCAAGTCCCCTCTCAGAGCCATCAGAAAGGCCAACCCAACATCATGAGCTTCCCTTCCCGTACTTAAGTATCATGGTGGGGAGGAAGCCACTCTTCCACCCCAAGTTCCCCAGCCCTCTGGGTACGCACACAGCATCCCTAATGCACTTCCCACAGGAGCAGAGCAGGACATCAACCACTTTTCTTCAGCGCAGTGCCTCACCTATAGACAACATCACCACATCATTACGTGTGACAAGCCTCTACATTAGGAGCCATAAATATTTATATAGCATGAACTCAGACAACAGAGCTGACACCTCACACTGCAAAGGGATTTGAGCGTGGAATATTACTTCTAAAGCTTTCAGTGACCATCACAGGCCTGCTGGGGCTCTGCGGTGTTCCCTGCACCTCCAGGCACCGAGGGGCTTCGTCCATCACCCCTCCTTCCCACCGAGGACATCCCAGCCAGCCACCAGCTCTCACCAGGCCATCAGAGAGCCAAGGGTGTCTGGGCTACCTGCTGCACGTGCAACAAAGCCCCGCTGTGCTAACGCCCTGCCAGCCAGGCAGAGATTTACCGGCCGTTTTTAGCCACCAAGATGGCAAGCTGCTGATTTCTTTCTCTTCCACAAGGGTCTTTTAAAGGCAGACAGGGAAGGCTACCAGCCGGCTCCTTCCATCTGCAGAGCTTCACCAGGTTCAGCCACGGGTGGCTGGTGCCCCCTCCCCAGAAAGCCCCCACCTCTGGGCAGGTGAGCTGGGGGAGCTGCTCCCCCCAAAACACATGCTCCTGCCTGCACATGGGCAAGGGCCCTGCTCCCACACCTCCCACCTGAAGGGTTTAGCTCCTCACCTTGTCACAGACACCCAGAGAACAGCTCAGGGCCATCAGGACCACCACCGCACCTCCTGCCCTCGGCCTTCTGCAGGGAGCAAGGAGCCAAAGATGCCCCAGCTACAGCCACATACCCTAAAACCCACAGGCACCGAGGCTTCCCCAGCACTCAGGGCACACTCAGGATGGACGTGCCACCCTGACACACCACCAGCACCAGGGGCACAAAGGGGGAGCAGCCCCTCCTCTGGCAGCTTTATCGCAGGGCTGCTCTCCCGCAGGTGCTGGGTGTTTTGAATTTCCAACGCTCCTCAGGTGTAACGAAAGACGCCAGTCTTGATGAAAGCAGCCAGCTGCCAAGCATCTCCTTTGTGAGCTCGTTGACGGGCACTCAGACGTTGTGTTCTTTTCCATTAATAGTTTACTAATGAATTTCTTGGCACGTGTGTTGAAGCAAACAGCCAAACTCAAAGCAACTTTTAGAGAAATTTTCCAGAAAGTTCCTTCGGAGCTTAGTACCACAAGTGTTCAGAGAACCGTCCCCCTGGGGAGCAGAGTCACAGGGAGGGACAAGTGGCCCAAAGCTCACCCAAGCCGCGCACACTGAAAATCCCCGAGCTGCTGCTCCTGCGTTAGCCACCGCCTGAGCAGCTGGTGCAGGAGTTATCCCACGATTGATTTTTAAAAGAAGATCTGGCTAGGGAACACAGAAGCTGTTCACAAGCAAGTTCCAAGCCAAGATTTGTCCAGAAAAAAAAAAAAAAAATTTCTGCAAGGCATTAGCTCAGTTCTAGTGCTGCCCTAACAAATGCTTTGTGGCGCCCAGGACTTCCAAGCACTGAGAGGACACGGCAGCCACCCAGCCGCTGCTCCAGCACAAAAAGCCATGAAATTCCTGCACTTTTGGTTCATGACAGTGCTGGAACATCTCCCTGGAACTGCAGCATGGGGAGGAGCAGAAGGAGGTTGCATGGCTTCCAGCTCAGCCCGGAGCAACGTGGCACGTGCGGGGCTATCTCCTCACAAGCAGTGCTCTGTGGAATTAGCTGGCGTTAATCCTCATGCACTGCCCCTTGACAGCACTAAATTAACATTTAGTTAAGCATGCACAGGAGCCGTGGAGATCAATCAGCAGGAACGAGCCTCTGGTGGCCATAGATCAGCTGCAGAGTGTTGGGGACACGGCGTGATGCTTAGAGGTCCCATTGAAGCAAATGGGGCACCCTCACTGGGGACCTGCAGGGCCGTGACAGGGGGTCCCAATGCCCGTGGGACCTCATAGGTGCTGGGCAAGCAAGTGCCCAAATCTCTCAGAGGGGGACCTCAGTTCCACCAGTGGCACAGGGCTCAGGGAGGAGCTGCCACCCCACAACCTTTGGGGTTTTCTCTCCAGATGGACCATGAGCTGCAGGGGGTGGCAGGGTCCTGTGAAAGGCAGGGTGAGATGGAGCCAATAAGCCCTACGTGCTTCAGGGGCACCTGGCAGGATGTTTAGCAGGGACCTGGCCATGGATGACCTGTGGTGAGGTTCCTCTACGGGCAGCAGTAAGGGGAGAAGCAGGCTAAAGCACAGCACTGATTGTCATCAGGGTATCTGGATGCAGGAGAAACATCCTAGAAAATTGTTCCTGTCTTGTTACTTCCAAATGCTTTGTTATGAGGCTTGCAAGCCATAAAATTTTCACTACTATGATGGTTTTGCCCTCTCATTTCCAGCAGCACGTCTCCAAGAATTAGCTGCCTGAATACCTAAAGGCAGTCTGTGCTACGAGAGCCTTATGAACGCATGGCAGGACATCCTCCCAGTGCCCCGGGCTCCCTCAGGCAGCTCCAAACCTGTGCCCAGAGCCCCCCATCTGCTCCCAGCTTTGCACAGCAACAAACACCGAACCTCTCCCTCCAGCCCTCCCCGGCTCCTCCGGGATAAAACCCTAAACCTAGGGCCTCAGCTTCCAGCGACGGCAGGTGTCAATGTTTGCTTTTGGGGCGAGTTTGCAGGGCTCAGCTCGCCGGAGCTCAGCCCTCGGTCGGAGCTGTGGCAGCTGCCGAGGTGTCCGGGGAGAAGAGCGAGCAGCGAGCGCATTCAGCGCCGAACATCGTGTCCTACGCCTGCCTGCAGGCTGTGTACACAGCTCCGATTGATTCCTTGCAACCTGTAATTATTTTAGTTGATTTTTTTTTTTTCCTCCATGCTCTGTTTGTTTTCACTCTCAGGAAGAGGAACAATATTTCTCTGAGCCAAAGCGATGCTGAAAAGGCTGGGGTGGCAGCAGAACAGCAGGTCCTGCGCGTGGTGGGCACTCGCGTGCTCCCAGCTGCTCCGTGGGCTGTGGCTGCTCACCCCCTGCCCTCAAACAGGGTCACAGAAGCGTGCCTCTGATAGCTAGACTGATTCCTTCCTCTTATTTGTCTCACATCAAATTTAGTTTTGCTGTATTTTATTTTTCTCCTTTTCATTTTACTCCTTTCTTCCATGCCATCCTTACTGCAGTAAAATGGCATTTTTGCATGGTAAACCAGCACTTTTTCCCAGCACTTTTCTACCTAAAAAGAGATTGTGTAAAGCCAATATGCCCTGGCTTTTCCTAAGGACAGGGTCTGCCCACATCCCTGGAGCAGCCCCAGTTGTCTCATTATTCCATCTGGAGTCACCTCTGTGCTTGCACAGCCAGTGCTGGAGCCGTTTGCCCTCACCTGAGAGAAAATCCTGGCAGGGATGGATGTCCTCACCCTGCTTTGGGGACAGGTAAACATCAGATTTATTCCTTTCCCTGATCCATTTAGCGGGTCACCTTTCTAATTCACCTTGCCTTTTTACCTCTTGGTTTCCTGGGAATGCTCTGCTGCAGTTGCAGAGGAAAGGAATTATTATTATTCAGAAAAGAAGTGGGAGAGATGCTATAAATGTAAAGAGCGAGAGCAATCCTTAATCATCCTCATCATTAGTTAATTGCCGTAGCCTGAGTCCATTCCAAGGAGAACACAGTGTTAAATATAGATGGAGAAATGGGATCTATTTTTGTGGTTTTGTGCTCCCTTTGAAGCGGGTTCTGCCTGCTGCTATTCTTACGGATGTCAACACCGGGGAACTGTCAGAGGAGCGTCAGTCTCGCGTTCGGCAGGACGTGGGCTCCTACCCAGAGCATCTGGGATTCTGTTTAGCTAGAGTGATGCCTGACAAAAGATCGCAATTAGGATCCTGCTATATTTTGCACTTGGCTTTTGGGGAAACCTGTTAAATACCTGGTTCCAGCAGAGCCTTGTCCAAAGGCACGTCACGAAATCGGTGGCAGAGCCAGAAGCTGAGTTAAGAGCTGCTGAATCCAGCCCAATGCCTTAACCGAGAGATTTGTTTGTCCTCTACCTAGGAAGCATTTGCACCTATGTCCTGGAGCTTGGACTAGCAGAAGCACTCCTCATTTTCAGAGCACCTTTTATTCCCTAAACATAGCTTTGGTCCATGTTCTCCATGCATTTTATATCTAAGAGATAAAGACCCCATTAATGTGTTTTCCTGTGGCTGGCAGGGGCGGCCGATGCCAAGTTCCCTGCACCTCATTGCCATAGGGATGGCAGCATCACCCTTCCCATGCCATCGTGCTCCGCTCGGGGCTTTTGCTTCAGCCCTTGGCCAGATTTGGGGACAGAAAGCTGGGAATGAGGACAGAGCACTCCCTGCATTTCTGCAGGACGGTGTAGGACATAAGGGATATCCCCATCCCTGTGCAGGGCGAGGTGCTCCTTTGTGCAGATCCTTGTACCCAGGGTGGCTGTGGGAGCCCACACGTGTCCCTGAGCACCCAGACACATCCTGGGCATCATATGCATCCATCCAGGTTGCAAAACACGCGTGATCAATGCTGAGTGCATGTCACAGTGGGTGGCACGAGCTGGGTGGCACTGCGGCACAGCTGCGGGCAGGGGATGCTTGCACCTCGTCCCCCAGCACGCATGCTGGGTGTCTGCATGGACATGAAGCTGCATGGGGGTGTCTGGGCATGGCCACACGAGCGTGTCCTTCAGCAGAGGCTTGGAAGAGGAGGATTAAATGCCAAGTGCTCAGCGGCGCTCTGCCGAGGGCTAAAGCCTGATGTATTGAGCCTGCTGGCTGGCTGACAGATACCTGGGCTTAGTGGCTTTTCTGCTCGCTGGCAACACTTGTACAGTGTGTCAGAGCTAAAAAATCTGCTGCACTGAACTGGATTGTGTCCCAGGCCTGAGTCTGCAGCGATGATGTGTGTGCACATGCACGCACCGTGGCAGAGGACTCTGCACAAATGTGCTCATGCACACTGCTGCGTGTGGCGTGATCTGGCTGGGCTGTGACCCTGGCACGCAGAGTTATGCTGAAAGTCCATGTGGATCCCCCTCTGCAGGGCCTTGTCTTTGTGTATACGTGTGGCACAAGTTAAGGGGAATTAGGGGCGTAATTACCTACTGGTCTGTTGGTGTACAGGACTGGTGTAACGAGGGGAGGTGGCTTCTGTCTCCAGCACAGATCTCTGGGACCCTGGGGCCACCTTTATCCTCCCCACTCCTCTGTCCAAGGCTGTGTATGAGTCCAAACAACCCAACTAAGACCAGCCTCTCCCCCTGTATGTAAGACCCCCAGGGCACCCGCCGCGGGGCTGTAGCAGCACACACGTGCTCTTGCAGTGCAGCTCCGAAGGGCGGCCACCCATTGCAGGGGGATATCTCCTGCGTTTTATCCCATGGAAAAAAAAAAAAAAACATTTATTTTGGTTCTTCTTCCCCTGCTCTGACTCATTCTTACTCCCAGGTGCTGGGAGAAGATGCTTTACTCCAGCATTACTCCTCACCTGCACCCTGCAGAGCAGCAGCACCTCGCTGGGCAGGGGCTGCAGTAGCTCCATCCCCTCTCAGCCAGAGTTTTTCTGCTCTGATCCCTGCACGGCGCTGCTCCAGGAGGCCGGGGCTGCAGGCAGGAGCTGAGCCATGCTCAGCTCTCTCTGCTCCTTCGGCAGAATCTGGCCCTGCACAGAAAGGAGGCAGCAGTCCTGGCCTCCTGGCAAAGCCTCGGTGCCTTCACGTGGATGCCAGCGTGGGGAGATTGGCAGAGGATCTCGGAGGGGATAGAAAGGGAAAGTCAAAACTTAATAAGACGTTAAGACAACAGATTCATTAAAAAGTCGTTAGTCTCTGTCAGGAGTGGCTTTAATTAACAAATGCCAGGAACCGCAGTACTGTCTTGTTGCTGCCACTGTGCCTCAACAGTATTGTGACCACCTGAATGCCGCTAATTAAATGCCATTTAAAGCTCCCCCCAACCTGGCAGCAAATCTTCAGCGCTCTGCCAATTTTCTCTGCAGCCTCCAAATTCACCTCATTTGTCATTGTCCTCCCCACACGGGGGTGGCATTTCTTGGAAAACATCGCTTCCCTCCCAAGGAGTCCTTCCTAAAGCTTCTTCCCATCTTCCTCTTGTTTAGCCAGACCCCGCACTTCCCCTGCGTCTTTTAAGCCGGGGGAGCCCTGGCGCTGCTGCGTGGTGGCCTGGGGAGCTGCGCTTTGTGCACAACCCAGAGCCCATGGCTGGAAGGAAAAGGGAGACCCAGCCTTCGTACGAGGTGTGCTTCATCTAAGGCTCCCCCAGCAGCATCTCATGTCTATAACTAGCGTGGGAAGGTCCCTGTTTGTCCCCCCACCTGTGGGTGACCCAGAGGGGTGCCCCAGATGCCCTCTGCCATGGTGCCAGAGGAAGCTCCAGCTGGGACCCTCGGCTCCGGAGCTCGCCCCGAGCCTGCAGATGCTTCTTGGCCATCTCAGGGCATGCGTGGAGAAGGGATGGGGTTGCTGCTCTGGGGAAAGCTGTGTCAGCCTAATTTATTCCTCTGCATTGCACTTATACAGAGACTTCACTGTCACAGCCGCGCCAGTGGAAAATAAACCAAGGTGCCCCTCTGGCCGCCTCCCCCCACCCCAGCGCCTCGTGCACGCAGGCGCCCCGCCACAGCTGCTTGGATTCGGGCAGAGGCTGCCAGGAGGGAGCAGGGGAAGGGTGGTCAAGGCCTGAAATAGCTGAGCAGGTCACCATCTGGAGCAGGAATACCCCGGAAAGCAAAAAGCTGCTCAGAGAGATAGCAGAAGGGCAGTGAAGCCCTTTAGAGATGAAGCAGAAGGGGGCTGCATCCAGTCTCCTCTCCTCTTTTCCCAGTAGGCAGCCACATCCAGACCCCCGCTCTCCTCTCCCTCTTGCCCCCAGGAGCTCTGGGGCTGAGGAGGGGGCTGAGGAGCCTTGCAGGAGCTGCAGAGCTGTGGGGAGCACGGCCCTGCTCAGCATCCTGCACTGCCCAGCCCGGAGTTTGTGCCCAGGGCATTGCCACGTGGGAGGACGACAGCTCCTGCTGAGCTCCCGGGGCTCTGCCACCTTCCCTGCTCGCTCCTTCCCGTCATTTCCTCTCCTGCCCAAAAATAGTCCGTCTGCTCCTTGAGTAATGGGATCTCTTTGTACACTTTCAGGAACCTTAATACTTCATGCTGACCTCTATTGGCAAGATCAATTCAAATCAATCTAACCGCAGGCTCCTGATTTCCTTGAGTTTTTCTTTGCTTGTATTGTCCTTAGGTTTCTTGTGATTTTTTTTTTTTTTTTTTTTGATCCAGCAATCAAAGGCATTTCTTTAGCTGCACACACTTTCGGGAACATCGGCAAACACACCATCCATAAAATATACAGCATCGTCACAGGGGGATTTACATAACGGTGACACTGAAGGCATCAAAAAGAATCGGTTATTAGATTTAGGAGCAATTACTGAGACATCTCTTCTAAAGGGGAGCAGGCTGGGAGCTGGCAGCGGGTTACAGAGGCTGCTAAATGCTCGGGTCCCTCCCCGCTCCATGTGCTGTTGTTGTCCTGTTCTACACCTCGCGGAGACATTCCCAGCTCCAGGCAGCTACAAACCTCCCCGTGGTCCCCTTGTTTTTCACTGCCCGAGCGATGGAAGATTTGCAGAGAGGCATCTGGAAATAGCTCAGGCTCCCCATCAGGCGTCTCTGATTTCTGCAAGCCCTGGGAGCTGGGCACGTGCAGCTGGGTACAGCTCCGGGGCTGGGGGTGCCCTGGTGTCCCCGCAAGGGAGTGGGGAAGGGGTCAGGAAATGCCATAAATCCGAGAGTTATTCGACCAACTCCCCCAAATCTTGGGAACTGCTTTGGAAGCTGTTCCTTGCAGACAGCCATCCGGCAGCGATTCAACCCCCATAGGCAAATCTAGGGCCCGATCCAAGTCTATCCAGACAACTAAATTAGACAACTAATTAAAGAAGCTCCCACCTGCATTGCACGTGCCAAATTTCACCACGTGGCCTCGTGGTGCCTGGTATTTGCAGATCTGTGGGAGATTTGGGGCTGCACAGTATCTGAGAGGCAAGCAGCAAGCGAAACCACCAAAACTCAATCTTTTTGTTAGTGTCCAAGCTTGTGAGCTCTTCTCATTGATAAAGGCCTCCTTTTGGGGGCTGAGCAGGTGATTTACAGACCTGTCCTTGGGCTGGTGTCTTCCTTTCCGTGACGTGCCCTGCATTGCTGGGCAATGGGCTGGGCTCCCAGAGCACTGTTTGTGCCCGCAGCCCACCGACAGCCCTTTGCCCAGAAGCAGGACTTGCTTTCACTCAACCAAAACAAAACCGAAGACAAATAATCAGTGAATTTGTAGAGGCTTGATTGCCATGGCAACCCCACAGCCCTCCTCCTTCAGAGCTGCCTGCGAGCGCCTCTTTGGCTGCAGACCCAGCAGGTAGCATCATCCCCAGCTGCTTCGCAGGACTGCGGTGCCACCCGAGTCACCATCACACGCCGCTGTCCTGGGTCACGCCGGGCTCTGCGTTCCCTGCCGTGCCTGCCCTGATGGCACTGGGGCAGCCTGGGGTGGCTCTGAGGCACCTGAGACCACCAGCAGCGCCCCGTGCTCCTTCCAGCTGCCTCCTTTGCCAGGAGCTGGGAGGAGAGCAGGGGCAAAGGGCTCGTTCTGCTTGGTTTGGGCAGATAACAGCACCTTCAGACACATCGAAGCAGCATCAATACAGCACCAAAAAGGGAGGCTGCGTTTCTCTCCCCTCTCTTGGTCCATGCAGGACGTGCGTTATTCTCCCTGCTCGCTCGGGTTAGTTCTGCTGGGTTTTGCCTTCCAGCAACGCGGAGCTTAAGCCTGAGCAGGACAGGCAGGGAGGGCTGCTGCTCCCACGCCGCACAGCCTGCAGCAATGGCACTCGAGATCAAAGAGATCGGGGGGAGCCCCGCTCCCGGGGGAGCCAGGATGCAGCTCGGAGGTGGTGCGTGGGTCCAATCCTGTCTCCAGCGAGGCTGTCGGGGGCTGTGCTCAGGCTCTGGAGGCATCAAAGCGTGGTCAGGTCCCCCCCGAGGGCTCTGGTTGTGGCTTTGCCAAAGCATCGCAGCCCCCGGGTACAGCCGCTTCGAAGTCCTCCTCAAAGGCAGCGCTGGCACTCGGGGATTTAATTGCACGCTTGGTATTCTGTTCAGTGCGAGGCCAGGTATTATTTATAAAAATAGAAAGCAGAAGAAACAGGGAGAGAGGAAAAATATCAAAGGGCTCTTGAATTTTCATGCTGCGTTTGAGCAAGCAGCCTTTTGGATCGGATCACAGCCCGGTGCCTCGGGGAGGAGAGCGGGCGGCCGCCCGCACGGGGAGCTGAGCCCCAGCTGCACCACGATGATGGGGGCCCGGGGGCCAAATCCTGCGTCCCCAACAGGGACCCGGTGCACTGTTGCAAAGCAGATGGGGCTTAAACTTTGCTTCGAGTCCCCACATGCACGGCTGTAGTCCTCGAGCTGGGGGAAAGGGTCTGTGCTGTCTGCTGCACTGGGGATGGGGGAAAAATGGGTGGCTTTTGGCTGCTTGTGGTGTGGCCCCATCCTGCGAGGGCTCAGCACCGGGGCAGGCAGGGCAGGCAGGGCTCCCACCTGCCCGCTTCTCCCTCGCCCCGCTGGCAGATGAGTCATCCGCGGTGATTGGAAAGGGCTCTTCTTTTTTTCTAGAGGAGCCGTGGAAGGATGCCAGTGAACATAACCTCTGCGACTGCTGGAGGAATCGTTCTGGGGAGGAATTAGCAGCACAATATTAGTTGCAGGCAAAGAGCTTAATTAGCAGATTCAGCAGAGATTCCAATTAAAAAAATAAAATAAATAAGTAAGAAGGGAAACAAGCCCCGTGTGTGGCTCGTGGCTCTGCCGCAGACCAGGAGGGGTGGGGGGGGACATCAAGCACGGGGCTCCCGGCCACCCCTGGCACAAAGCCCTGCAGGAGCTGGCTGTGGGGGGTCAGGGGGGATGCTGGTGAGGGACCCGTGTCAGTGCCACCAGACTGCTCCAGGCACATGGTGCCCAGCAAAGCGAGGAGGAAGCCTGGTCCCATTCTACTTGGGGCTGAGCTGCAGAGCAAAGCGAAAGATGGGTTGCCCAGCCCAGATGGAGTGGTGTTGGTACCCAAGGAGCTGTGATGTGCAGGAGAGCTGCATCCAGCTCAAGCCCATGGATGTGCTGGGCTGTGTGGGTGCGCCCTCGGCTCGCCCCAAGCCCCCTGCATCCCTCTGCCCCGCTGTGATCTCCTCCCATAGCTCTCACAGCAGCAAACCCCAAGAGTTCAATATTTCCGTCCCACTGTGCACTGCCTGTCCCCACAGGGCTGCAACCCTGGCTGCCAGCGTTGGACAGAACCACACTCAAAAAAAACACATTCCTGTGCTGGGGAAAAAAAAATGATTTCCTTTTTATTATTTTTTGAGCCATTCTCTGGTGACCTGGGATGGTCACAGCCCTCGTGTTCAGCAGAAAAAGAGCGACAGAGAGCGCCTGTGCTCAGCAGAGACCCCAATAAAACAACATCTCGTAACCGCAGCTCTCGGCTCTGCGGGTTTATTCCGATCCGTGTTCTGCCGTCGGGGCAGGCGCTGAGAGCAGCCTGCCTGTTCTTATTGCCTGGGAGAAGCAAGCACAGCCTGCAGGCCTGGAAAGCTGCCTTCGAATGGAAATGGGAGGCAAAGGGAGGAAGCTCTGTGCGTGCACGTGTGTGCGCTGCCCGGCTGCGTGTGCACACGTGTGAGCTCGCGTGCGTGCCCGCAGCGCACAAGGGAGAGAAGGTGGCTCGCATCGTCATGGAAACGCTGACAAATACAAATACGCCAGCAAACACCACTCACTGCTCACGCTGAGATTGTCCTCGAGCGGCGCAGCATTAAAGCGCACCCGGGCCGGGGGGTCCCAGCAGGGACCCGGGGTGCCCGTGGGGATTCCTCACCCTTCGTGCTCAGCTGGGCTTCAACCTGCGTGGGGTCCGGCTGAAGCCCCTGCAGCTCCCCAAGGGATTCACAGCCCCAGCGTGCAGGGGGTGGGAGCTCGGGGATGGGGAAGGGGCAGGCAGCCCCCCCATGGAAACCCCCTTTACACCCCCGTGCAATCTCAAGAAAGACAAATGCAGCCACGCAGCTCATTTTTCAGCCCAGAAGGCAGGAGGGAAGGCAGCGCCGAAGCCCAGGCAGTGCCTTTCACCCGGGCACATCCCTGCTGCCTCGCAAGGCTGCTTATGTGTCTGCAAGGAGTCGGTGGAAGAGCTAACTGGCCCTCGGAGACTGGAAGACCCAGACACAAAAGGTGTTAATAGTCAGCGCTAACAAATGCAACAAGTTCCCTTGCAACTGGCTGACGCTGCAGCCTTTTAATTACATTTTTGTCTGGCACTAAAAGAAACAAATTTGACTCTTAAAGCAGCACATAACACGCGAGGCATCATAATCATTTTCTTCACCGTTTTTTTTTTCCCTTTCTTTATCAGCGAATGCTGTGCTCTTTCGGAAGTTTATTTCCCCCCGGACCAATCTCCTGCCTGTAAATTTGAGGGCAGGTGGGGGCGAAGACAGCGAGGAGGAGAGGAAGAGAGAGTGATATAAAATTTCTGCAATGCAAAGCTCGCTCCGTAAAAGACGGCCGCATTATTCAGCGTGCCGTGCCAGCGTGTTCGTATAATGGGGGACTCCATCAGGTTCGCTTCACCCCTGTAACTCGCTTCCCAGGGCAGCAATAAAGACGGCTGGGAGGGGTAAGATAAACCGAGCTGCTCCTCCCGTGTTTCTGGGGCTGGCAGAGGGAGCCGCTCTTCTCTGGGCTCTAACTCCAGTTGTTCCTGCGTTTTATAGCATTGCCCCTGATTTATCGGCAGCTTTAATAGCAGCTGTAAACCAGCCCCAAAGCAGAGAAATAAAGCAACCAGAAGAACATTTCCCCTTCCCACCCCGCTTGCCTCCCTGCCAGGAGCTGTGGCAGCCCAGCAGGAGCCCGGGGGTGGCACACCGGGGCCGTGGCTTTGGTCCCAGACGGTGAGAGTGCAGTCCTTGCGCTGCTGGCCGGGCACGGCACAGCCCTGCCTGCTGCTGCACGGCCAGATGGGGCTTGGGATTCATCCCTGGGGGTGGTGCTGGGTCTGGGCACCATTTACAAGCTGCTCAGGCAGGGAGAAGGAGAGCCCCACGGTTTGGGATGCTCACCTCTGACTCGGGAAGGAGTCCCAAGCCAAATTCCCTTCGCCACTGCAGGCTACTGCCGTGACCTTGGCGGGGCTCTATAGACCCAGAGCTCCAAATGTTTTTCGAAACCGAAATCAATGGGGGCTCAGAGGTGGATGCTCAGTCCTTATCGATCCAGCCCTTAGCCTTGCCGTGCCTCGGCTCATCTTGAGGGATTTGGAAATTATCCCCCCAAAAGAGTGCTGGAAGACAGAATAAAAATGTGCAAAAAAATATGAATGTAACAACAGCATTTTAAGAGCACCTGGAAATGAGGATTTGCTCATAACCCTGAAAACGCCTGGTGTCAGTTCGTGGCCACTTCAGATGACACAAAGCCTCCGCAGGACACCTGCCCGTTTTGGGCTGTGCTAGCCACTTTGTGTTTTACCCAGCTGCTTTTTGGGGCTTTGCTGCCAAGGGAAGGAGGGCTGCTGGTCCCTCACGGCAGCACCCCGATGCTGTAACTCAGGAGCAGCAGTGAGTTACGGCTCTGTCCAGCACTCACCCTGCTGCTGGAAGTGATTTGGTTCATTCTGCACAGGGGAGACGCGGGAGGGAAGGAGTGTAGGTCCTTTGGCTGCAGAGAAAGGGCCACGGGCAGCTCCTCCGGACACCTGCAGGGTTTATGAGTCCGTTCTGCTGCCCAGGGGAGCTGCTGTTATGCCCTTAAATCATTGAAGAACAGCAATAACCGTGACACCACCACCAGCTGCCACGCACGGGTCAGGCTGAGGCCATGCTCCGGGGCGTGCTGGCGCTTCTTGCCCACCACATCCACCCCTGGTGGGATGCAGCAAAGTCAGGCTTGGCTTGGAGATACCTGGGAGGGAAAAAGGGGAGAAACCACTGCTGGGGGCTGATCCTGTCTGCAGCCAACCTGTTGTGGGCTTGCAGGAGCAGGCTGGGCCCTGAGGATGGAGAAAACCTCCCAGGAGCTTCACATGGGCTGCCGCTGCCTAGGGTGGCATTGGCAGCTGCAGCCCTAGAGCAGTCCTGGTGCTTCTTGCTTTCCTCTGGCTGTTCTCCATGCTGGTGAGGCCAGCCCCATGTGCTTTCCATGCTCTTTGTATGTAAAATTAAAGCCTGGGGGCCTGATGTTAGCTGCTGAAGGTGTGGGTGGTGCCGAAATGTGCCCGGTGCAATGGTTCCGTGGGGTTTTGGGGTCACCGTTACCCCCTGCTGGAGTGGGAGGAGGTGTGGGTAAACACTGCTCTGTGCTTCAGGCCCAGATCCCTCAGCAATGAGCCGTGCCGAGCACCTGCACAGAGCCTTTGCAAGGATCGTCCTCCAAGGATGAGGCATGGAGGGGATCGGGAGGTGATCCCGAGCTGATGGGGAGGGGAGGCAGAGGCAGTGGCGTCCTCTCTTTTCCAGATCTGTTGCTGCTAAGGCGCACTTGAGGATGGCTTGCTCAAGCTTAGCCCTCCAAATCCGCTGCTGCTCTGTAAGATCGCCTTAGTGCTCCTCCCCGAGGAGCTAACGTTGTGTCTTAAGGGCTAAGGACAGGACATGTGGCTCCCTACAACCCCGCACGTGTAGCTGGCTACAGGTTTTGAAAAAAATCATCAAGACTGCAGGCTGCTCCTCCAGCACGAAAAGTTTTAACCCCTTGCACCGGGGGAATGTGTTCCAGGTGACTTCAAGCGCAGGAGAGGCAGGAGAACTGCTGAAGCAGCAGAGAAAATAAATTGGTGCCATCTCGGCTAAAATCCCACACAATTAAAACCTGGATCAGGCTGTACTCATCCGCCTGAAGATAGCATCTCGAGAGTGACACGCATTAGTCATCATCCGCAGCAGGCTGCCTCGGTGCACGGGAGGAGCGTGTTTACCAGCAAGGTGTTAGACAGAGAGGGCTCGAGGCCACCCGGGGCGGCTTCTCCCTCCCCGGCTGTGTCTGGAGCAGGGCAGCCGCCTGCTTCCATCTCCTTGCCTCGCTGGCAGTGCAGGCAGCTCACCTGGAAACCTGTTCCTAAAAACACTTCTCCTGCACCCAAAGCGTATGGGGCATGCTGCCACGCTGGGCCAGCATCTCTGCCCTCTGCGAGGCAGGGAGTGTCCCACGTCACCAGGAGCGAGGTGACATTGGTGTCCCCGTCCCACAAATGGGAAGGGGGGCGTGATTAAATGACCTGCCTGGGGCCGTGCAGGGAATCTGCAGCAGAGGAGAAACACAATTACGGCTAAGGCCAGGCAGCCCTTGGACCCCGCCGAGTTGTGATGAGAGGTGATTAAATGACCTGGGCCTCACAGTGCTGTGCAGGCTTCCACACAGCCTTGGATTAAAGCCCTGCGCGGTTCATTTGGGTTCGGCTGTTTCTATGGCATTCGCTCGTCGGTCCAGCCCCGAGCAAGGTCTCTGCGGCATCAGCTGCTCTGATCGATGCTGCTGGGGGGGAGCTGCTGCTGCCCGACCTCCCCCAGGCCCATGTTTTGGGGCACTGGGTGCCCTGACACCAGCTTCTGCTGTCCCTGGGGACCTCGGGGTGCTGCGGAGGGACCCCACTGAATGCAGGAGCAGCCGCTCAGTGCCATGGGGACAGGGCAGCAAATGTCTCCCTCTCCCTGCAGATGAAGCCAGCCTCTCCGGCAGCGCCACGTGGCTGAGCCAGGAGATTAAGCCCTGGGGCAGACGGGTCAAGAGCCACCATCAAGTACTGAGTGAGAGCCTGCGCCTGGAGAGCCCTCCGAGAGCCCAGCTGCTCCCTGCAGGAGCACGGCGTGGCCTTGGGGCACCTCCTACACCACGGAAAGGGCAGGGTAAGCTCTTCCTTCCTGCTCACAGCAACCCATCTGCATCCGATGTTCGTGAGGATGCAGCATTGGACCCTTTGCAATGGGCTGGCGTGGGCAGATGTGCCTGCAGTGGGGGTCCCGGGGGTCCCTGAGCACCAAGGGTTGTACAGCATGGGCAGGAGAGGGGCTCTCCCTGCACTGACAGGGGAAACGCAAACACCTGAAGTGTTTCAGTGCTTCATAGGGTGCTTACAGGGTTTTTGCAGAGAGGCACAGCCCTGCCTGCCCCCGTGTTTGGATACAGCCTCCTGTGTCACCCCTCGCTGTTTAAGAGGCCATGAGGGGACATTGCAGCTTGGAATCTCGGCCCATGCTGTGAAGCGTGTCGGTGAGGCTAACATTAAGCGTGTGCTCCCATTAGCTATCTGCTTAAATGCTTTGCTGAACGGGGGCCAACATGCCAGAACATCACCCATTTGGTTTGGGCACATGGGCAGGCAGTTGATGGGATTGAAGTCCTGCCAATTAAATCAGGTCACTCCGATCTCGCCTCTTCTCCTTCGCTGGCGCTGGCGCGTGTGCGCGCGGCTGTTCTGCAGCCCCGCGGTCCAGCCCACGGCCGGAGGCGAGGGAACGTCCACAGGAGATGGAGACCGAGCGGCCACTGTCACCCTGGGGGCACGTGGCATCTGCAGGGCTCTGACATCGGCTGGGAAAAGCATTTTGGGGGGAGCAACTGCTGGCAAGCAAACAGAAGCTGAGGTTGTCTCGGCACCAGGAAGGTTCCCACGCTGAGTCCTGCCTCGGTTGGAGCACACGTCTGTGCCTGGCTCTGCGGGACCCCGCTTCTCCCTGGCTGCCTGCACTCAGTCTCTCGGACCTGGCCGTCAGGCTTCTGCCATTTACCACCAAAAATGTGACTTTGTCATTCAATCAAAATTAGGACTGGGTTAAAGTGGGTTAAAGAAGGGGAAAGTTTGGCTCGCTTGCAATCCTGCCCTATAAGAGTCCTTGGGGTATGGTAAATCTGCTGCTCTTCCTCTAGGGCTTTATTTCTTTGCCACAAAACCCATGGGGCATCCGTGGTGTCACCGTGAGCAGCCTGGGGACGGGCTTGAGGCGAGCAGTCAGACGGCTCCAGAAGGGGAAAAAAAAACATTTTTGGGTGCAGGAGGGGATTTGGGCCACGAGTCCACCCCCCTCGCCACCCTCCCAGCACATCACCAGGCAGTTCTGTGGGTGAAACCCCTGCGGAGACCCCATGTCACTGGGCCTGGGGGGTGCCAGGGGTGGCCGTCCCCACGTCACCACGGTGCCTGCGGGTGGTGGCCGGTGGCGCGGTGCCCGCCAGAGCCGCAGGAGTTAAGTGTGGGGCTGGCAGGAGCTGGCTCAGGTGGGTGGCACGCCGTGGAGACAAGACTTGAGTGAGGAGGAGGAGGAGGAGGACGGAGAAAGGGAGGGGAGAAGAAGGGAGGAGGAGGAGGAGGAGGAGGAGGAGGCAGCAGCGGGGAGCGCTGTGCGTGCGGCCGCAGCGGAGCCGTGCGAGGGGAGGATGGCTTCTTCTCCCCGCTGCCTCTGGGCCGGGCGCTGAGGGCGAGCGTGGCAGGGGGTGGCCCGCTGGCCCTGGGCCCCGTCCCCACAGGGCAGGGACAAGGACAAGAACCTCGCTTCGACGGGTCCGGCGCGACCCCAGCCCTTTGTCTGCTGGCGGGGGCTCGCGGGAGCCAGATGAGCGGGCGGCGGCAGGGAGCGGGCAGACGGATGCTCACGGCGCTGGGGGACGGGAGGAGAGCCCAAGGGTAAGTGGGGCTCCGGCCCCGTTACCAGCATTTTTGGGTGGTCGTGGAGCTGGGGGGGCTCCTGTGATGGGGGCTTTGGCACCCGGCACTGGCTGCTTTGCTGTTTGCTGTGTTTTTTTTTTTTTTTCTTTTTCTTTTTTTTTTTTTTTCTCCCTTCCTTCCAGTTCTTTGCTTTCTCTTTAATCCTTGGCATGGATGGTGAACGGTGCACTTAAAAATAAAAGAAGGAAAAGCGGGTGAAAATAGGAAACGCTCACAGCATCTGTGCCTCGCGGGTGCCTGGTCAGGAGGGGGGACAAGGAGCACATCAGGAGGGCCCGGGAAAGGAGATTTCCCTTGGCACTGAGGGCAGGAGCTGGATTCCCCGTCCTGCCTTGGGATCTTCCCTGGGATCGGGCTGATCCTCACCCGGGCACCGAAGGGCAGGCGGGGTGGCTGTGCTGAGCCCCGCAGCGATGCAGTGGGGCTGTGCTGGTGCCGCTGAGACCGAAATGCAGAAACGCAGCCCTGCTGAGACCGAAATGCAGCCCTGCGCGGGGATGCTGGCGGGATGCGAGCCAGCCAGGAGCAGCGCTTCCAACGCCTTAACCCCTCTGTGCCCAAGCCCTGGGGAAAACCTTAAAGGAGCAAATTTAGGTGCAGAGAACTGGCTGTGTCAACTTAACCAGCTTTGGCCTTTGGTCTCCCCGCTCCTTCCCAACCCAGTTTTGTCCCCCCAGTGCCCGGCACAACCCACCCGAGGGGCAGGGCAGCTTGCCCAGGGACGGCGAGGCTAAAAGTGATGGGAAAGCAAACCGGGGGGTGGGGGGGACAGGGGGCAGCTGCCGTGGCCCCTGGGCAGTGGGTCTGCACCCACCTTGGGGGGGGGGCTCAGGGCTGGGGGGCACAGCCCTGGACCAAGCAGACAGAGCCGCTGCCCATCGCCTCCCTGCTGCTGGTGGGGCAGGAGAGCAGGGGGCCAGCTGCTGGCCAAATCCTAGGGGCTGCAGCCCCTTGACCCAGGGGAAGTGGCTGCTGGCTTGGGGGGGCATCCAGCCCTCGAGCCACGGGGAGCTGAGAGGGCTTGGGGCTGCTCTGCCAGCTCGGCCATGCGGGAGAAGCCTATGGTGCCATTTTCATGATCCCTCTCCCGTTTTCATGTTTACCTCAACCCTTCCTAACCCTTCCTGCAGCCCCTGATGCTCTGTGCTCCGCGGGGAGAGGTGGGGGTCAGGGCTCCCCAGGACCCCTGCGCCGTGGTCAGCCCCGTGGCTGCGCGCCGAGCCTGCCCGTCTCATCCTGCCGCGGTGCTGAGCCAGGAGCCAGCCCCTGCTGTAGTTTTGTGGCTGAGCAGCCCTGCTCCTGCAACCTGCATGCAGGCAAAGCTCGTGGCAAGGCTGGGAAGCAAACGTTGCTTCTCTTATTTCTGCCCCTAAAAGCTTCAGCCCCATGTAGCTGCGGGGTCGGTGCAAGTTTCCTGGTGAGCTGCCTGCCCCCGCCATGGGACTTCTCTCGTGGGTGCCCATCGGTCACTGGTGGTCAGGTCTGGGACGTGGGACACTGTCACCCAGCTCCTGTCCTGGCAGGGGACTCTGGTCCCTGTGATTCAGCCCCTTTGCAGTGCACACAGCTCTTCCCAGCACCCCTGAATCCTTTTCCCCTGGTGCAGAGCTGGGTGCTGCTGCACCGGGTCTGCTATGGGAAGCGGGGACTTGGCGCCGGGCGACAAGTCCCCGCTCCTCACCCGTTTTATACCCCTTCACTCATAATGGTGGGATCTTTTTTACCTCCTGCAGTGTAAACCAAGGAGCTCAGCACCAGCAGCTGGGGCTGAGCTGCAGCAAGAGCCATCGCGGAGCACACAAAATCCCGGTGGGGCAGGGAAATGGGGGGAGCTGGGCAGGACCCCACCAAACCCACTCCACCTCGTTAGGCCTTCGGACTGGGAGATCTCCCCCGGCAGCTCCATGTGTTGGGATGCGGCATCGCCTGGCGGGGGGCTGGGGAGCCCCCCCGAGCCTCGGTGGGGGCCACAGAGACACCGGTGCCCACCACAGGGCAGAGAATCGGCGGCTCCATCACATCACAGCCCCGTCTGCTTTGCAGAGCCCTGCTGGCTCCCGGCAGCAGATGATTTGTCCTCGCTCCCTGCCACAGCCATCGCTGCTGTTTGGGGACGGGATCCCGAATTTCTGGCTTGGTTCAGGGACGGGGTGTGCTGGGAAGGTCCTGAGCTGGGTGGGCACTTGGAAGGTGAGACATCACCATCAGCATCTCTCCTAGTGCAGGGAGGGTCAGCACAGGGCTCTCTCCCTTTTTTTGTTCCCAGCAGACAAATGCATCTCCTAAAACACCTTCGGGGCTGACCCTGCTCACTAATGCCTCTTCCTTTTTGCGGGGCTTGTCCTAAAAGACAAAATTCCCATCTGCACAAGGCAGATTTCCTAAAGGGCAGAAAGGATGGACCAGGATCCCTGCGGGGTCCTTGCAAGCAGGAGCTCACCACTACCCCTCTTTGCCAGGAGGCACGGCGAGGTGCGAGGCACCCGCTGGCTGCTCTTCCTCAGCTCAGCGCGATGGGGAAGCACCCGAGCCTCGGGTTCTCCTCCTGGAAATGGGATGCTCGTTCCCGGGGAAATGCCCTCCCCTGTGCTCTGCAGCGCAAGCTGCAGCTCTCGGCCCAGCCCTGGCCACCAGAGCCCCGAGGAGGAGGATTGCAGCAGGAGTGCTGCCTCCTGCTTGCTGGGAATGCATCGGGAATGGAATAACATCAAAATTAGATGAGTTTAGAGCTTGCTCTTAAGAAGGGAGATGGCCTTTTGGGGTTTGGGGTTGAGTTTAGGCTTTGTTTGTTGATTCACTCAGCCCTAAAGCAGAGCTTTTCCAGGTGACCCCTGGCCATGCCCTGGCCACCCCCTGCATCCTGTGGGGCTCTTCCACGTGTCCCCAGGCGTGTCCCTTCCAGTCCCTTCCCCTCATGCTGGACTGGCCCCATCCCAGGACAGCAGCCAGCTCACAGACGGTGAAATAAATGCGCAGGTTTGGCAGTGGTTGACGGCAGAGATTTTGTGATAAATACATTAAAAGTGGGCTTGCAGAAGGCTGTTCCAACGGGTGGGTTTAGGAAGGCAGAAAGTGCCAGAAATAGCCCCGGGAGCAGCAGGGGCTTGGCAGGGGGTGGCAGCCCCCAGACCCGTCCCCATTTACTGCCTGGCAGGGGTGGGCATGGGGTCCCCTTGGCGTGGGAAGCAGGGTCCCAGCAACGGCCCTGCCCCAGGCAGGGAGGGATGGGGCCCGAGTGCCCCCCGTGCCCCCCGACATGGCTCACGGCCTCGTGGCGGGGGCTCCCCGCGAGCTGTTTGCAAACACGAGGCAGGGCAGGAATTATGTGTCGGCTCTGCTTGGCATGTAATTCTGAATAACAAATAAATATGGAAAAATTGGGATCCGTTCCCAGACAATTCACAAAGGGCTTAATTGGGACTTAAGTGGTGCCTAAGTCTTGTGCTGGCTCTCTGCACCGGGGTGCTTTTCACCCAGACAGGCAAAAGAGACAAACTTAGTCAATAAATTACTTGTGATAAATTATTCACCGGCTCCACTCAGAATTAATGCCGGCCTCCCCCTCCAGCAGCTTATAAATGCTCTGATATCTTCTGACCCCTCCAGGCTCCGGAGCCACCCGTCGGATTTAAAAGCCTATCCCAGGCTCTATTAGAAAACCATATTTTGTGGCGTTTATAACCAGCCATAAAACAACCGTTCTGGGACCAAGCCCGGCGTGTGGGGTCGGAGCCTGCCTGCCTTTGTCCGTCCTGGTGACCAAAGCGGAGCTGAGCCCGTTTGCAGGTTCAAGCTGGGAAAATTGCTTTGCACGAAGACAAGCCGCTGTGCCTCTTCCAGGCTTCCTAACGCTTGCTTTGAATTTAAAAGCCTTCATCAGGCAGGAGTTTGTAATCAGCATAAAGGGGGGTTTGCATTTCAACCAGCCTTTCCGCGAGGCAGACCGAGCCAACTCCACCTCTGGTTTTGGTGGAAGAAAGCGCAGGGAACCTCCTCTCCCTGCGTCCCAGCTGGCCCGCGTGGCCAGAGAGCAACGGGCTGGAAAAACCAGGGGGGAAAAAAAAGCCAACGGCTGGTCACCTGAAAATAGAGCAAGAAATGCTTGTTTGGTGCTTTGTTTGTTTTTCTAGTGGTGAGATGTTACAACAAAAAAAAACAAACTGCTTTGTTTCATGCTGGAATAAGCATTTTAATTAGGTGTCTGTCACTCTTTCATAGCATGATAATTAAATTTAATTCAATGGTTCAGTTGTTCAAAACGTAGTTTGGAGATGCCTAATCAAAGCCGCTGACTTGACTTCAGAAGTCCGCTCGGCCTTCAGACACGTTGCTCCGGGAAGCTTTGCAGCCTCTGATCCGAATTTGCAAATCGCTGCAGTCGATCCGAAGCTGCATTTCTCAGCGAATGCTTTTAGAGACATGGAAAATTTTCACCGGCTCCTATTTCTGAGTCACTTTTCCTTCCTCCTACGTGCTGCCGCTGCTCCAGGCTGGGCACTCGGGCTCTGGAAGGGCTGGGTTTGTGCGGCGCGGGTGCAGCACCGTGCAGGATCCGACCCCGTGTCGAGCATTTGGAAGGCCGATGAGCGGGGCTGGCTCCATCGGGATGCTGTGGGACGTGAGGGCTGTCCCACCGAGCTGCCTCTCCCTGGGCTGCCCCCGTGTCCTGCTGAATCCCCTCTCCTTTCTTGCCTTTCCATCAAGCTGTTAAGCACAACCAGCCACTCTCCAGACATCTTTAAGGCTTTTTCGCATTTTGTTGGTCCCCGTTTTGCTGCTTCGCCCTCCCCGGCTCGGCCACGCTGCGTTCTCGCTGCTGAGCTCGGGTTTTAATGGAAGCCACACGAGCGGGGCTGTTTACATCCGAGAGCCGTCGCTTGCCGTGCCCAAATCTCTGCTCAGGGCTGGCAGCAGCGCGACTGCTGCAGCTCTGCAGCACGGGGGGCCGGGGGGAGCCCAGGGGCTCCGCGGTGCCGCTCGCTCGGCGCACACCGAGCTGCAGGGGAGCCTGACATTACATTTTGCTTGATTTCCCATTTTTATGGGTGCTGAATGGAGACAGGGAGCGGGAGCAGCATGCAGACGGAGTTGTTTTCCTCTGGGAAATTGCTGGTGTGCGTGGAAGGGAAAAGGGGGGGGTGGATGCTCGGCGTCACGGAGCAGATCCCCATGGAGCCGTGTCCCTCTCCCACCCCACCAGGGGCTGACGCAGAGCGGGGTTGGTGCCCCTCCAGCCGCCCTGCCCAGGGCTCGGGGCCTTCTTCATTTTTCCCGGTGTCCTTGCTGCAGACGGCCTCCTCGAGCATCGCCTGTAAATAATGGAATTAGGGAGCTAAATGAGTTTTTAAAACCCCAGTGGGGAGCGGGGAGAAGTTTGCAGCTGGAAGCAATGGAGAGGCTCCAAGCAGCTCCTGCCTTCCCCGGGCTGAGTCCCCCCTTTGCACCACCTGCAGAGGGGTGACAGCAGGGTGTCACCCTGCTGTTCTGGGGGCCAGGCAGCCCCTCAGCCCCCTCCTGCTTCGGCGAGGCACCAATTCCCCTAAAACTCCCCGGCTGCCCCAGGGTTGCCCCCCCGGTGCGGCTCCCCCACCTCCGCAGCAGGCAGGGATGACGAAGAGGCGATGAGCCACTAATGCACGCTCGGAAGAGATCTGATCCTGTGAATAAACCAAAAGGGAAAGGAAGAAAAAAAAAAAAGAAAAAAAGAAAAAGAAGAAGCAAGATCCCAGGGGGGAGGCGGTGTTTGTGAATTAAAGACAAAGTGGGTGACATTTCCGCCAGCCATGTGCAGCTGCGGCACGCCGCCAGCGTGTGGGGGACCCAGCGTGGGGCCACCGAGGGCTGCATTTCCCAGGGAGGATGATGAGAGCAGCAACTTCCCCTGCTCTGCCAACAGCCAACACTTCAGCTCAATCACACGGCCGACACGGTGGCGTGGCGATGGCAGGGAGCCTTGTGGTGCTGGGTGACAGCTTGCTGTCACGGCACGTGTGGCATGGGGGGGGGGGGGACAGGAGCCGGGTTTGGCTGCGGACCGGTGGCACCCAGGGGGACAGGGGTGGTTCTGGGCACCCGGTGGGATGCTGTGAGTGAGGGAGGGTGCAGGAAAGACAAAGAGGGGAGAAGCAGAATGGGGAATTTGTTTTCATAAAGCATTTGTCGAAATGAGCAATGGAAAAGGAGCAGTGTGGGAGGCTGGGCACCGCTGGGCACTGGGCTGGGCCAGGCTGGATGAATGGTCCAGCAGCTCTGCATGGGTGGGAGAGCATCAGCACCAGGGCACAGCCTGTCCCCGGGGTCCCCCAGCTCCAGCCCAAGCATGGGGGTGTGGGGCAGCCCTGGAAATCGGGGTCTTTGCAGTCAGCATGGGGGCATGAGGGAAGGAACCACTGGGATGCTCCTCGGATCCCCGTGCTCTTCCCTCCTGTGTCCCCTCTGCTAGCAGAAGGAGTCCTGGGGTTGGTGGGGGACTCAGGGGTCCCCATCCCTTAGGAGGTGTCCATGGGGTCTCTGCTGGTGGCTCCCCAGGCACCCCCAAATCCCAGAAGGACACCGCCACCTCCCCGAACCCTTCCTGTGGCTTCTCTGGGCACCGTGCGGGGCTTTGCCTCCACCCCACCCCGCGCTGCTCTGTGCCCTCGGAAGGGGCGAAGCATCCCCCGAACGCCGTGCATGGCAGTTGCTATGGCAACCACACATTTTTCTTGGGATTCCTAATGACTTATTGGCATTTGCAGTAATCTACAGCTATTTTTTTTTTTTTTTTTTTGGCTGTCGGAGGTTGAATTCCCTCCCCTCGGCCCCGAAATGCGGGCGCATCCCCTGCGGTGCCGCAGCCGGGGTCGGGCTGGGAGGGGCTGCCCCGGTGCTGCCCCGCTTGGGCACAGCTTTGTGGGGAGCAGCAGGGACAGGAGCCCCCTGCCCACCCTTTGTACGAGGCAGGGGCCAAATCCCGGCTTCCTTCATCCCTGACAAGGCTCAGAGGAGGCCAGGAGGGTACGGCCACGTGGGGCTCGGAGAGGAGCGGCTCTTGCAGGAGCCAGAGGCAGCAGAAAGCAGGGAAAAAAGGGGTGCAGATGGGGTTTGTTGGGGCTCTGGGGTGTGACTGCTGCTTGGGATTTCCAGCCGCGCTGGCAGGACATCCGAGGTTTTCCTTGCTGAAACTCAGCCCAGAGAGAAAAATCGAAGCTCTCTTTTTTTAATCCCCGTTTAATACCGAAAGCAACACTTCACCTGGGTCTGTGGGGGCGGCTCAGGCACTTCCTAGCTGCTCACAAACATCTCAGAGAGGTTTGTTGGGATGGAGAGGGAGCAGGAGTGCCACAGGCAGGGCTGCCCGGCCCAGTCTGCTTAAAAGCATGTCTTGGAGCAGCGTTTGCTTTGACAAACGGTTGGAGGATTTTTCGGAGAATCAGAAAGTCTTCTTGCCCTCACCTGGGACCAATTTCTGGCAGCTGGATCTGTACCTGGGTCCTGAGATCAATGCAGGGTTTGCAGGCAGTTTTTGGCAGGTGGGAGGGGGGCTCTAAACTCTTCTGCATAATTCCTCAGAGCCACAGCCCTGCACTGCTCCCCTTCCCGGGGGGATGCTGCTGCTTGTGCTGCGTGTGGGATCCGGAGGGTGAGCAGAGGCTGGGCACAAAGCTGCCGGCAGGGCTGGGAGCAGCTTCACGTCCCACCTGTACCGCCACCGGCATGCTCGTTGTGGCTGCCACGTCCTCATAAGCTGCCAAAACATCAGCTTTGCAATTACTGGCCAAGGCGTTTCACCCTGAGCAGAAACCTGCGTGCGCAGATAAAACCCCAGGGATACCTGTAGGCTTTATGGTGTTAAAAAGCTATCGCAGCACCGAGGCAGGGGCTTGCTCCCATCGTTTGCTGGGTTGTTCCCAGCCCAGAGCAGCTCTTGCTTTGCTTTCTCTCAGGGGAACCTCTGCCAGCCTGCGGAGGGTGGGCTGGGGAGGACCTCGTGTCCTTAGGGCACCTCCAGGGCCACTCTGCGGGGTCCTGGGGCCCCCCGGAGCTGCTGCAGAACTCCAACATTTCCACAGCCCCACGGCCACGGAGACCAGGACGTGCCAGCAAGATAGCAGGGAGAGACTTCCCTGTAATTAGAAATTAACCTGATTTCACGGCACTTATGAGCAGTCGCATTGCCATCTTGACCCTTCTCCTTTTGAAAACCGAGTGGAGCAGGGCTGGGCTCCAGCCCCGGCTGCTCTGGCCCCATGGTGCATGTGTGATGTGACCCCTGGGTTGCTATCTGCCCACAGGGCAGCCTGACCGTGGGCACTAAACCCTGTCTGTGCCCCTACAAGCCCTTGGGGCTGCCCTTCGGGACCTCTCAGCTCCCTTCCCTCCTGCAAGAGAGGTTTAATTCACCAGCATAGGGACAAATAAGATGGAAATGACAAGGGGCAAGCTCACAAGTGGCAGATGAGATGGCCAAGTGCTTATGGGGCTGTGATGCTGCTCGCCGTGCATCCGTGACCACCTCCTGTCTGGGGGTTTGAGCAGCCCCATTGCGCATCCAGCGCTGGGAGGAGGCTGGAAGACCCCAAAACCAAGTGTCCTGGGGACCCCATGCTGCTGGGGGCTCTGCTCACCCTGTGAGCCTTTCTGGGGTGGGGCTGGTACAACGGGGACAGAGCCAGGTCCCAGGCCTCCTGTCCCTGCCTCTGCTCTCAGCACTGCCTGGGCAGCACTCCCTGCCTGCAGCAATGCTGCTTAGCTGAAGAAATACTGTTTCCAACAACAGGCATCTCTAGAGAAATAACAGCAGACATCCCATCATGGTTTAGACTTTAATTACACTCAGGAATTCTTCCTTTTTTTTTTTTTTTAAGCTTTGTTTAATAACCTGTTCCTCCCCACCTGCCCATCCCTTCTGAAGAAAGTTTAAAGAGCCTCGATTCATCCCTCTGAAGGGACTGGCATCAAAACACCGCAGTGAGGGCATTTCTGCCCAAAGCAAGCCCAGGGTGGGAGATGGGGCAGCAGGCAGCACTTGGCCCCAGCGGCCCAGCTGCTGAGAGCTGCTTCCCAGTGCTTTAACTGGAAGGTGATACCTTATTCCAGGAGCTATTATATTTTGGCCAACACAAAGACATGGACATGTCCTCCCTAGGCGACTGCCCTCCTCTCTGTCCCCGTCGGAGCTCAAAGTTTGGGTTTGTTTCCCCACCAGTTTGCGGCGTGCCACGTGGGAGCAAAGCTCAAAAGCCCTTGACGTTGCCCCGAGCATCCCCTCTCTGCAGGGTGCTGCCCTTGGTCTCGGTGCGGGTAGGAAGGGGGGAGGTTTATGGGGCAGGGTGCTCTGCAAACGTGCCAGCCCCAATGTCCTTGTCCCTCGTGCTCCTTCTGGTGCCATGCCATTCAGCTGGGGAAAGTCACTGGGGCTGATGCAGCACGGGCAGCATCTGCAGTCCTGCTCTCCAGGACAGGGTCACCCTGGGCAGCTGCCTGCTGGGCTCAGGGACAAGATTCGTGGATGGGGACAAAGCCTTTGCGTTATGTGCCTGGTGTGCTGGGGACCCCTGGGTGTCCGAGCAGCCGGGAGCACCACGGAGCGATGGACACTTTCTTGGGACTCAGTGTCTTCGGAAAGAAGGCTCAGGCAGCCTTTCTCTGCATGTTGCAGCTCTAGGCATGCTACTTGTTTATTTGATTAGAGGGATGCAGAAATAAATGGAAGAGATGTAAGCATCCCTCTCCGCTCCCTGCTCCTGTGCGGTACTGCCTTGATTTTTCACAAAGACTCAGTGTCCAGGGCTTCAGAGCTGTCTGCATCAGTCAGCCGGGCTCACGGGAGATGAGCCCTTTGAAAATCTTATCCCAAATTGTTAACGAGCCCGTTCCTCCCGGCGGGCTGCCCTTGTTTCCTCCAACCTTAACAATCTGTGGGGTCTTTTGTATCTGCGGCTTACAACAGAGGGACACGGCGTGTCAAGGAAATATATATCATAATTTCCTGGCATGCACCTGTCTCTCCGGCGCGCACACCGCTGCAAGGCACAAACACACACTTGCGTGTATTATGAGCTACTCTTGCTGTCATGTTGTCGCAGCTCAACAGGCGTGTACAGCCCCAGGAGCTAGCGCATCCCCGTGCCCGGCTGCTGGCAGGCGCTGGCAGCCGCTGCCGCAGCGCTCCCCGCTCCGTGCCGCCAGCTCCCCCCAGGCTGCCGGGGCTTCGGGAGCTGCTTGAGCCTCAGGTATACGTGGGGAAATGCCCCCCCGGGCTGGGCCGGGACCCTGTTTCCAAGGAGAAGAGCTGCGGTCTGCAAGGGATGCGTTAAGTATTGCGAGAGAGGGGAGGGAGAAGGAGGAGGAGAGGGAGAAGGAGGAGAAGGGAAAGGAGGAGGAGAGGGAAAAGCGGCCCCTCTGCCAGCGTGGTGCCTGCAGCAGGTTGCAAAAGACCCCGCTGCAGATTGCAGGGGGGGCTGACTGGTGGGAGAGCCCTCGTCCTGCCCAGCCCGTGTCCCCCAGGCTGCGGGGCCGATGCCAGCCCGGGCTCCACGGGGAGTCGGCGCCCACGCAGGCAGCGCAGTGCCCGGGGAGCCTGCCAGTGAGCCCGAGGGTGGCAGAAGGCAGAAGCTGGAGGTCTCCATTTCCGCTGAAATCTGGCACCTTCCCCCTCTCTGGCAGCCCCATTGGAGCTATAATTATACCCGAGCGTTCGCAGCACCCTGCACCCAAGCACCCTGGGGATAAAGAAGAGAGAAAATAAATTTGAGCAGGGTGCTCGGAAGGGGTGGGCTTGATGGATGGGAGCTGGGCCGACACGGCGCTCAGCCCCGGCTGCAGCGCTGCCAGTCCCATCGGGAAGGGGCCTGGTGGCTGGAAGGGACATCTGCGGGCAAAGCCCCCATGCCAGCTGGGTGACAGGGGGTGCTTGGGTGCTCCCGCTGCAGAGGTGGCAGGTCCCATGGGTGCTCCACTCCGCACCGGGCACTGAAACCAGGGGTAAGCGATCCTGCAGCTGCTCAGGGCAGGCTGTCAGAATGCAGAGGTGTCTTGGGGGGTCTGCAGCCCCCTGGGGGTCCACAGCCTGGTTTGAGCCCCCCGTCGGGGCAAGAGGTAGCTCCTGGCTGGCGAGCCGGCAGCAGCGCCCGCAGCAGCACCACGTCTTCGGCAGGGTTCGATGCCGGCCCACCTGGGATCGCCAACAATTAATTTCCCCAATCTGCACAATGATCAGCTTCTGAGGAGAACAATTAGCCGGTCACAAATTGTAATTGTCATCTCAGTTCTGATTTTAATTTGGCCTAATGAAGGCTAAGTGATTCTGTCTCGCTCCTCCTCCCATGGCCCCACCGCTCCCCCCGCCACAGCGGGGACACCGCGAGGGGGGCTCAGCGGCCGAGGCCCTCCTGGGCTGGGGAGTGCCAGGGAGGCAGGGGAAAACATTAATTTTTATTGCGTGCAGCTTGTTTTCAGACATCATGGCCAATAAAAGTTTTATTTAAAGGGAATTGGCTGCCTGTGTCCGTGCATTCTGGTTTGTCACAGCCTGTTAGCCTCTCCCGCTTGCCCTTTGAAGCGGGGGGTTGTCATTTAATCTTCATTTGAAATAATGCACTGATTTTTCCCCCTTCTGATTTTAACTCACTGCTGCTTGTACATCTCTGTCTGCCCCCCACCCCCAGTCCCCACATCCCCGCCGTGTGATCATCCGCAGCACCTTTCAGATCTAGCCATGCTTCCTAATGAATTCGTCGTCTCACTGAATTGCCTTTCACTTTAATACTTAATTTAGATTGAAGAAGGAGGTGGCTGGGTCTCGAATACCAAGTGAGCCCGTGGCGTAGCTTCGGCTGGAAGTTTCTTGCTGCCTGGCGGGGTCGGGACGAGAAATGTCGCCCAGTTTGGTGAACTTTGCCAAACTCCCCCGCTACTTTCTGCAGAGCCTTGCACGCAGCCGTGCTCCCCTCGCCTCCATCCTCGGAGCAAAGCAGGCAGCCGAGTTGTCTCCAGGCTGCAGCAGCCTCGGAGCTGTGTCTGTTTGCGTGTCGCATCGCTCGGCTCCGAGAAACCCGGCCCCTCCTGCTCTGCGTCCTCCGTGCATCTTCCGATCCGTGCAGGGCAAAGCGACAGCAACGCGTTCCTGAGCCAGCAGCAGCTCTGCCACGCACAGCTTGCCCTGCTCCCAGCCCCGAGGGGCTGAAAATTTTAACACGAGCACCACCAAGGAGAGGGCTCCTGTGTCCTGATGGAGGCTGAGCCTCTTCTGGGGGCAGCTCTTTAGCAGCACCAGCTGAGGCTGCACTGGAACGAGCTGCCTGCAGGCAGTAATCGCCCAAACCTGAATACGGCCTGAGCATCGGTTTTAGCGGCTTGGTTTTAAAGGGAAAACACCCTTTCTGTGCACTCTGGATGAACAGAAAGCTGGTTTCAGAGCTCATCCAAAGGCTGAGAGGTCGAGGCTCAGTGTGCCCTTGAGCCCCATGCTGGGCCTCGGCTCCCCTGTGGCGTGCAGCAGCCCCAGAGCCTTCCCCTATTAAAACCCGCAGCAGCGAGCTGGGGGCAGGAGGGAGAGGAAGAAGAGAAGGGAATGTGTTAGTGAGATGAAGATTAAATGGCAGCTACATCACCAAATCTCTCAGGGACAAAAACCGTCTCCAGTTTGGGGTGGAGGGGCGGCAAGGAACCTGTGGCAAGCACACGATGTCTCTCCAGGCAAGTTCAAGTGAAATCATGTCCTGCTTCCAGCCTCCTGCAGCACCCAGCCTGCCGCCAGCAGCGTCGTGCTGGGACCTACGCCACGCATACCCTCACCAAGCTGTCAGCTCGGTGCAGTGGCCTGGTGACCCTGCCTCTCCTGCCACCAGATTTATGTTTTCCCATTTCTTCAGGCTCTTTCGGGAAAAGCCAGCGGCGATGCTGCCCCCAGCGCGCTCCGCTGCCCTCGCCTGGGGTTCAAAGCACCGTGCCTCGCAGACACCTTGGGCTCAGTCACGGATTCAGTTAGCTGCTTGCATAATTGAGGTCAAAGCCTGGCTTGTCCGAAGCCACAAACAATTAAAATCTCTCCTGGAAGGCCCAAAGCCCAGCACCGGCAACACCACCATCCGTATTTCTCCCCCATGCATCCCCGGCACCATGCACCCCACTCTTTGTTTGCACTCTCTGCAGGGTCTGCAACCCGCAGGCTGCCCCCTCGCACCCCCAGACCCCGGCATCTGACCCCGTTGTTCCCATGAGCGTGCCCCCAGCCGGAGCAGCTCAGCCCCGCTCAGCCACAGAGGGTCACAAAAAACCTTCCCAAATTTGACCGAATCGGCGTTGCACATCTCAGGGTCACCGGCACAGCTCCTGCTGTCACCGAGATGCTGAGTAGGACCTTGGGGAGAGGTGACACCACTGCTGTGAGTGGTAATCAGCTAATGACGGGGGCTCATCAGGGCCAGGAGAACCCCGTCAGAGCCACCCAGGAGCCAAGAGCTTAATTGGGCAGGTGCTGGGTGGTGGTGGGGGGTGCTGAGCGGTGCCGCTTCGCTGGGAAGTCGGAGATGTGAAAGTCGGGCTCTGAGCTCATTAACTGCCAGCCTTGAGGGGCTCGTGGCAGATATTTCGCAGCTGGTGGGAGGATCTCAGTGGCAGAGCGGCTGCGGGTGAGCGGCGAGCCTGTCCTGTGAAATTTTGGGAGCGTTTCCCTGTGATGGTTTCATTTGTGAGAGCCTCGGGCTGCAAATCTGCATGTGCAGTGCCTGGGTGGTGTGAAGGGGAGCTCATCCCTCTTCTCCCTGCCCCGGAGGAGGACACCGGGAAGGTGAAGTCCTTTTATTTGCTCTGCAGTACAAGGAAGAACTCGGCATGTCGTTCCCAAGCAGGTTTTTCCTTGAAAATTGCTTTTGAATTTCTCTCTTCTCTTACCACACGTACGCACATGCCTGTATCCAGCACCTGGCTTATTTGTTTTCCAGTCCTTTTAAACCCGTAATGGCCCATCAGAAAGTTCCTCCCAAAACAGCCCCTCTCTGTGCTTCCGTGCCTCGAATGGACGAACAGCTCCGGAGTCAGTCAGGCGAGGGGGATTTTCTGTGGTCTGGTTTTTTGGAAAACAACGTTTTTCAGTACCAACAGTGGTGATGGGTTGATCTCAGGCTGTTTCTTCCCCCATGAATCTCCCAGCCATGTAAACACAGGGGGGCTCTGATGGGGATGTGCCCACCCTGGGGATGCGCCCACCCGGGGGGGTTGCACCCACAGCCCTGCTCCTGCTCGCTGCAAGGGGAAGGGGCTCGCTGGAAGCACGCTCACAGCCCTGCCCTGTGCTCGGCTGCCTCTGGCCCCGGGAGGCTGCATTTCCAAGCCCCTCATCCTGCAGGAGAGGGAAAGCTTCCCGAGCAGGGAGGCACTGTCAGAGCACCTGGAGGAAAAGGCGAGGGGACGCAGCAGCGCCTTGCCCTCCATCCCAAGGGCTCGGCTGCTTTGCAAGGCTCTGCCCGTGCACTGCCCCTTGCTGCAGCCCCATCCTGGGAGCAGCCCGAGCACAGCGGGGACGTGACGCCGTGCCATGGGTGTCGGAGCAATTGCAGCCCCGAGGATGTGCCGATTGATGCCGAGCAGCTGCAGCAGCCCTGGAGGAGCACGCTGTGCCCAGGCTGGGCTGCTCTGTCAACATCTTCAGTCCCTGGTAGGGGATAAACGCTTACCGAAGCCTTTCCCAGCTGGCTATTTTCACAAAACATGTAGATGTGTAATTACCTCTAAATTCCGAGGGCTTAAAAGCCCTTTGAGGGTAAGGACAGGGCTGCTCGACCCATGCATCAATTAGCACGCCAGCCCTGCCCCGCCAGGTCTCCCCGTCCCTCTGCAGCCTGGCTGTGTGCTGGATCTGGAAGGGAAACTCAGGCTGTGGCTGGGCTTCAGCAAAGCTTTGCTTCTGGAGGCAGGATGCGGCCGGTTTCTCCCCAGCCATATGGACTCTGCGTACATCCCCGCTGAACCGCCTGTGCCGTGCACCAACCCGTCTCGCTGCCAAGCTGGGAGCCCTAAAATAGGTGGGACGAAGGCAGCAAACCTTTCCCATTTTTCCTTCCTGTTCCTACCCGGTGCTTTTATTATTATTGTTATTTTATTTCGGATCCCCTTTGAATGACAACTCTATCAAAACAGCTCATTTGGAAATGTCAGGTCCATTCTTGATAAGTCATCAGTCATGGTGATTGGTGCTGACAGACGCCCTGCAACGGTGCTGTGCTATCTAATACACTGTGCTGCAGTCTGTTGTAATATCACATTATTTTATTTATTCAGCATGGCATGAAATCTCTCCTTTAGGAAAGGGGAAGGGGAAAAAAAAAAATTAACCCTTCTAGCAAGGGTTCCCTTTCTGGATAGTCCATGGGGGAAGCAGCAGGGCTCAGTTTTTAGCTGGCATTAGCAGAGTTTGAAGCTCAGGATGTCCCTGGAAGGGACAAAGGCAGGATCCTGGCTCAGAGTCCACTTGTGTTGTAGTTTGCCATCTTTTTTTTTTTTATCCTGAGCCCTGTTTGCCTCACGATTTGCTGCTTCCCAGTGCCCGGGCTGAGACAGGGAGGAGCGCGTTGGATGCAAACCCCAAATCCCCCTGACCCTGGGACTGCCCAGCTCCATCCCCCTCTGCTCCCTGCTGGGCACCGTGCGGTTATTCCCGCAGCCGTGCGGGGCAGGAGGAAGGCTCGCTCATCCCAGGCTGGATCAGGGAGGAATTTTCCCTCTTTATCCTGCGCTCCACCTCTGCTCTGCTGCGTTACGTGCTGAGGTTACACGGCGATGTATTTGCTTTCCTTTCCCATCCCATGGCCCGAAGAGGGATGAGACTGGATGGATTAGGGCCAAGATACATCCTATGCAGTGCAGCTTTTTGGGGTCACAGCTCCCTTCTCTTCCAGTGCCACCATTTGGGGCTGGTCTGGGGACCCTGTCCCTCCCTGCTGCTGGTTCAGCCTCACGGAGCTGCTGTGGGGCAGGGTCCAGCTGTGCTCCCTGGGGTGCTCCCATGGGTGCCCCCCAGCACTGGGCTGGCCACAGAGACCAGCCGAGTGGGCTGCGACCAGTGGTGCCCATCCTGGGAGCTGCTCTTCTACATCCCCTAATCTGCATCGCAGAGCCTTTGTTTGCTCTCATTAACGTGTCTGCGAAGTGCCTGATGTGTGAAATATCCTTTTTATTAGCTGGAATTGATGGGGCCGTCTGGGACTCGCGTCTGCTCCGCTTTCAAGGCCAGGACTCTGCAAACCAGCCTGGGGTTGTCTCGCTCGGTTTCTGGTGCGCTCGGTATCAGCTCACAGGCATCTCTCCTCCTCCCTGAAACCAGGACTGGGACAAGCCACGGTGTCACCCTTGGGTGCTCTCCCTTGAGGTCCTGCAGAAAACATCCTCCAACTAGAGCATTTGTCTCTGCCTTCAGTCCTCGGGCGAAGAGCTGGAGCACCCCTGGATTTTCTGCTTTAGGGATTTATCTGGTTTTCCTGGGTCCCCTCTGACTCCCGGTGCTTTCCCCAGACTGTAGAGGAGCTCAGCAGCTGTGGGAAATCCCCCCCAAGATGAAAGCTGGGTGGGAATTTGAGGAGTGGGAGCAGCCTGCGCAGTGCCTCAGCCCACGGGGGATGTCTCAGTCTCCTTTCTTTTCCCTCCCCCCCAGCATTTTCTCTATGTGTTCATTTTCATCCCCCCATAGCCTGAAAGCACCAGCACAAAAGGCCGCTGACAGGCAGCAGACTGCAGACTTAAGCCCCATGTGGAGGCTGCCGAGCAAACGTGAAAGCCTTGGCTTCGTGGCCAGCCTGGCCGAGACCAAGTCCCCCTTCCCAGGAAGGCGCCCGCCTCGACTGCTGTCCCCTCATCTGCTTCCTCTCCTCCCATCCTGGTGCTCCCATGGCCCCGGGGAGTTGTGTGGCAGCCGCGGTGTCAGTCATGGGAGCCTGCCACCAGAAAATGCCTGGAAATAGCAGAAAAGATGCCCTGCTAACGGCATGGTAACATTGCCATGCAGGATGCGAGGCTGCATCTGCTGGGCCCGACTCCTGCCCCACGCCAGGCTAAAAACATGGTCAGGCTCTGCCCAGGGCACGGTGGGGCTCGGCAGGAGGGAAAGAGGCTGGTGGGGGAGATGAAGGGCACACGGAGCAACGCGTTACAGCTCCTGTGCTTTGTGGTTTGCTGCCTGCACCGCTGCTGCTCTGCACAGCAGGGCCCGGAGCAGCCTCCTCCTCCTGCAGTGAGACGGCCGTGGGGCTGTGGGGGCCGCAGGGACCCCCCAGCCACTCTGCAGCTTCTGGGGGCACGGCGGTGGCCCATCAGATCCCCCCCTTCTCCGTGCTCCTGTTCGGTGCCTGATTTGGAGCAGGACCTGGCTCTCCCTGCTCCCGGGCCGTGGACTTCGGGTCCGTGGCGAGCTCATTAGGAAAGACCTGGAGGTGTTTTCCAGGCAGTTCAGGAGCTCGCCTGAATAATTGAACAGCACGGCGGGGAGGAGGAACGGGGGAGCTCATTACAGCGCCGGGGCTGTTTGTCTGCCGGCCGCAGCACGGCGGTGCCAGGCACAGGCTCTGCCTGCGGCACAGCTCCCTGCTGCCGCGCGGCGCTCACCGCTGCTGCGCACGCCGAGCTGGGGAAGAAAACCATTGTTTTTCGTCCTCCAACCCTGGCAGGCTGGAGGTAAGCCTTGCGAGCAAGGTCCTGGTGTGACAATGCAGTGGAAAAGGGGCACGGGGTGGGCACAGCAGCAGCTCCCCGGAGCATTTCCCCAGGGGCGAGGGTCCCACGCAGGCTCCAGATGCACGGAGCCCAGGGGTGGGAGCCCAGGGTCCTCATCCTGCCCGCAGGGAGGTGCTGGGCGCCGCTCTGCTCTGAGCTTTGTTGATCGTAGATAGCGTTTTCTTAAGCCTCCGTGTGATTAAGAAGCCAAATGGCATTTGAAGCCCTGCGTGAGGCTCTCAGAGGCTCAGCGATGGCTTTTGCAGGGTGAAGGGCTCTAAATTAGCTGTTGCCACTCAGGAGGAAGATCCAGGAGATAGCTCTCTGGAAACAGTGACGGTGCAGCAACAGCTGGAAAGGGCAAAAGGCAGGCGGGGGATTCCTGGGGGAGAAATAAAGCAGCAGGGCAGAGCCAGGGGAAGAGCCTGCGCTCAGCAGCAGCCTCTCCTGCTGGGGTGCAAGGGGCTGCCGTCAGCCCTTCCTCACCCTGCCTCTCCCTTCATCATCCCCCCTCTGCCAGGGATGGGCTGGATTTGGACTTTCTGAAGTGTGAACACGAGGAGGAGGAAGGGGTTTGCGCTGCAGAGGCCACGCACAGCCGGGGTTCAGCGCCTGCTGCAGCCCGGGGATGGTGCCAGTCACCTGAGAAGCATCCAAAAATGCACTGAGACACCGTCCAATGCAGCACGGATGTTTGTTAGGGACTCAGAATTTACAGAACGAACTGCAGTCCAGCTACAGCCTTAGGCTGAAGATTCGCTGTCCCGGCCTCTTATTTCTTCTGGCCAGCCAGAGCGGCGACCAGCCAGCTTTTCCACTTTGTTTTTGCCAGCCATTTACAAACGCCCAGGTTAACCCTGAGACCTGGACACCGGCCCTGCGATGCTCAGGGATAAAACCAGGCGGCCCCAGGGCTCTCCAGCCAAAAGGAGAGAGCTGTGGGCTGCTCACCCCCTGTAACGGGCCTGGGGCTTCCCACAGACGAGGGAAGGCGTGGGTGCCTCTGTGCACAGCCCTGTGGGACCCTCGGGGGCTGGCAGAGCAGCCTTGGGCACTTGCGAGTCCTTTTCAGAGGCGGGCAGAGATGCTGCAACCCTTCCAGAGCCTGGAAGCAGAGAACAGGAACAACAGGCTTCTTTCCCAGCCCTCCTCATTAAAAAACATCCAAAGCCGAGGGGGAGAAGCATCCAGATAAGGAGCGGGCACTGCTCCTGCCCGCCGGCTCCGGGTGGATCAGAGCGATAGCGAGGTGCAGCCAGCGGAGCTGTTTGCTTTGCGCACTCCCCGGCAGCTTTTTTATCTCCCGGCTTCCTCCTAGACAAGCAGAAATAACGCTATCATCCTCCCTGCCAGGAGAGATGTGGGAGAAGGCCCAGAAACAGCATCCCTGCATCTGCCTGCACAAAACCGAGGAAAGAAACACCCAGAAAAGTCGGCAGAGCAGCAGCCCCAAATCACTAGCTTCAGAGTCTGCTCCCTGCCTTGCGTAAATGATTTTTCGGGGGGGGGAGGGGATGAAAACCCCAAATTGCAGCTCAGGGCTGGAGAATGGCTTTGCCCTTGCCGGGGAGGGCAGCAGCTCCAGCACAGGCTGCAGGGACCCACGAGGGGTTTCCCACCCGTCCCCCCACGCCACCACCCCACGTCCCCCCGTTTTTTTTTTTTTTTGTTTGCTTGGCCGGGGCTGAGGCTGCAGAAAGGACGGGGCGGGAGCATCCTCGAGTCCCTCGAACCAGACAGCGAGGATGCGGAGCTGCATAATACGACAGAATTTAATAAAACGCCTCAAACAGGCAAAGTTTTTCCTTTGCCAGCTGCTTAATTAAATTGCCTAATGCTGTTTGCGATCACAGCACAAACTCCTGTGTTTAAAGACCACAGCGTTGCCATGGCACTAACCCGGCGGATGGTGCGGGGCCGTGACAAAGCATACAGATGAGGGATGCTGGGGCCGGCGCGGGAGGCTCGGTTGCCACGGTACCGGGGGGGATTCGGCGGATTGTGGTTATTTATTTATCGGGTTATTTTCTGACGCGGCGGCAAACTCCTCGCCGAGGTCTGTGGCAGGATCTTTGCTCTGAACGGAGCAGCAGCTTTTCCATCCCAAAGGGCTTAAAGCTGCTTGTTCAGAGCTGCGAGGGGTCCCAGCCCCGTTGGACGGGGCGGAAACCGGAGGCGTTTGGTTTCCCGAGACATCGCCCTGCACACCGGGTTTGTAAGGACCTGGGGAGAACAAACCTGAAGTGCTTTGCTACAGCCCCAGCATAGGGCTGGGGTGGGGATGGAGAAATCCTGACCGCCAGCAGCAGGTGAACCACCCACATCCCTTGGAGCTGTCCATGGGCAGCGGGGTCAGATTGGAGCCCCTGGGGAGCCAGGTCCCCTGCTGGGGTCTCCAGGCAGGGTGCTGAGCCCTCCCGTGCTCTGTTCTCCCTTGGTGCAGTTTTTCCCCCTGCGTCTCTCCTGCGCCACTGCTCTCCATCGCCCTTGGCTGGGAAGCGAAGGCAGCCGTGGTTGGGGCATCGTGGCTGTAGCTGATTTGGAGGAACTGCTGCTTCCTGTGAAAAACTGAAGATTTGGGTGGACGCTGGCCCTTGAGGTTTCCTCTCTCAAGCATCAGGTATTTCACAGAGGAATTCTTGCCGTTTTCTACACCCGTATCAGCAGCAGGCAACTCAAGATGCCGGCAGAGGCATCCCTCCTGCTGCCTGGCGGGGTGTCACCAGCCCCAAATCGCCCCATTCCTGCTCCATCCCCTGCGGTGCTCAGTGCCACCAGGCAGTCCCTACACCAGGAAAGCCTCCCCAGAGCCTCGGGGACACTTGAAGGATTTATTTCCTTTTCCCCTTGCCCAAAGAGTTACGTCTCTGCACCATCCATGCCACCATTAGCCCCAGATAATGAGTTGACCTCTGCAGCTTAATTGAGATTTAATATGTCAGTTATTGTATGTTAAACAGTGGATCATTAAAAACATTTATTCAAGATTAACAGCTATCTAATAGATACCATTAGTATCAGAGTTATAGAGGTGGCTAATCCAGAATGCGTGGGATTTAGTGATCCCCTGGGATGTATTTACCACACTGTACCCGTGCTTTTAGATCTGCCCTCAGGCTGGCCTGATCCTGCACAGCCACACAACCCCAGTGGGGATCCAGCTCCAGCACTGATGCTTTTTAATCCCCCAAACCCCGAAGTGGTGCTGGACGTGGGAACGTTGTGCACATCCCCTGCCTGGTCCCCAGCTGCATTGTGCTGATGTGGAGCTGTGAGCTGCTCTTCCTTCCCTTCTCCCTGCTGGGTTTCGATGCATGACCAACACCCAAACACCTCTGTCTTGTGCTGTGCATGTGGTGATGCCAAAATCCGTGCTCCCTGGGCAGGGGATGTGACAGCTCTGAAGGCAGCGTGGCCCCGGAGCCAGCCTCTTAATGCCAGCCATTGCAGCAAAGCCCTGCAGAATTTATTACAGCATCTCCTTCCTGATAAAAAAAAGTGATATAGGATGTTTCAGATGACAGCAGGGCACCTTATTTCAAAGTTTTATAAGTAATTGATACAGAGCCCTATAACTTCTTGTTGGTTTTAATCACTGATAAACCCCGTGAAGCTTTTATACAAAGATTTAAGCAGGGAGACGTGCCCTCAGCCCACGGGGACAAACTGCACCGGGTGCCACCACGGGAATGCTGACCCCAAGCAGCTGGGGATGAGAAACTGCCCCAGATTACTTTTTGGGGGGGTACACATCTCGTCTGTTATTGATGTCTCAGTGTGCAGAGAGGGTCCTATCCTGGCCATGCTGGGTGCATCTCAGGCTGCAAACCCCAAAACCAAACGGAGCCATGCCCCGGTGCATCCCCATCGTGCTGGATGCTGCTCGGGCACCCCACCATGGCATCTCCTCCCAAGGGCTGGCTGCAGCCTGGAAGCAGGCCATTGAAAAGAGCAAAAGGCAGCAGGAGGGGGGGGGGGACACGGGGATTCCCCCCAGCATCTGGCTGCCACTTCTCATCTGCCTGCGTGGGAGCTGGCAGGGCCACCGGCGGGGACTCGGCAGCTGCCCGAGCGCAGCGGCGCAGGAAACCTTTGGGAGCGAGGGCTGTGTCTGGCTGCTGCCTGCACCTCTTACTTAAAACTGTCGCCCCAAAATGACAAGGGCTCGGCAGGAGATCTCAGCTTGCCAGGGTGAGGAATGGGTCGGGTGCGGCAGCTGCTGCCCCTAGGGACATCGGCAGGGGACAGCTGCCGCTTGCGGAGAGATGCTTGGCCACGCAGTCGGGCTTTCCCCAGACCACAGGCAGGCGGGGAAGCCCCCTCAGCATGTCAGGGGGTCTCCATCACCTCCTGCCCCACGGCTCTGCCACACCAGGGAAGCATCGGCCCCTCTTGCTGCTGCTGCTAAGGGAGAGGGAAGGGCAGGCGAGCGCGGGCTCAGCTGCAGCCATTTATCTCCCGAAGCCGGGCTATTAGACAGATGACAGAGGGAGAGAGGCAGCCAGTGCAAGCACTGAGACCAAGGCTCCTTCCACTTGGTGATTTATCTCCTGGCTTCATCCAGCAAACTTGCTGATGAAAAGACTCTTCCCTTCTCTGTGCCTCATCAATTCTCATTCTCATTGCTTTTCTATTTTTTTTCCCCTCTGGGCTTCTGCTGCTTTTTCATGCAGCCGCGCTCCCCATCCCCGGCTCCATGCACCCTCTCCTGCTCTCTCCACCTCATCTCCCATTCTCTGATTTTCTCTTTGTCCCTTGCTTTCTCCTTTTCATCTCTGGTCCTCCTTCTTCTTCTTTATATCCGTGTGTTGCTTTCACTCCCCCCATTCCTTCTCATTCCCTCCACCCCTATTTCTCCTCTGCATCCTCCTCTCTGGCCCTGGGCACATCTGGCTGGGATGGAAACAGACTCCTTGGACTCTCAAGTGGCTCTGCCAACAATCTCATGGGCTTATGGCAAATTCCGGATGGAAAACTCGGGGCTGACAGCACGGGGCCGTGACCACCCCTGCCCCTGCCTGGCAGCATTGCCCTGCCCCCATGCCACATGGCAGAGTTTTGGGTAGAAAACGTCTCTGCTGGTGCACCCGCTGCTGACCCCTGGCCTGAACCCTCTCTTGGGAGAACCACCAGGAAAGTCTGGGTCTGTCAGCACGGGGGGACCGAGCAGGAGAAGGTGACTGCACAGACAGCACGAGCCTTCTGGAAACAGCTGTGCAGCCTTTCTGCCCGTGATGGAAAGCAGCATCTGAGGACTACGGGGAAGAGCCCGGGGTGCTTGGTACCATCTGGGGCCCTGCCTGGCTGGCCCCGGCACTGTGCGTTGCATTTCCTCACTTGCAGAGGAGCAGAAAAACCTCCTGCCCCCCAGCCTGTGGAGCCAGGCATTTTTCCCCCTTCCTGGGGAGCCTTGAAGGCAGCAGGCACAAAAATGTCTTAGGGAGGCAAAGGGATTAGGTAAATGCTGGAAAACTGTGGGCAGAAAAAAGCAGCATCCTCAGTGTGGGGAGTGGGCTGGGATCCTGCGGAGGAAAGAAGGAAACTGGGGGCATTTTCCCCTTCTCAGTGTGCCGGGGCACTGCAGCAGATGCTCAACCCCTGGCCCTACACCTCTGGGAAAAGATAAGCTCCCTCCAAGCACCAACGCCACCGAGCAACCGAGCTCCGTCCAAGCAGCAACATCAGCCGCATCCCAACTCTGACCTGTCAATTTCTACCCTCAAATCCCAGTTTCCCTCAGATTTTTGGTGTGTTTCAGTGCCCTAGGAGTGTTTTGAGTGAAACCAAGAACTTTAGCTGCTGTAGTTATGGTTTTTTTTCCTGATGAAGAGCTGCAGTTGGGACCTTGGGGCATGTGTGAGCAGGAGCACACAGCTGGCCCCTTTGAGCTCTGGTGGCACCTCCGATGGAACCAAGAGAGCCAAGCTGAAAATTACATTTTTTTATCTGCAAATTCCAACCCTTTTGCTTACAGAAACACTTGGGCTCTTGGAGCATCATCCTGCATGCACGCCTTCCCACACCAAGCAGTGCTGCAGCCCCATCCATGCTGGGCACGAGTGAAAAACCCAGCGGTGGAGGCGAAGCCTGCGCAGAGATCACCAGAGAGCAGAGCTGGGGAACCTTCCTGTGAAATGGGGGTTGAAAAAGTCCTTTTTTTTTTTTTTTTTTTTTTTTTTTTTCTGGGCTCTTCTTCACAGCCATAAGGAAATAAAAAAGTATTCCTCCATATTATTATTTCTTTTTAGGGATAAAGGTTTCTATAATATTTTAATGGTCGGAGAGATTTACAGCCACAGAAATGCCTGTGCACTTAAAAAGAAAGATGAGGGTCCATCAGGAGGATGCAGAAATCAATACAGCCTTCCTCTTCTTTAATGCTGTTTCTCCAGGAGATGGTTTAAAAGCCAATGCCCTCACAGCAGGCAGGAAGGGAAGTGTGCGGGATCAATTCTGGCACCGGGCTTGGAGGAGTCGATGCTGAATAAACTTTGCTTGGAAGCCCTTTAAGGGAGGACAGGGGGGTGATAAAATACAGCTGCTCGGAGAGAAACTTTCTTTTCCCACTCTGGCTTCTTTTTAATGTTTTTCCTGCTGTGCGAGAGTCTTTTAAGACAGGGAAAAGCTTTGGGGCTCAGTTTGATTTGTGTCAGCATGGGTCAGGAGTGCGGCAGCAGATCGGAAAATCAAAGGTGGGGATGAGGCCGGCTCCAGCTCCTGCTCCTGCTCTGGCAGGAGATGTCAGGATCACACCCAGCGTGGACGGGGTTAGGGAGCTTCTCTATTCCCCCCAGGAGCCTCTAATGAGCCCGAGCGGGGATTCCTGCTCCTGGGAAATTGGGTCTCACCAGGGCTTTAAAAGTAGCCAAAGGGCTGGGGTGATTTTTCCTGGAGGAGAGGTTGCTCCAGGGCGTGAGGCTGCTTGCTGAGGGGCTTCTCCCTCCTCCTGTCCCTCTGGTTTCCTCTGCTGAAGATGTCCAGAGGTGAGGGCAGGTTGGAGGGAGGCAGGGGCCAGGCAGCCCTGCCAGAGGGCAGCTGCAGCAGGGTGGGCTCCCCCGTGCCAGGACATCCCGCTGTCCCCTCTGCTGCTGGCCACTGCTGCCAGCACGGCTCACCAGGTGCTCCTTGCCTGCTAACGACCGAGCAATTCTGCTAACAGAGAAGCAAAAGAGGAAGAAGAGGCCACAGAATGGTCTTTGGGGATGTTTTGTTTTGCTGTGGTGCTCTGGGTGCCACAACCCTGTTGTGTTCACTTCCTGCTCCTTCTGGCAAGCCTGGCTTCCCACTCAGCATCAGCCCCCTGGGCCCCCAGCGTCCTCAATATCAGCTTCTTTAAACCCTAAGGTCCAAGTTTGCACAGAGGTCGGGGTGCTGACTGCTGTGATAGTGTAGGATGAGATAGGGCTGAGAGGTCCAGGGGGCTGCTGGTAGCCCCAGGCCGAGCAACCAGGGCCAACACCTGAATCTCTTGCGCTGGGGAGGACACAAAAGGCTACGGATGTAAAAAAAAAAGATTAAATGGACATGTTGGTCTGTCTTGGGGAGGGTGCTGGAGTTCCTGTGCACAGTGCTTTGCCTCTCCAGCTCTTGCCACGTGCTCAGGGTCTCCTCTAACACAGCTTCTTGTCTGGCCTCTTTCAGGAATGACCTCGAGGAGCAACCTGGAAGACGCAGCAGAGCCCCGAAATGAGCCATTTGGGGAGGAAGAGGAGGCGAAGCTCTGATTAGAGGACCAGCCCCGTGCGGGGGGTTATGCGCTCTCGGCGGGGGGAGGCAGGCAGGGCAGCCGGCAGCGGGGGCTGATCGGTGCGAGGGCTTCCCCCGGGGCACCTTCTCCTGCGGACGCCGTGCCCACCCAGGGTCGCCCCATGCCCTGCTCCGGATGCTCCCCGTGAGCCTTTCCTGCCTGGGAAGAATCCGGTCGCACCAGCCAAAAATGAGACCCTTCCGAACCAGCTCGCTCCTGCTATGTGTGGTGGCCGCCGCCGCCATCCCCATCGTGCCCTGGAAGGTGAAATGCCCTCCGCAGTGCGTCTGCCAGATCCGGCCCTGGTACACCCCCCGCTCCGTCTACCGGGAGGCCGCCACCGTGGACTGCAATGACTTGTTCATCTCTGCCGTGCCCGAAGACCTGCCGGAGGGGACCCAGACCCTGCTCTTGCAGAGCAACAACATCGCCAGGCTGGAGCAGAGTGACGTGGGCTATCTCAGAAACCTCTCCGAGCTGGACCTGTCGCAGAACAGCTTCTCCGACGTCTGGGACTTTGGCCTGAAGAGCATGCCGCAGCTGCTCAGCCTGCACCTGGAGGAGAACCAGCTGGCCGAGCTGCCCGACGGCAGCTTCCCGGGGCTGGGGAACCTGCAGGAGCTCTACCTGAACCACAACCAGCTCCGCAGGATCGCTCCCCGCGCCTTCGCCGGCCTCGGCAGCCTCCTGCGCCTCCACCTCAACTCCAACCAGCTGAGGATGGTCGACAGCCGCTGGTTCCAGATGCTGCCCAGCCTGGAGATCCTCATGATCGGAGGCAACAGGGTGGATGCTATCTTGGATATGAATTTCAGGCCCTTGTCCAACCTGCGGAGCTTGGTTTTGGCCGGGATGAACCTGAGGGAGATCTCGGACTACGCGCTAGAGGGGCTGCGAAGCCTGGAGAGCCTCTCTTTCTATGACAACAAGCTCATGAACGTCCCCAAGCGGGCCCTGCAGCAGGTTCCTGGCCTCAAGTTTCTAGACCTGAACAAAAACCCCTTGCAGAGGGTCAAGCAAAGTGACTTCACCAACATGCTGCACCTCAAAGAGCTGGGGCTCAACAACATGGAGGAGCTGGTGTCCGTAGACAAGTTTGCCTTGATCAACCTCCCCGAGCTGACCAAGCTGGACATGACCAACAACCCCAAGCTGTCCTTCATCCACCCCAGCGCCTTCCACCACCTTCCCCAGATGGAAACCCTCATGCTCAACAACAACGCCCTAAGTGCCTTGCATAAGCAGACGGTCGAGTCCCTGCCCAACCTGCAGGAGATCAGCATCCACGGCAACCCCATCCGCTGCGACTGCGTCATCCGCTGGGTCAACAGCACCGAGAACCGCATCCGCTTCATCGAGCCCCAGTCCACGCTGTGCGCTGAGCCCCCTGACCTCCAGAGGAGGCACATTCGGGATGTCCCCTTCCGGGAGATGACGGACCGCTGCCTGCCCCTCATCTCTGCCCGGAGCCTGCCCTCGCGCCTGGAAGTGGCAGACGGGGACGATGTCTCCTTGCACTGCCGTGCCCTGGCGGAGCCGGACCCAGAGATCTACTGGGTCACCCCCTCAGGGGTGAAGCTGGTCCCCTATGTGGAAGATGGGCGCTACAAGGTGCACCCAGAAGGGACGCTGGAGATTGCCGGGATCTCGGCTCGGGAGGCCGGGCTGTACACCTGCGTGGCTCACAACCTGCTCGGGGCGGACACCAGGAGCATCAGCGTGACGGTCAACAGCTCCTTCCCGCTCAGCGAGGCCAGCCTGGAGCTGGCGGTGGTGGACGTCCAGGCCTACCACATCCTGGTGGCCTGGAAGCCACATCTCAACACCGTCTCCTCCAACCTCACCTGGTCCAGCTTCTCACTCAGCTCCAACTCGGACATGACCAACGTGGCCCGCATCCCGACGGGGACCCACGCCTACAACATCACCCGGCTCCACCAGGACACAGAGTACTGGGCTTGCCTCCACGTGGCCTTTGTAGACTTGCAGGCCAAGGTGGCTTGCGTGAACGCCAGGACTAAAGAGGCCACCCGCCGCTACGGGCCCCTGGGGGACAGGCAGAGCCTCCTGACCCTGCTGGTGCTCTGCGTCCTGCTGCTCGCCGCCAGCCTGGTGGCTCGCTGCGGCCTCGGGGACGAGCCCAGGAGGGCCGTGGAGCTCCCACGGGACGCGGTGGCCGTGCGCGTGGTTTATCCCCACCTCGCCCCGCACTGGGCTCGGGGGGCTCGTGGCGGGCAGCTCCTGGCCGTGGAGGTGCAAGCGGCGCCCCTGGACTCCTGAAGGCCCCGCGCTGCTGGGGGCTGACCTTGGGGTGGTTTGGGGTAGGGAGGGAGAAACTATTTTTTACCAAAAAAAAACAACAAAAAAATGTGAAACAGAACAAAGTAAACAAGACAAGGAGGGATTTCGTGGACTTGACCAAGAGACAAAGCAGCAGACGGGAGCAGAGCTGGCCACGGGGCTTGCAGAGCTCCTGCAGGGCCTGGATCCATGTGTAGGGTCTGGATCCAGCAGACATCCCATCCTGGGACAGCTGGGATGTTCTCGGCAGGGTCTGGCCCCGAGGGGACAATGCCCCAAGTGGTTGAAGAGCCATAGGGGTGAGCAGCAGATCACCCCTTCCCCACGCACCCCGGCACCCTGTGGCACCCCAGCGGGGTCAGCTCCTTCGCTGGACAGTTTTGGAAATACAAAAAAAAAAAAAAAAAAAAAAGCCTTTCCCTTTGGGGTACATGTGTTTTTTTTGTTTCTTTCTTGTTTTTTTTTTAGGGGGGGCACTCAGATATTCAGCCACAAACCCATCCCCAGCTCCTTCCTGCAGCCCTGTCATTTGTTTGCTGCCATTGATCAGAGGAAAGCGGAGGAGAAGGAGGTGACTCGGGCAAAAGAAACAGAAGTGATGGTGCTGACTTGTTGCTTAACTGGCATCCCCGGGGGGCTGGCTGGCTTCTGCCAGGAGTCAGCCCCATTTCCAGCAAGTGTCATCTCACGGCTATTCGGTAACCTTCTGTGGCTCATGTTACAGAGAGAAAAAAGAGGGGAAAAAGGAGGGCAGGGAGGAAGCCCTTGCTAATCTGCTTTTGTTAAAATAATAATTCTTTGCACACTGGTGTGAACCTAGAAGGCTTCAGATCCGCAAACCTTGCTTCAGATGTAGGAGAAATGGGGGGGGGGGGGGGGTGAGGCCTGCAGGCCAGGCCAGCCCCTGTCTGAGAACACCTCTACGGGAGGTGAGGATGTGGGATCTGCTCTCCCGTGCTGTTGCTGCTTCTTTCTCTGGTAAGCAATTAAAACTACAAGCAATTAAAACTACAAGTGGAACAAATCAGTGGACAGCTCCAGCCCCCCACTTGTGCCGAACCGAGGGACGTGGTGACTGCAAACCAGCCAGGCTCATGGGGGCCCTTCCCTCCCGCTCGATGGGCACCAGTCCCGCCAGCGATCTCCCTGTTGTGGGTTAAGACCACGAGCCTAGTCCCTGCGCGTTAGTAGTGAGGATTTGGGGTCGGTTTAGCTGCGATCCTACACAAAACGTGCCTTTGCCAACACACACAACCCCGAGAGACCCTGGTGCAGCCCAGCCAGCACCTCACTTGCGGGTCCTTCCATGGGAAATCCCAAGAAAAAACAACCCAGACAGAGCTGGGGGGCCATAGGGTGTGAGTACCCCGAGGGGTTACGTCTCGGCACAGGTGTGGAGCATCCTTGGGCACAGCTGGTGCGATCGCTGTGTGCAGGGAGCTCTGAAGGCACCAGAAGATCCTGACGGAGGAAGAAGCTGTGTGAAGTCCTCATTCATCTCCCAGCCAAGGCGAGATGGTTCCCTGCTGCACGAGCTCCGCGCTCAGCCAGGCGCACGATGCGGCTTCGGCGCCTTCGCTGGGTAATTATTTCGGAGGGTAACGGCTCTCCCCGGCCCCTGTTCGGCACTCACCAAAGCACTTCAGCATGTGTTTAGGACCCAGCGAGATCTCCAGGGGCCCCGAGCACATGCTGAAACTTAAGTGCATGCTTAAATACTTTGCTGAATTAGAGGCATCGTCTGAATTGAACACTGGGCTGCCGAGTGCCTGCCCCTGCCAGCGGAGCTGCTCCGGTGCACAGCGCTCGGTGTTGCAGGCTCAGGGCCCGAAATAGCCTCTCTCCTTGGCCTTCTTTACAGTGGGGGGACTAAAACAGAATATATTCCCTGCAGTTCAGCTAAATTGGAGCTACAACCCATGGAAATAGTTGCCGAGAAATTTCCCCGGTGTAAGCACGTCTCTGATTTAATCCTGCTCGCCTGCCCCTCCGCCGCGCACAGACCGTTCACGGTCCCTGCAGAAACATTGCCGGCTCCTAGACAAAGCCAGCTCCGAGCCCTCACAGGCTGTAATTTTGTAGGTGTAGAGAAAAAGCCTCTTTGATCATGGTTATCGTGGCTGCTGCCACACTGGGATGGGGGTGAAGGTTCAGCCGCTGCCGGGATCGGCTGCTCCGATCTCAACGCGATGCCTGCAAACCTGAGATTAAAACGCAAGATATGTGCAATTAATTTTATTTCCTTTGAAACCGGAGTGACCCCAGGAGCAGCGTGTGGTGTGGTCAGGCTGGGACACCCCACTGCACCCCCAGCCCATGGAGGGACACCAAAATCCCTGTCCCCAAAACAGGAGCTGCCCTCGAACCATTTGTATTCCCTCTACAACTGGCGCCTTGGACTCCAGCTGGAGAGCGCCTCATGCACCACTATTTGGTGTTGTTAATATTTATTATTAAAGCACCAAGCAGCTTTTCCTGGGTGCTGTGCTGGATGAGATGCTTCAGAAACCTTTGTTCCCTGTGCCAAAGTCCCCGTGGGGCCCAAGGAGCTGGGGCAGTTTGGGGCAGCCCCCCACCACTGCAGCCCCTGCGGGAGGACTCCAGGGAGACATGAGACCCTGGTACCAGCCCCACAACACTTTTCCTCCTCCACATCTTCTCTTGGCTAGGGGCATCAGGCCAGAAATGAACTTTTCCAGGTGAATCGTGGCATTTGCAGAATTTGTAGGGGTTGTAATTGGGACTTAGAGATCCTCCTCTGCTTGGAGGCTGAGTCCTGCGAGTGGAAAGCAGCGTACGAGCCAGGGGGCTCTCAGCTCCAGGGCTCTTTAATCTACCACCCAAAGTCAAGGCAAGGTCCAGGGCTGGAAGGTGAAGAAATTCAAATTAAGAACAAGACATCTTCTTTTATTTTAAGCACAGAAGTAATTAACTGCTGGAGCAGCTTAACCAGCAGCGGGGGCAGCAGCCTCCACTTCCAAGCATCACGCAGGGACACAACTCTCAAAGAGATGCTCTAGTGAAGAGAATCCCAGATGTCTCCAGCCCAGAATAGTGCCACCAGCACCCAGTGTCCCTCCTGGCTGCTGGTGAGGGGCCGATGGGGCAGGGGGAGGCAAATGGGGACGGCCTCCATCACCTCCTGGTCCTCCTTCTCCTCCATCCACCTGGGATGTGAAAGGCTTGGTTGGGAAATGCTTCCCCAGCCTGGCCCATCAGGTCTCCCTCTGGGCACTGATTTTTTTCCCCACAAACCACTCTGCCTTAGCTGCTCATCAGGTTTAATTTCTGCCTTTTTTTTTTTTCTTCTATTACCTTCACTTTGAGGATAACAGTAAAAGTCCTCATTTCTGCTTCTTTTGCCCTCCGTGCCTCCTCCTCCTCCTCTTTCTCCATGCAAACAGCATCGTGGATCTCATATGCAACCGAGCTTCTCCAGACAAAGCCAACCGAGAACATTGCGTGCCAGACTCTATTTTAAGCACCTAATAAAACCTGGTTTTGGAGTGGCTCCATTACTGTGTCCTTCTTTTGCACAGCCCTGGTACCTGCGGATTGCCCCCCTCTCGGTGCCTGTTGCTGGGCAGCCTCCCTGCCCTCACCCCTGCCCACACCAAAGCTTTTCAGGCTCCAGGGGAGCACCAAGGGCACGCCGTTATTAGTTCGTTAGAGAATCAAAGCAGGCCTCTCCTCCAGCACTTCCTCAAGAATGATTTAAATTAAAACACCCAACCTCCCTGGGAAATGTCAGCGGCGTTATCCATATGCATGATGCCATTAGGATGAAGCAGGTGCTGCTTTAAAAACCTGCAGGAAAATCTCCCTGCCAATCTCCACGGCAGGCAGCTCTCCCGACTGAATGCTCCAGCGCTTCTCCCCCTCCCCGCTTCATCGCTGCTCTGCGGGTGGGGAAACCGAGGCACGGAGCCGCTCGGTGACTTGCGGGTTCCTGGCCCCCTTCTCCTTCCAAGCACACACCAGGGGCAGGGGACAAGCCCTTCCTCGGCCTTTACTCACAGGAGTAATCCAAGGAAGGAAGAAGCAGCCAGGGCAATTGTCACAGGGGAAAAATTTTGCAGCTTGGTCTCGGCCTTTTGCAGCCTCTCTGCCCAAGCCGCCCACTGAGTAAATGGGTTCACAGCGTTCAAGTGGGCAATCGAGGTGGAAATGAGGCTGATGGAGAGCAGCGGGGCAGCGGAGGCAGCGTGAAGTCAGCTTTGAGCAGTCTGAGGGCAGGAAAGCGCTGACCTCCTCGGGGGGGCTGCATGGCAATTAGCTGCTTTGCCTAATTTCAGGTCCCTGCAGTTTTGGCGAGCTGTCCCCAACCTGCTTGCACTCAGCGTTTTGGGGAGCTCAGCTCCCAGCACCGGGGTGCTCGGGGTTGTGGCTCGAATTCACCCCCCGCTGCAGGATGTCCCTGGAGGAGCAAGGGCTTGGGGACACGGGGATGGGGACACGATGGCTTTGTCACACGATGTCAACAGACCACGGATGCTGCGGGTGCTGGTGAGGCAGGGCTCTGCTGGCACGAGCCGTGCGTGGGCTGTGGGTGTCCAAAACCCCCCTCGTGGGCAGCGCAGGCCGATCCTCTGCCCTCATCCTGCTCGTGCGGGGAGAGAGGGCACGGCCGGTGCCTCGCTGCTGCGGAGAAATCCAGGAACCACATCAAATCCTCACGAGGTGGGGGAGAGGGGGAAAGCGATTTGGATTTGCGCGGGGGTAAATGGGAAAGAGGCAGGCAGGGCTGGCGCTGATGAGAAATGGATATGAATGGAAACCAAGGAGCCGGAGCCCAGCCGGGGGCAGCGGGCACCAACGCAGGCACCAGCGGGGATGTCGTGGGGCGAGCAGGGGCAGCGGGAGGGTGGGGGTCCCCGGGGGGGGGCTGGGGTTTCTTTGAGCATCTGCACCAAGTGCCCACAGCTCCGTCTGCCCCCACTGGATGAGGCCCTGAGGAATAAAAAGGTTTGGAAAGGGGAAGCCACAACGAAACGGGGTGAAAGCCCTTGGTTTTGCAGTCAGAGGGCTCCTCCTGCAAGCAGCAATGGGGAAAAACAATGGTAAAAACAGCCAGGGGGTGCCTGGGGGGGGGGGGGGCTGCCCCATTGCTCGGGCACTGGGGTCCCATGGACAACCCTGGGGAGCTGCTGGTTTCCAGCGTGAATGCCAAACGGCTTTGATCTTTACCAATCCTTTCTACATCTCGAGCAGTGTCTTGTAAATCTTTAATTACAAGAAAATTGCAACCTTAACAGTGAACACACAAACTGCGCTGATAAATATTTAAAATTGCCACAGCGACAGATCTGAGGGGATTAAGAAAAGATATATTGGAGTGACAGTTATTAAACACTAAATCCCAGCAAATGTTACCGAGCGGATAAATAATGCAGGGCTCTGACAGCCACTCGGCTGCTGACAAGCGGGGGAAACATCTGCTTTGGGGGGAGAGGCTGGCGGCGCCGAGCTGTGGATGCCTCCCAAAAACCCCAGGGTGGCGGGGGAAAGCGTGGGGGGTAGCGCTCTTCTTCTTCCTTCCCTGCTTGGAAATAAAATTCAGAGCGCATCGGCAGCCGAGGGAGAGCCAGGAGCTGGTTGTGGCAGCAGCTCAGCCTGGAAATCCTGGTGGCTTCTCCTCCTCTGCAAAGCGGGCGCGTGGTGCTGGTGCTGGTGGTGCCGGTGGAGGGGCGTGGATCCTGCGCCCCCCGTCCTGGCATCGCCGCGTCCCTGCGGGCGCCTGCGTCTCCTCGCTGTGCTCCTGTCACTTTGCTCCTAAGGCCCAGCCCCGTCTGCCTCCCCCCTGCCAACCTTGCCTGTAAGTTTTGAGGTCACCGCCTAGATTTCCATTATTAAATTTCCCAGCTAACATTAAAGATTTATTGCTCCGCTAAAGGTAAGTAGCAAAAAGTTAATTACTCCTAATAGCCCAGGCTTTGCTCACGTGGACGGAAGAGGCTCGAAGCGTGAATTACCCCAGCAACCTTCCCAATAAAATATTGATCTAAAAAACTTGCCTAATTATTAGAGCAGAGCGGGAAGAAAGCGACCCCGCTGGTGCCAGCCTTGCGGTGAGCTGCCCCGTCCCAGCGTAGCTGCAGGAGGGCTCCGTGCCAGGACCGGCTCTGCCCTGGTGCCTGTTGTCCTCATTGCCATAAATTTCCTTAAACGGAGCAGCTCAGCCACCCCTGGGGGGAATTGGGGGGGTGCTGCGAGCATGGGGAGCTGGGGGGGTGCGTGTGGATTGCAGGCGTTATGTCCTGGGGGGGGTTGCAAGCACTCAGCTCCCACCGCCCGGGCTGTGCCGGGCAGGTTTGCGCGTGCTGGTGTTTGGGACCTGATTTTTGTGAGCTCTGCTGGACTACGGCTAACGAAGCGCTTAAAATCCCAGCCGAGGGGAGCTGCTTGTTGGCCCCGCAGAGGTGCCGATGCCCACCTTGTAAATCTTTAATTGAGAGTGGAAGGGAACTGGGAGGCTCACCACTGCAGAGAAAACTGTAAATATTTAATCTGGGCATCGCGCAAACAAGGTTAAGGGAAAGGAGAGGAGAAGAGAGAGAAAAGTGGCACCTACAGAACCTTAAATCCAGATAAAACCACAAGGCGATAAATAAAATATCCCCCCGCTAGCAAAGGCAGGGAGCAGCTGCCTCCTCCGCACTCGGTGTCTGCACGTCGGGGAGCACCGGAGGGGGCCCAAACCCAAACCGGGAAGGTCGCAGCTGCGGGACAGAACCCAGAGCACCTGCTAGGGGCTGGGGGACTCCCAGGCACGTGCCTAACCCAGGCGTGGGAAGGTATTCCCACCATGAAGCCCCCTTTGGGTAGCAACGTAGTCCCCGGCTCCGTGCGCAGAGCACAGCAGCACAGGATGAACAGGAACAGCCCCAGACACGAAGCCTGTGCTGCCCACTACATGAACTCGCTCCTTGTCCCCTTCCGTAGCGTGGCTGATTGATGGCACGATGCCGGTCAGCTTGTGTTTTAAGCCACAGCAACGCGTTCTCCGTGAATTCCGTTTTTGTGGCGCTGGTTTTGCCGCTCATTCGTTAGCTGAAGGTCTAAAGGCCTGACTGCGGCGCCTTTTATTCGCAGGTACGAGCAGAAAATGCAATTCTCCAAGCAAGGGTCGGAGGTAGGAGTGCTCTGTCACGATGAAGTAAGCGTTGCTTTATGCCGAGTGAGAACACCAGCTGGAGCTGGAAGGGCCGTGTTGCTGCGGGTTGCAGTCCTCTGCTAATGGCAGCACGAGGACCAGAGCAGGTAAACCAGCCTGCTCCCACGGCCTCCTTCGTGCTATTGATTTTAAGGGAACACGGTTTGCAAACACAGTGACAGTACCTGGTACGTGTAAAGCCGCTCCTGAGCTCACAGCAATACGCAGATGTTTATGTACCGTTTGAAGCATCCCTTGCAATCACCCCGGTGAACTCCGTGCTGGTTTTACTGCCGGCCCGCCGGGGGATGCTGCGGTACGGGGACGGCTCCAGTGCTGCGCAGGGGGAGCGCGAGTCCTCGGTGGGCATCGGGGATCTGCCCTCGGGCATGGACCTGTGGGTCTGCCCCGATGTGACCCTGGGACGTGACACTAGGATGTGACACTGGGCGACTGGGCCAGATTCTGTGTCTGTACCTTGGGCACATCCATCTGCAGGGAGCATGGGGACACCCCAAAACACATCTCGCCCCGGCTTTACGCCACCCCAGAGCCAGACTCTGCTCTTGCCCAGTATACCGTGGTCTCGTTAAAGAGAGCTGCTAAGGAAAATCACAGCGAGGCCGCTCTGGCTCTGCAGGAACAAAAGGTACGTGGGGATGTTGGAGCCCAGGGAACGGCTGGGTGCCCGCAGAGCCCCACGGTGAGCGGCTCACGGCGCTCCCCTAATCCCCGTCGGGACTGTGGTGCTGCTTCTGGCGGTGCAGCCGTTTCAGCCATCACGAGGCTTTAGCTGTGGGAAGGGGAAGGGACAGGAAAGGTGCGGCGAAATGACCACACGGACACCAGGGCTTCTTTAAGGATCAGTAAACTTAACAAACCTTGCTGAGGACAGGTTCCCTTCTTACACTGTTCGCTCTACAGCAGTGCTTTCCCACTAACTCCTCGTCGGTTAACAGCTTTGTCTGGTAACAGCAAACATTTAGCGACTCCCGTGTCTTAACGGTTGGAGAACAAGCAGTTTGAGACAGCGAGGCGCCTCCGGAATCACCCTTCTGTGTTCCCTCCAACTCCTTCACGTTCCTCACGGCCTCACCGTCACCAGCCCGATGGTATCACCAGCCACGGGGCTCGTCAACCCCCGCGGCCACACTCCCACAGAAAGGGGAATAGAAAGAAAAGGGGAAAGGAAAGCAGAAAGGAAAGAGCTCCTTTTCTTTTTAAAGCCACCCTGGGTTTTGTGCGCCACCTGCACTCCTGAGCCTGTTTGCTGGTGAGGTTTTGCTTCTCCTGCCTCCCTGCCCCAATTTTCGGTGGTTTCAGTGACTGCAGCGGGTGACCCCAAATGGACCTTGAGGAGCTCTCCGAGCCTGTGCTTGTGGCTGGGATGGCAACGGTGCAGCTCGTGCCAGAAACATTAGGGTTTGGATCACTTCTTAGAAGCGCCACCAGCTCCTAGCAGCAGCCTCAGGAGCACGGCCCTGCAGCTGGTTATGGTGGTTCGGGAGTGCCACTGCACCCGCCTGTGTCACAGCCACTGCCCCAGATAATCCCTTTCCTACAAAACATAAGAAATAAAGCCGCCTGGTGACGTGGAGGGATTTCAGAGGCAAGCAGCCAAGCAGGATTGGAGTACCGAGCCCTGGCTACTTGGCACGCTGCAGCAAAAACAGATCTTTTATGTCCTGTGAAGCTACAGGACGGTATCTCTGCCCCACAGACCTGCCTTGCACCTCGTGGTGGCCAGGAGGATGAAATGCCAGTCCTGCTGTCTCCCACATGAGATGAACGGCCAGTTCCTTCCAGCAGCACCTGCCCAGCCCTCCCTGTTAAAATCGAATTCGGAGGTGAGCGATTCCTCCTTGCTCCAATGATTTCTGTTAGGAGTGGGAGGATTTGCTTTGCCCGCTGAGCTCTGCGGTGACAGCGCTGCTGCTCACCCCGTGGGCAGAACAAGGCCGGGGGCTCTCACCAGCTCTGAAGAGCCCCTGGCAAACAGGACGGACGCAGATGCTCTGGAGCAGCCTCTTTCCTCTCACAGCGGCCCGGTGAAAACATCTGGCTGGCTGCAGATACAGAGGGAGATCCCAGCAGAGCCCAGCTCCTCACCGAAAGCTGTGGTGGAGAGGAATGCCAAGGCGCGCTCAGCGTTCCGCCAACAACCCAAAGGAGACGGCAGGGACAGCTGGAGGAGTGGGAAGTCAGGGGAAGCTGAAAAACAAACAAGTAAAACACCGTGGGGAAAGGCACCCGGAGCAATCTGTCGCGTTTATCCATAAACAGCTCCCGCACAGGCGAGGATCGCATCCTGGATAGGCACAGCACCTTGTACCTGCCCTGAGCTTCCCCAGCTAGGCTCCTGCCTGTCCCCACAGCCCTACCGGCACAAACTGGAAGTGGACTGGGAGTTGGGTTCAGTGCCATAAGGACAAGAAAGCAGAGCTGCGATTGCTCCTTCTCAAGGGGGGCTTCTGCTGCCCCAAGTGCCCAAGGCAGCCCCCACGTCCCCTTTTTCATTTGGGACCCTATAAGCAGGAAGGGAATTGCTTCAGCGGATGCGTGCTTTAACCTTCTGCTCCATGTGACCCGCTTCACGCGGCTCCTGCTCTTTGGAGCACAATAAGACCGGGTGATTTTGCTGGCAGGGTGCAGGGAAAGGTTACACTGACAAAACACTGCAAAGGCAGAGCCAGAAACTTCCCCGCAGGCTGGAACACAGGCAGAGGTTACCAGTGAGGCTAATTACTGCTCTTAAGCTCCTGCAAGACAGAACTGGGCACGGCTGCTGGGTGCAAACCAGCTGCCTGCTCGCAGGTGAACCTGGACACCAGCCCTGCCTGAAGCTGCTCGGAGAAACGCAGCCAGGGAGCAAGCAGGGGCACAAACAGGGCCAGCGCTGCCTTCTGCCTCGTGTCAGGGATGGGGGAAGCAGCCCTGGTTCTTCTGCTGCCACAGGTGAGGTTTTATTGTTTTCCCACAACGCAATCAAGACGCTGCTCGTTATGGAGCAGCATCTCCTCCTTGGCAAGCGAGCAGCGATCCATCTCCGCTGGGTGTACGCGGTGCTGGTTTCCAAGGCGGCGCAGAGCGCGCTCATCCGTCTTCCTCCTGATTATGCGCAGCCTGCTGCTCTCCGACCAGCACCATAAACCAAGAGGAAAACGAGGAAAGCTGAATCCCAGCACGACCGATTTATGCCAGCCTTAAAGGTTGGGTACGCACAGCCCAGAAGCGAGAGCTGCGAGGAGGCTGCCAGCAGCCTGCTCCCCGCATCAGCAGCCAGCGGGTGCCCTCTAGTGAGCCGGCTGGCTGGGGAGCAGCAGGGGCGTGCTTTCATCCCACAATGGATGAAAGCATCAAGCACCAGGGCTGCTTTCATCCCACACTCAAAACAAACGGCTCAAAAACTGTCAGAGAGGTGCTGAGCAACCTCCCGGCACTAACCCAAGCGAGTGGGGGGGGGTTGTCCCTCTGGGAAGCTGGGGCAGCTACAGGTGGTGGTGGCGATGGGATGGGGGAACTGCTCCAGCTTAAAAATAGCAAGTGGGTGCTGAGGCTGGCACAGATGAAGCCTGGGCTGTTCTCATGCTGCCACTCCCCGACTTTTGCATGTGCAAATACCTGCACTGTAACTTCCCCTCTCAGCTGCAAGGCAGATACAGCCTGAGGGAGGGAAGGTCTCAGGGAAGGCAAGCACACGAAGAGCACAGGCTACATAACTGGAAACAGGCCTTTTTTCCCCCGAAACACAGTACAAATGAAAAAATAAACCTCCATTTCCATAGAATGCAATCAATTTAATTAGATTTACACTGTGGCCACAAAAACAGGTCATGAGTTCCGTGATACGTGCCTTTCTTAAATAGTGCAAACACAGAGGCTGGTTATCGATCGGGTCGCTGTGCAGGTGTGTTCAGATCCAGACTCGGGAACAGGGGGCTGCAGGGGAAGGGTGCCGGTGAGACGGGGCAGGAAAGCTTTCCTTCCAGAAGAACGAGTCTTTGTTATCTTTGCCAGAGGTAAAACACGGTCATACCTTCTTACGTATCTCCATGGACTGACCGTCAAAGGCAGCTGTCTTCTAGGAGTAAGGGTCTGAAGCTAACTGCAGAGCTGAGCAGCTACAGATTCCTACTACACCTGCTCAGTGGCAGGCACGGGGTGTCCGTGCGTGTGGGCGACAAATGCACATTGCCAGGGTAACAGCACAGAAAAACAGCACTGCAATCCTAACAGCTGCCTGTATTCATCATAAACAAGTGCAAGCGAGTTGCTGAGGTGTGTAACCCAGCTTGGGGCTGCTGACCGTTCTGATTTTGCTGGCCAGACAACACCAGGTGGTTACAGGCACGGTCTCACTGATTTTCAAAGCAGCAAAGGAAAATTCCAGCCACTTTGGACAGATAACCGAAGAAGGATATTCAGAGCAGGAAAGCTGTTGCCTGGAGGCAACCTGTTTCTGGAGATGTTCCAAGCACACAATGTTTATCAGCCTCACGTCACCTGTGGATGTCCTTGACCTTGAAAGAGCAGCCTCCCAGCGCCTCCTTCTCAGGGATTGCAACACTACTTGCAGGCGTTCAGCTGGCCAAAGAGCATGCACAGGATTCAGGGAGTTTCTTCTTCACCTCATGCACCATGGCAAGAGTAAAGCCAGAACAGAGACCGGTGCCCTGGCTCTGCATCCTTTCTTCAGCCATTAAATCACGCTGGCTCCAAAACAGTCAGCCTCCACTGAAGATCTCTAATGAGAACATTTCTCTTCTTCCAGGAAAGAAAGATGAAGCTCAGAACAGGCAGAGAGTGAGCAGGCAACTGCAACCTGCCCCAGAGGGTTTTGAAGCTCAGTTTCCAGGCCATTTCCATTTGTCAGCAGCCACTTTTATTTCTGCAAGGACAGCTTCTCAGTAGCACAATCACTGCTGGATGCAGAACGATGGGGAGGACCCCGGCTAGCTGCACCACGGGTTCCATCATAGTCACGCACCGTAATAAATAACGCACAGAGGCAGAAAGTTTGCAACAGCCTTCAGTGAAACACCCAGCATTCAGAAGAAACAAGCTGGGGGCTGCTCCAAAGGCTCTCTGTAATTCATGTAGCAGCTTTGGTGAGGCTAAATTTGGCGCCGTGATACAGCTCGGCAGAGGATGGACACGGATTTTTGAACAGACAGATGAAGCAGAGGTTGACGTGCTGGGTGCATCAGTCAATAACAGTCACTAGGAGGAACTGTGAAGAGGCACTTAAATTGGAAAGACTTGCAGGAGTGAACACGGTGTGGGTACCTCTGGCTGCCAAAACTGAACGAAGGCAAATAACGTTCAGTGTTTTGCAACGGAGAGCACTGTAACGTACTAAGCGGCAGTATACAGCTGTGAGGCTTACGGGTCCCATGCTCTGTTTCAACATCAGTCCAGGTAAGAAGTCTGGTGGTTCTAGGCTTAAACGGTGCCAGAAGTTCTGAGCAACAAGCAGAGGTATCTGTGGATGAAGCCCAGCCTACGGGCGTACCCACGCTGGGGAGACTTCAGCAGGTTCCTGAGGAACAGCAACCAATGTCACTGGAGAAAGGAGCAGTGAAACAGAGACCTTTCTGATCTGACAGCCGAGAGACAGCCATGCTCCACGCTTCTAACAGGCACGCAGCAATGCCTGCTAATGCTCGTCCCGGGACCACTTCTGCCATATTGCACTTCATAGTAAAACGTCACCGAGAGACAAAAACTGCCACGAGTGATGCGACAGCAACGTCGCCGTCAGAGAAGTTGAGTTCACACCCATCTCAGGCAGGTGCTCAGCTCCTCCGACAAAATGCAGTTCTGAACAGGAGGCCACATCAGCTGTCACATCCGTAGAAAAGGAAACCAGTAGCACTGCCGGGCCGACGTCTCATGGCATTGCGGCGTAAATATTACGCCCAAGTGCTTTGAGCTAGTTCTTCAACTCACACCTCAAGCCTGCACTTCCTCAAAGGTGTCAGAAAAAAAATAATAAAGCAGCTCTCGCTGAATTACAACGTTCTTAGCCTTAGACTTAAAGCAATAAAATGTTCTTCCTCTCTCCTCCTTTTCCCTCACCACCCCCCCCGCCCCAAAGCATAGCCACAAGGTGGGCAGTTGCATCTCGTCACAACGTGCTCGTGCTGCAATAGCTTATTCTTACACAGAAAGGAAGATCAACTGTAACATCGTGAGACGTTATGACCGCTATTTCAGTTCCGAAGAATAAAGAACTTGTCAAACGCATGCTGTAAACACCGTGGTTATACTCAACAAGGAGTCACAGATAAGGTCGTTACTCCCAAAACTTATCCTGCGGATTTGGATTTTATCACAACAGCAATTTTCGTTTAACAATGGAAGCCGCATCCAGATCTCAGCAGGATTTTGGTAAGGACATTCAACCCCTTACAGAAACCTCAACTCTCCTTACATTTGTTTTGGTCAACACAAATTACAAGCTTTTCATTGCAGCCAAAGCTGAACAATTCAGTCAGACTGCTTTGAGCAAAATGTTTTGTTTTTAGCAGGGTGAGGGGAGATTCACAGTATCCAGAAGTGCCACAACGCACGCTGCCTGAGCCCACGCTCCTAAAAGGGAAGCAACTACCTGAAAGTGGAAGCAACTACCTGGCAGGAACTCCCTTCTGTGATTCGAGGAGATAACACCACTGAGCTTAGCATGATTAAAGTGCATCACCTGCAATTTAAGAGCCCTTCGGTTAGGGGAAGCAAAAAAGGAAGTTTTTCCACACGGATCCACTCCCACGTACGTACAGATAGTGCAGCAAAACAGAAGGTTATCCCCCGGCTTTTACAATACAACTGTAAATAACAGCCAACAATAACAATCTAAAGAATAGCTGGTATAGAAATAATCACAACACTACGTAAACTATACAAGCGATCTGACTTTTGGCAGTGATAGGCAGTGACTGCATGTAGCACCTCCTCCAGTATCTTTGCACAGGAACAACAACTTGGACACCGGAGACTGCTGGGACTTTCTGCTAGGCAGGTTTCGGGGGCTTCCATCGCACACCTGACCTGCGAGGGCTGCACCAGCAAAGGGAGTGTAGAAAACAAGGGGGAAAGAGCCAAGAGAAGCACCGAGGTCTAAACACTACTTTTTTTTTCCTCCTTTTTTTCCTCCTTATCTTGAGGCAGGAGTGGAGCACTCCCTAGATATACAGATGACCAAACGGGCTATATCCTACACACCGTACTGAATTCAAACACCTGTATGCTGAAAGCGAGAGGTGAAGGCACTGTTGCTAGCAGATACAGGCTCTCCAAAGCCCTGGAGAAAATGTCAAGAACTTTCTTCCCTCACCTCTCTGGCCTACAGTCGTGAACTGCAGACTAAATGGATGGCAAGACTATTTGCTAACCTGCCATTTAAAATAAATAATGACCTAGAAAACTATAAGAAATAATGCTTAATGCATGCTCCCACAGCGCTGTCTTCTCCCACCGACTCCACAAACTCCCCTGCCCCATCCAGAATCCACAAAGGGGAAAGCTGGAAGCAGCATGGAGGAGGGATGCCTGCTTAGCCAGGGATCTCAGGACATCCAAGGTGGCTGCAGGAAACTCCCTGGGAGCCCCAAGGCTTTACACTCCTACAATGCACCCCTGATTTAGGACTGCATCCACCTGCCTTCTACACATGTGAAGAACACAGCTCCTCTCCTTGGGGGGGATATTCTCTGAGCACAAACCCTCACGAAGCCAGTAGGCTGAGGAGGATCCGAGTACACTCTGGTGTATGATCTCATAGTTCACAAATATGTAACCCTTTTTTTAAGTTCTAGTTGAGTTTTAACAAGTACACTAACCATAGATAACTTCGGAGAACAACACAAATGCTGAAGAGGATCTGAAGCATTAAATCACTGGGAAAGGAAATCATTGGAGAGCATTCAAAAAATTAACACCAAGCACAGTCCACAGACAGTGCGTGGCAGGATTTTTTCCCCCCCCTCAAAGGCCCACATCCTGCCTGTAAAGCCACATCACACAAAGCGAGCATCTTCTAGACTGCCCGGATGAAACGCAGCAGTGGTGGAAGCTGCAGCTGTGGAAGTTGCAATGGGTGCTGCGATGAAGAGCTGTTATAATTTAACCCAGCTGGCACCGCCAGATTCTGAGCTAACACTGGACAGGCTTCACAAAGCAACAACAGCTGACACAGGACTGTACTGAAATGAAAAAAGAATCAATACAAATGAAAACAAAATCCAACAACACGGCACAGTATAACATCTTACTTGTCTCCCAACTGGTATGTAACCTGAGATAGGCAGAGATTGAGAGTTTGAGAGTGCTCATTTCAAGTCTGGAAGCAAAAGGACCTTGGTTAACACACATAAAACAAAAATCAGATACATGGATATTCATTTCTCATCGCCTTCAAGAGAACTGATCCTTGGAGAAATGGCTTCTCTAAACTACAACCCTCTTCACCTACCCTTCCCTCCCAGCCTTCCCACCCCACCCACTCTGCATATATTATTTCTCAGCTCCAGACTCCTCCCTTAGAAAACATTGCACAGGGTTTGACTTACTGGAGAACACTCCAACAGCCAAAGTCACAACTCCCTCCAACACTTGCTTTCTGCAAGGACCGGTTGTCAGACCAGAGAATCATAGTAAATTATTTTCATAGTAAATGATTTAGACAATTTCAAAGCTAGGGCATTGATACCGACATGCTCATTACTGCTCCCTACAGGTTTTCACTTAAACAGACAAAAAAAAAAAAGGATGCTACTTCATTTGATGCAGAGGATTGATTCCTCAGTGTTTGCGGTCAGTTTGGAATCTTAATTCTCTTTGGTGTTCACTTGATGAGCTCTGAAGTTAGGGTTTGTGTAGAGTGCAAGAAAATCTGTGTGCTATCTTTCGGTAGAAAAGGCCTGAACTGGTACAGCTATCCCATGAAGATTCTGATCACCATCTCAATCTCTTTCCTGCACACTGGACAAGGTGATCTCTTTTTCTTCAACATCTTTGCACACTTGAAACAGGCCACAAGGTGAGCGGTCCTTCCATGGACAATATTCCCATCCCGTGGTCTGTGATGGCATAAGAAGCAAGGATTCAGTAATTTTTTTATACTCTCTAAAGACTGTATTTCTTCCTCCTTTTTACGTTCAGTGAAATGCAGCAGGGACTCCCTGCTTTCACATTCTCGTGCCAAATCCAAAGACTCAATAGAGCTGCAGGGATCTACGTGTAATTTGTTTTCTACCATGAACATGTCTTTAGGTTGGCCAACTGGAGCAGAAATAGTCCTTCGGCAATCCGGGACATCTATCCCATCATCATCGGTTTTGTTTTGCATAGCATCGATGTTGGACAGAGAAAGAGAATGAGCCAGTTTGGGACAGTCTGAGTACCAGTCCTTCCGTAAGGCCCAGCAGCGGTAACAGTACCTTTTGCCTGGAGAGTTAAATTTCTTGCATTTGGTGCATTGCCAGCAGTCCTGAAGAACGATTGAGGCAGACAAAAACAGCAGCAAGTTAGTGGATTGTTGCATACAATGCTTTTCCTCAGCACAGGAAAAGCAGAAAAGGAGCTTTAACAAAACAAGATGTTATAACTGAGGCTTGCAGACGCACGACCGCTACTTTGATTCTCAGCACCTCAGAAAGCCTAAAGAATATTTTCCTGCCCTTCTCCCAGCTTCCATCATTCTGCAAGAATACAACGTTCTCAAGCTGTGCGGTTTATTGAATCTTCAGTATCTCACCCTAAATTCAAGGGTAGAGCTCCTGCAATCAGTTAGGAATGTATTTCCCAGACTAACTAATCACTTAGCACCTGTTGAATCTGAACAACTAATAGTGGTGCACTCGAGTATCCCACAAAACAAGTGCAACAGCTGCCCGAGATCAGACCTAGGATTCAGCTGCCCAATGCTAGGGGCATATTAATTCGTCGAGCATACACAGTCCAGAAAATAATGCTAAAAGATGTTGGTGTCACCAGCTAGAGAGTATTATGATACATGTTTGCTGCCTTACTACAAAGGCTCAAAAGACTCTCCTCCTCATTTGGCTATACAAATTGTCTGAGAAAGAAAAAAGGGGTGAGGTGGGGTGTGGATGGTCTCTTCATGACAGAGACCACCATGAAGCAACTGACAGCTTCCTAGCTCGCCTGGGTGTCCAGGACTCAGTAGAATGCTGATTCTGACACAGATATTTGCACTGACGAGTTTTTTGAGTATGATCACCTTATATTTGGCCGCTTCGGTGATAAAACACTCCTAGCTAGAATCCATATAAATCCTCTCACACTGCCCCAAAAAGTGCCAAAACCATGTAAGTTCCAGGACTGCTCTGTGGCCAGTGGAGGCATTTTGTGTCTTTGGACTGGGTGGACATTCATGGGCTGCCACTGCTTAACGCCTATCCAACGGAGAACTTAACTCAGCCCTGTCCAAAACAAACCAGGTAAGGTCAAGCCAACTTCTCTACATTCCTTCACAGAGGTTACAGAAATACTTTTTGTTTGATTTTGTGCTTTTCTTGGCCTTTGAAATGCATACAAGAGCCAGCTTCTACCACAACCAGGAGATGAGTTTTTCTAACTACAGCTAGCACTGCAGCATACTCCAAGCAAGGAATGCTGACCTGAGGGATGCCTACCTCAGAGGCAGCTTCTGTGTCCGTGTCATCGCTTAAGTACTGAGAATCCTCAAAGTCATGCAAACATCCATCCTCGGTCACCTGGGAAAAGTAGATACGCAGTCAGAATTGCTGCAAGAATCTGTACTTACGATGTGCCTGGCACGGTACAGCAGAACTAAAGTAACGATATAATCACCGTGAGAATCCAGTTAGAGAAGTGAATGAAAAGCCATTTTATGCACGGTATCTATTCCAGAACGTTGTTGATAACTGCTGCTGAGCTGCTTTACAGTTGTATTTTCCTGTGATTGATTTATCTCTCTCTCTCTCTGATGTACACAAAAACCATACAAATGTAAGCACAAGCACCTGAGTGTTCCTACTAAATTCCACGGAAGAAAACATGAACTCAATCATTTAAACACAGATCTGATTAATTTCTCTTGTGACTAATGTTACTACCACCTCAGCTAGCAGATTCAGGCAAGCCTATCTTACACGAAGCATTAGTACAACGTAAGCTGAGATTTTCTTCCTTTTTTTTTTAATTATTAGATCTCAGACATTGGCCAGAAATTTAGCAAATTTGGTGATAAAATTTTAAGTAATTTTAAATTAATTTTGTGCCTTGAAAATGCACATTTAAACCCAAACCCAGACTAACTACAAAGGAAAGCCATCACACCACGTACAGAATAGTGACAGCCTTTTCTAAACACCATTTAAACTCTGGATGATTACAAATCTAACTCCTTTCAAGTCAATGTGACACCAAAAGACAGATGAAAAGCAAAGGGTTTTCATTTGAAAAAGGATTTCTTTCCCACACAATCGCTTAAATGAGGCCAACCAGCGGAACGTGTACTGTCAATGTTTGAAAAGGTACCTTTTTGTCACCTTCTTTCACTTCCTCGCAGTCAGCTGTTTCCACTTTGACTGCAGCACTGGTCTGATCCGACGGACTTTCATTGAGGAACCACAAGTCATCAGTAGTATCTGAAACAATGGCAGTGTCTATGTCCTGTTGGAGAAGAAACAAGAGAGACCACTTAGAGCTCAGGGTATCAGCAGCAGGAGTACCAGCACTGCAGCCACGGCCAGTGAACACCTCGCCCTTTTTCCTCACTAACAGCCTTCTCAGCCCTGGTCAGCTTTGCCAGTCACCCCTAGAAGACAAGGGGACAGATCACTACTCTCAAAAAAACCACCCCTTTTTTTTTTTGGCAGCAGCACTGTGCTCGTTCCCCTTGCTAGCTGGCCATACAGCAGCTGGCCACCATCATCTGCACTGCATCAACTTTCGACCCAGAAAGGGACAGCTCCTGCAATACAACCAGTGCTCTAGAGTGCAGAAGGACCTCCAGTGGATAAGAGATTGCCTAGTTTATTTAACAACACTAAAGGTAACCAACCACCTGATGTGAAAGGCTGGGACAGGAACACAGAAAGGAGAGGCTGAAAGTCGTGAAGGGATGTGGGAAGGGAAGAAAAAGAACGAGAATTTATTATTTACTTGGAACACAGGAGAGAAATAGAATACAGTTCACCTCTTTAAAACGTCTACACACCTGGTTAGTCTGAATATCTGTTGATCCATTACTTCTGGACTTGTAATTGCTTCTGAGGTTGCCTAAAAACCACCATGGAAGACCAGCTACATCCCATTCCTCAAACACTAGGTCCAGTTTAGGCTTCTTGCTTTTAGAGAGGTTTTCTATTAAGTCTTTGTCTGTAAGAGCCAAGTAGAATCTAAGTCATGCCACACCTACATCATTAAGAGACTAGCAGAGAAAAATTTGGCCCCATCTGATTTGAGAAATCTTCCGTGCTCTATCTGAAAGCCAGAGATACTGCTAAGAGCTTTGAGGTTTGTGTAAATGTACTGAGATGTCAGATCTGCTGCACGCCTGTTCCAGTGTATCTATCCAAGCAAACTTGCCAAAATAGTCACCACACAGCCAGAGATCAAAGAAGCATCCCAGAGCCCCCAGTGTCTCTATAACTGCACGTTTCTCTTTAGCATTACCTTAACTTTAATGGCTCCATACACAAACATGAACTCTTCTTTCAGAACTCTATCCAAGTCAACACAGAGAAAATTCCTGAATGCTTAATATGTAGAAAGGACTGGTTTGAATTTGGTTCAGATTTCAAATGATGCGAGCTCCTGAATTTCCAAACCAGGCTCAAAATAGGAAGCAGAAAGGTAAAAACCTATTCTCCATAGCTCCCTGCTTCAGCCTCCTTCTTTTTAGCCCGTGCGCTTTAGTCTGTGATTCTCAACTCAGAGGTTTGAACAAGATAACCTTGAATCCATCTCTCCTCAGTTCTGAGAGCTTCAAAGGCACCGACAAGGACTGTTTCTGCCTCCTCTGTACATGCAGCCAAGAAAATATTTACTGCTCTCATTTTATCCAGAAATATGCACACTTGCAAAGATGATTTAGGTTTACAAATTAGTTTCCTTGATACGAGAATAATCTGAGAGTAGAAGGTGGAAAAACAGGAAAATTGCTTCTGTAACATCAGAAATCCTTGAGTGAACCAGCAAGAAATCCCCAGACATTAAAACAAAAGGAAATGTCTAAATATGAAGGAGCTGTATGATACTTAAAGTGGGTAGGAAAAAAAAATCCCATTGTTATTCAGATTCCTGATTGGTTTGCAGGTAACGACTGCAGACAGCTCAGGCTGTGTTCTGTGTAATCAGAGGAGAGAGTCCCTTGGGAAGATAAACAGATATGAGTGTAATTTCAGCATTTAAAATACCCTTCAGCAAGGTCTGTAAGATTTTTGATGACATTGTTTAGTGATAGATGTGCTTTTGGGGCTTAACCTGCCATTTTATTCTGTGTTTGTTTGTTTATGAGACCAAATATCCAAGGTAGAAAACAAGTCTATCATAAAATACCTTTGACAGACATTTGCAGTTCTCTCAATCTTTTCCATAAAATGATGGGTTTTAAAGATTGCATTTCACAAGTTTTTATTAGTCTCCCAACACCCTCCTCCAGCAGCTGCCTGATGCAAAACTCAACGTGTCACACTGGGGATGGAGAAGTGCTCGCACACACTGTCACCACAGAAAAGCTGCCACTCACCTCCATAATTCTCACATTTGTGCTCTGAGGTAGACACAGCAGATGCATTGCTTTCACCTTCTCTGATGACAGTGTCAGAACCTTCTTGCGGGCTATACTGCATGAAGGAAGGAAAAAACAGATGTTAGTCCACCAGAGCTTATAGGGACAAGGGGATGTAGCACTTCCATTCCGAGTCACCAGCTGCAGTACAACACCAAAAAGGCATGAAGAGAAACAGGAATTTCTGAACAAAAGCTATACACACTGTTAACTCTTTAGGAAGGCTAAGGCATCTGTAATGAGCACAAACAATATACTTGCAACCCAGGAAAAATCTTAAGATTGGCAAAAATCCAAAAGCTGCCATCTTAAATGAAGTAATACTGCAATCTCCGTGACTCTCTGGCCCCCTTCAACGTGAATAGACACCTCCCAGATCAATTACCTTAACCCCAAAAGACACCTGAGACAAGTTAGAATACACAAAGATTTTTCCTAGGTTTCAGATTCTGCCTGAAAGCTTCAAAAACAATCCTATTAAACACAAAACCTATTCACACTTTTTAGAAACTTTAATTATTTGGCAATTCCTACTCAGAGAGGGGATGAGAGAGAGAGGGGGAAAGACGTGAAAAGACAGAGCACGCTGGAGGAACTGAGGACTAGAAGTGCTACACCCCAGAGAAACGCGCTCAGAGACTGGTACTCTGTTATGATGAGAACAGAGAAGGGTCACTCTGTCCCTGCTCTGTGGACTCCAAGAACTTTCAGGAAGGTGAGGACCTGGCAGCCAAGCAGCACAAAGTTCTGGCAGTCCACCATGCACAGGTACAGAGAAGGGGCACTCTGTACAACAAAAGAAACCACCAGGCAGTGGGTTTACCTTCAGCTGGTCTTGGCTTGGCTTATCGACGCTCTGTTCCTTTGCGAGATTCTGTGCAGCATCTAGATAGCAGGTAAAACAAAAGAAAAAACCTTCCCTGGTAATAACCATTCTCACAACACAGAGGGTCTTCAGCAAGCAACCAACGAGCCAGGCTTGGCAGACCTCTAAGTAACCCTTTAAGGAAACAGAGCCCTTTCTTTCTTACAGAGCCGACCATTTCCTAAAGAGGCATCGCTCTAGTATTCCTTAGGGTTTGCTAGACACATGTGGAGGCAATACCCTATGGAATACAGCAGCTGTGCCTCCCCGAAAATGCAGCATGGTGGAACTACACAGCGTGTAAGAACCTTCTTCCCAATGTGAAAAGCTGTTCTCCTACAGCCTGTCCTCAGGTTGTGAGCTCTAGGTCCTTTACACACAAGGCCTGCATGGAAGCAGAAACCCAGAGCAACAGCAGAGGGTGGGAGCTCCAACTTCAAGGCTGGACCAGATCTACACTGAAGAAGGTGATCAGAAAAAGTAAGGTTCTTACAATTACCTGAGAACACTACTGCTTTCAGTACTTGCTTAGAGAGGCATCCTTCTTAAGGGTGCGGGCATCAAGAACAATAACTAGATTAAAAATTCCATGCACAGCAGGCTCTTCCCTGGGTAACTGAGTATATATCCATGCTACAATCTGATCCAGACAATTATGCTGGCCCCATGAGTTAATTAAAAGGCCAACCTAAACAATAAGAACAATCAACAAAATCTACTAGAAGAGCTGTATTCACTCTCTGAATAGGATGACTTGCTAGAAAACAAAAGATGCAAGGATGGCTCCTGCTTTCTCCCATTTCAGCTTAAAAGCTCCCGCAGAATGCCAAGGAGACTCGAAGAAATCTGATTCACATCACGAATCATGGCACTGATATGAAAGCACTGAAAACTACCCCTGTAGGCAGAAAAGTGGACCATAGAAGTGGTAAAACACAGGACCACAAAATGGCATGGTTCTATCCCATTTTTTGCCTTCCACGCATTAGTTCAGCTTTCTTTTGTTCCCTTCCCTCAACATACAGCTTCTGTAGTCACTAATTATTTGATACCTGAAGGGAAGCAGAAGCCAACTGCCTCATCCATCACCGCTTTGTCTCTGCGGTGGCATTAGAAGAGCTGAAGAATTGCCCTTCTAACAATTCACAAGTGACACGTACTGCTCTTAAACAGTAAGAAAATACACTCCACTTACTGGAAGGCTTTCTTTGAAGCCCACATGTATCAGGAACTGAACGTAAAATGCCCTTAAAGAGAAGTAGGTATTCCTAAAACCTCCTCATGTGATTCATACTAAGAGTGAAAGCCATGTAAGGACACCATCTGATAAAAAGCATTATGTAAGAGCTTAATCTTTATTATCAAGATGTACTACATCACTTTTCTTTCTACAAGCGTACTTGAAGTGGGCAGGATAACCTGCAAAGTGATGTTCTGATAAGCACTGGTTGGGCTAATGAATACAAGTGGCTATTACACAACACGAAACATAATGGCCTCTTTATGCCCTACAGCACTTTCAACTATTGATATGTTGCAACAAAGGAAAAACAATGCCAGGAGTCATCCTTCCTACATATTTGTCAAAGGCCTGGTCTGCCAAACCTGTTTCGCTTCGTAGTCACACGCACAGGCACACATGGTAGTAGAACTCAACGACCATCTCACTAAAGGAACGGTGCTTCCTTTGGCACGATTAGAAATAGTTACGCCATGACAGGACCACACACACCCAGGCACACGTGCACGGCCACATGCACACACCAAGTGGAAGGGAACAGGGCAGCAGAGGAGAGCGTTTTGCCGAGATCCTTTGCTCTCCACATACACTGCCTAGGGGTAAAAGGCCAGGGTACCACCAGCAAGGGGAACTGCACTCACACGTTATTCTGTAGCTAAGTGTTTAGACAACAGTCTGCTTTGGAAGGTTCTTTTGTGTAAACAGGGAAAGGAGGGGAACCTCAGAGGCACTAATATAAGGCTTAAAGCAGACAACTGCACAGTTTAGGGCCAGGTTTTCTCAGTTTCTAAATTGGAACTAGCGTTTATGTCCATCTGCAAAAACAGTCTAAGCACTTAGGAAGAATTAAGCCCATTTTATCTGCCTGGAGAACCCAGGACGAATGACACAAGACTGCACAAATGCCCTGGTATAGTTCACTCATGGTTTGCACGTTTGTGGTTTCAATAGATGTTTATTTTCACACGAAGATGACCAGCTGTACAATGGAAACTGGCTGCAAGGGAGCCATCAGCTGACACCAAGTAAAGAACAAATTTTAACTTATGACTGAAGGACTTCTGATGCAGATAAATTATTTATCTCATGAGCTGAAAAACTAATAGCAACCTTTAAAGGTTCGAGGGTTTGATTAAAATCCAGACTTCTTTGGATTGCAGAACTAGGTTAGGTTTCGGGCACTCTTTACATTCACTCTCAAGACTATGAAAGCATAAAATGAGGTAAGAGAGAAGTCACAGAATGCTACGAAACTGCAAAAAGACTGAGAAACCAACAACCATTTGGATGAGATACTTCAGCCACGTTGATTTGTACATCCACAATATTTAGTCTGTCTGCCATTCTGAGGTTTGGCCACTGGTTATAGGCAGCTGTATTACTCAACCAGCTAACTGATTTCATACCACAGCTACTGATGGTGCACACACAAAAAAAGACACATACTCAAAGAGATTGTCTTGTCAAAGCCTTCATTAGCAGTTTGTTCCAACTTCAAAGCATGTCTCTTTTCTGAATATCATTACTTACCCAAGTTACATCAACACTATATTGAATATACCTGTCCGTACTGTGACAAACCTACCTGTCATGGCAGCAGAAGTCAGGTTCCGTTTCAACATTTCATAGACTGGGCTGTTGGAAAGGAGGAGATAGTTTATTACGCAAAGAAATGCTGGAATCTGCCGGGCATTTTTTGCCACTCTTTAGCTAAATGCTTGCTACAGAGAAGTCTAGCTCAGAACCTAGCTGAGGGGTGCAGCCTTTAGCATGAGTTTGAAACCAACAGTCTGAGAAGACAGAAATAAAAGGGGGAAAAGATGTCACCTCAAGCAGCTCAGTGGCTGGACCATTCAGAACTGGCTCTTCAAAACAAAGGAGCTGAACTTAAACTTGTCAAATTAATTAGCAAGAAGTCACTGAGCAGGGCACTTGGCATTCATGGAGGCTTGTGTGACTATAAGGGGGAACAGTGACACCAAGGGTCTCCTGACTCAGCAGTCTCTATGATACAACGTATGTTAACTGTCACTTTCTTACCTTGGATCTTTTACAGAGAAGCTCTCCAGTCCCAGCAGCTCTCCCAGCTGATCTCCTCCACAATACACCATGTGTTGCTGTCTTTTGTCATACAGCTGTTTCACCATTATGTACTGTCCTAGGTGATGCATAACCTGTGGACACAGAACACACCATTAGCCACATCTGCAGCTGAAAGCAAACCAACAAAGAGCCTGGAAATTTCCTTTAGTTTATGCTACTTGCCTCCCGTTACCTTACATCAGTCAAACAGTACCTGCTAATTCTGCATTTCTGGCATCCACCAGTGCCTCACAACTAAAGGAGAGGTATGCTTTACCACACTGCTGTAAGGTTTGTAACCACTAACCCTTGACAGGAGGGAAAACTGAGCTGAAGATGGATAAACAGGAGTCACTCTGCTTTCCCGCCCTAAAAAGAAACACACCATGGGTGATAACGCTTATCTGGGACATCTCCCTCAGTGAGAGCTCCAGATGGAGCCACCTGCTGCTGTTCACATCAACCTTACAAAGAACTGTCCCTGCAGAGACAGGGCCAAGACACAGATGGAACAGAAAATCCTGAAAGAACGGCAGCAAGTCATTCAAGGTCCACCCTTTGAAAGGGGAGAGGGAACAATGTAACAGCTCAGAGTAGAGAGAATGAAATGGCATAGGGAGGAGGCTGAAGGTATCACCTGCTAAAAGCTGTATAAGCTAGTACTAAAGGGCGACCACAATTAGTGTCATTCCTGAGGAGACAGCTTGCAAGGTGCAAAAATGTGAGCATAGGTATCACAAAGCACAGAGGGAAAACGTCCTGTGAGAGCTACCAGACACTACCAGGTACAGTGAGGAATCCACAGTACAAGAGGGAAAAAAAAAAAGTGAAAAAAGTTAAGCACAATGTAGGCAAGGATCCATCCCCCATTACCCATCAAAGCGACCTCCGGAATGATAGCAAATGTCACCAAAATTATGCTAACAGGATGCCATTCACTGCAGGAAAACTGACTTGGTGGAGTTAAACTGTTCATCCATATGAGCAACCTGCATTTAATACTCAACTCCCCCCATTTAAACCATTCAATTTGTTTTTGCAAAACTTTTTAGAAGCTAAATAAGTTATTTAAATGCATAAGTGTTTAAAATAAGTCACAGGGCTCTGCAGGAATATTTGACACATTCATAATGAAAAAGCACTGCATTTAATTCTTTGCCGACAGGCTACTCTTGTAAATCACAGCCGGTGTCATTTTTTTAATCTTGTACATATATTGCATTTTAATCTTAAAATAAATGAATTCACAGGGGCTCTCAGGTTTAGCTGACAAGCCATTTCAAAGAAAACTTAAAAGAAAAATATCAACTAGAATCCAATTTTTAAGGCTTTCATGCACTGAGCAGACAGCAAGACAATTGAATCCTACACCCTCTCAGGTATGTGACTATCTATTCCATCTTCCCTCTCTTTAAAGAGGTTTCTGATTTTATTTCACACTCCATTCCCAATTCCTTCAAAGGCTCTCAGGACAATTAACGATCAATCAGATCACAGCAGCCCTCTGGGCATGGTATCCCTGTTTTGCAGGTAGGACTTCCAAGCACAGAAGAATCAAGAGCCTGCCCCAGCCCTTTGCCACAAAGGGCCGTCTGCCGAGCGACCAGGGACAGGCACAATTTCAGCGCCTAGAAACTGAGCCCACCTCTTTCAGCGTGAAGGTTTCTCCTTGGGCACCTGCAGCCTGCAGAATCTTCAGAAGTGGCAGTTTGGGTCGCACCTGAAACACAAAGCAGGGATTTTTGTTAGCACAAGAAGCAGTGCCCTGCTGAGAGAAAGCAATGTCACCTTGACGTGCGTGCCTACAGCAGCTCACAGGCCCAAGTTGCTCGACCTGTGTCAGATTGTCACACCAAGCACTGAGCTAACAACTGTGGGATGAATCGGAGGTCATGGGAAACCACTTGCCTTAGGCTAATCTGCTGAGGGCTGGTACTCCTTTACAAGTCATCTGCATGGACAAATGCTTAAAAAAAGAAGTCAGAAGGACTGAAAATCAGCACTATCACTCTGACTCAAGTGCAAGACAAAAAAAAAAAAGCAAAGGAACTTGGGAGGCTGCTCCAAAGGCTTTAATCACTCACATTGTCCAATTAACTTTGATGTCATTCATCATGCGAGGAAAGATCGGAAACTCAGACCCATGGTATGGAGGCCAAGGCAGTGACTAACCAAACGTAATGAGTCATATAATCAGGAGCAAGGCTGGTTAATTAACACCGAGGATCAGAATGGGTATTTTCTGTGGACCTCAATCATCAGCCAAAATCTTTACTGTGTGAAATGTAAAGTACCCTAGGAGCAACACAACTGCACCACAACCTCTGTAGGTTTCACCCACACACCCAAGCAACTTCGAGTAGCAGAGGAGACAGATGATGCTATGCAAAACAGCAAGCTTTAAATAGCTCCTTCCCCCGCACCACTACTTCATCTACTCCTCAAGAATTTTAACAATTCTTAGGAGAGCGTCACCCCCTGGATCCATGTCTTGTGTTCCTAAAAAATGTCAGAAAGCCCTCACTGTTCTGCCTGGAAGCCGAATGCTCAGTGGCTGTGTACAATGTTGTATGCTAATGTGTACATTTCCCACACTGAACCTCTCGCTCTGTTCTCCTTTGTTGCCCAGATGCTAATGCAGCGAGATATTTCAATCTGTCACTGCACAGAACGTCCAATCCTCAGCACACGATGTTCGTTGCTGTTTCCCCAACACTTTGATGAGACCTAAGCTCTCAAGGCATGTAATTTCTGCTAGTAAAGGACTTCAGCAATCAGTGTGAGGTGGGCTCACTTGTGCCTCGTGCACACCCCTCCTTTCTACCTTTACACATGCAACTGTAAGACCTTTCCTTGCCTAATGAGAACAGTCTGCTTACAGCCCTGCATCTCCTCACCAGCCAGCTTTAGCTGCACTACCCTTTTTCTGCCCATGGTAAGGAGAGGAGGGGTTTGGGTGCTCGTCACAAATGTAATATGTCACTCAGCTATCAGACATTATTTCAGCAAAGCATTTGTTCCACCGTTTAAACACTGTACAACTTCATTTCTGCTGTGAGTCCATCTGGTCTGTGTTCTCGTTACCGTAACCGTTAGATGCGTTTTCAAGCTGAGAGCAACTCATGTCCAGCCACAAGGCTTTCTAAGACAGCTTCATCCCTAGGAAAAAGCTGAGCGCAACACAAGTAATTGCACGTATCAGCACTTCGTTTTCAATAAGATGAAATTATGTATTTGCGTTCATTCATTTCTCTAATGACCAGTCTCAAATAGATTTTGAGATGACTCTTCATATCTTTCTTATTAAAGAAATAACCCAGTTAGCTCGATCCATTTAAAAGGGCCCTTATCTATTACAGTACAGGCAAAATCAACATGTTAGGCTGGAAACTGAGTGTTGACAGTCAATATTTTGGTAATAATACCCGAGCCTATTTATGTACTTTTTAAAGCAGTGATTGGAATAAATATTCATACGTACGAATTCTGCCCGGGACTTGGCTATGTTTCAAAACTTCTACATTAAGCCTCAAATGGGAGGATCTTTTAACTTCCCCCCAGCTCATTTTTGCTCGTGCCCCCTCCTTGTGTATTGTAGAGATGCTTTTTTCCAATGAAATGGCTCTGGCAGGTGGGATGCCAGTCTTGGAGAAACGTCTCTTCCTTTAGACCAGCTCTCTCTAGCCACTGTTTACACTACAAACATTTCTTTGGGCTGACGACGTACTGGGTCAGAGCCAGGCTACCATTCCCCCAAACCGTGCACTCGCACGTTAAGCCTTGGCTTGAAGCTACAGCTACCTTTTGGTTCCTGGGCTGCTCTAAGAACAGGCAATAAGGACGGGTGCTGTGTTTGCCACTTACCTAAGCAACTCCAGAAGAGGCACGGGGATGTGTTACTGCCTGAACAAAGGTCAGCACAGCATGTTACAGTGCTCCAATACAACTGTCACACAGTCTAGCACCAGGAGAAATGCCGTATAGAGAATATTTAAGTAGAGGTCCAGCATGAAAACATGCACAGTGCCATTTCTTCTACAGCCCACGTTAACTGCTTTCTCTATTTTTCCTTTTAAAATACTCACAAATCTCCGATCTGGTAATGCAAGCAATAAATCTTCAGGATAAAAGCCCTACTCCATCAGGCTAAATTCTTCTTCTTTAAATGGCATTAAAGAGCTTTAATTTGATGGAAAAAGTGAGGGCTTTAGTGAGGAGAAAGCAACGAAGGTAAGTAGGGGAGATAATTACCTGGTTAGCTTGTCCAAGAGTGATTCTGCAGGCATTCTCAGCTGCTGGATGCTGGGCAGAGCTTGAAGATGTCATTGTGGCAGTGATTAGCTGTTTGTGGCACAGACCTACAAACGAGAAGTTTCATGTACCAGTTAAGCTGAGAAACCTGCTCTTTGGTTTAATCACTTCCACTTCTTAGAAGTTTCAGGAAATCAGCCTTTTAAAAATAGCCCTGCGTGCATATCCGGAACGACTGATGAAGCCGGTGTTGCTGTACCGCCTCACCTGCTCTTACCACAGACCTGCTGTGCCCCGTCCTGCCTCTAACAGCTGCTCGGTGACAAACAGCTGCACAAGAACCGGGACAGAGCTGCAGGGACTGGGGCTGCTGCAGCACTGAGGACGCTTCTGCTCTGCCCCTCGAAGGAATTGGCATGGCTGGGTGAGGAACCTCGACCTGCCAGCTCATGGGAAGTGCCAGTCCCTGCCATGCCGTTAGCAAACCCTCAGTATGTTGAAATCTTTGACTCAGAGGGGGGTGAGACAGAAGCTGAGTCACAATAACCCCAAGGGAAATCTTCACAGAAGAGCAAAGCCCTGAGCGGCCGGGGCTGATGGCAATGATTAGCACATTCCCCACCTGCTTTTTAAGAGATGAAAAGCTGCTAAAGCTGCTGCAGCCCTCATCCAGGATGACTAGATGCGGGCCACAAGTTAACAATTCCAGCAGCACTGCTGGCCGGGCAGGTGAAATGATCCTTTCCTGGAAAGGAACAAAAGGGGAAGTCCTGCAGCTATTTGAATTTGAGCCCTATCAGTTTCAGCATCCACCCAAAGAGCACAGCTTCATATGCAGAATGATCAGTAATGACTCACGGCCTCAACACAATCCAGCACGATCTGCCCCACACAAAGTAGGTTCAAAACCTTCTTTATCCTTTAAGGGATGGCGTTAATTAGCTGCACACAGGGAAAGGGTAAACTGAACCTGCTGGAGAAGGGGCTCAAGTCCTGACCTCTTATTTTCACGCACCTCAGCTCTACAGCACACCAATTCATCACTACAGCAAAGCAGTTCTGTTTCCCTGCAACACGTCACAATAAATTCCTCCTTTTGACGTTAACCTAGTTGCATTTTTTGCAGGTGCTGCGAAGGAAGTCCTGCAACTGCCTCCTGCTCACACCTGTAAATTTAAGGCTAGTGTGAGATGAACTACAAAGCAAAGCCTGGCTCCTGAGCTCGCCCACAAAGCTGCAGCTATGGGATAGCTTACTCTGTGGATTCTGGCAGAGGTGTCAGCTGTTAGCCCTTGCAATAGTTTAACTTGAAAATCTGAAGCCAAAAGTTTTCCTGTATTTCAGAGAAATATGTAAGTTTGCTGCCACGGGATTCCTGAGAGGCAGGAAATGAGTCTTTGCTGTATTGCTTAGGGAAGACTGAGTGGGATGCTCAGCTACATCCAAAAGTGAGCAGTAGCAAAATAACCGGGCTGATGCCTTAGGAATGTAACAACATCTACTTAGACAAAACAAGCCTGCATTTATCTAGCAGGCCGTGGAAATACTTCAGCTGACCAAAGTTACTTTTAAAGCACATTCAAGTTGATGGCCAGTGCTACACATTCACCCCCTATCCCTTCCACTGCCTGTTAATTAAGAAACAGATACTGATTTACTAAGAGGCTGCTGGTATTTCTTATACCATTATATTGTCCTGAAATAAGAATTACTGGGGATAAAACCCTTCCTGAAGATCAAACACCACTAAATACTTAAAGCTCAATTAACACGTATCAAATTCCAGCTTGGTAAGATGCACTGATAGCGAGCAGATCTAGGTACAACTAGAAATAACCGATTTAATAGCTAAAATCACTGCTGTCTTAAGTTTCTTCCAAGCTTTCTACTTATCAACACCATGCACACTGCCCCACAAACCACCCCTGGGATCCTCTGTACGCTGTGCCAGCTGAGCTGCACTTTGTGGAGCCCCAGCTGAACTTACCGGCCTTGAACTTCTCTGCTCCACGTCCCCTCTGTGCCCTTGCTCCTGCGAGTCCTTGTGCTGTGAGCAACCGCAGAGCCTGCCCCTCTCCTGGCCACAGCTGGCTGCTAAATGCATCAGCTCCTGGGGCAGCTGCTGGGTGTGAAGGCAAAGCGTGGAGTTCCCCCCACCCTGCCTTCCTGGAAGGGGACTCTGCTACCCCCGGGTAAGGCAGCTAAGAGAAAAAACACTTGAACTGCTTCAGTGCTGCTTTAGTTTCAGAGGCAGGTGAGCTAGCGCCTGGCCTCCAGCCTTTACAAAGTGTATTTTAGTAAGCAGGGTTCTCAGCACTGACTTGTAACGTCAGATTCCCTCTAATTAGGCTAACTAGCACGCAAGTCCTGAGGCATGTCCAGGCTGCAAACACCCACCAGATTTACAGAGGCAGCCCCTGCTTGCCTTGCCCAGTGCTGCCAGGACAGAAAACCTCCCTGATGCTGTGCTCAGGCCAGGCAGAAAGAGAAACGGTGCCAGTTCCTAGAGCACTGCAAAGCTCCTTGCTCCAGCCCTACCCAGCTCCCCAGTAACTGCGTTCTCCCACTTACTGCATGCCACACGCTTACCCTGCAACGCTGGAGGCTTTCAAGTTAATTTGCAGCCAAGTGAATGAAGCAGCAGAGGACTTAGCGCTGCTCCCCTCTGCAGGAACAAACCGCTCCGGAGCAGCCCGCTGACTTGGAAGAGCCCATGAATCACAAAGCAGTCACGAAGCAAGGATTTTTCCATTCAAACGCTTTATATGGTCACGCACACTACAGGAACCAGCGCGGCCTGCCCGTTCTGTGAGTAAAAGTTCCTGAAAGAGATCAGAACTCCACTAAACCACAGCACGTCTGGTGCTTGTGGAAGGCAGGGCTGAGAGAAACGATCGTGGCTAACGGACCCAGAAGTGGCTGCAAGCTCCGCGTGCGTGGTCGTCTCTTGGCTCTCGGTGGCTGTAAAGTTGAAGCTACGTCATTGGGTTCCCTTTTTGGATTTTGATGCCAGGCTGATGCACTTTGTGGCCTCTGTGCAAAGTGGAGGCAGCGAGGAGCGTAACCCAGGTGTTACTCCGCTCCGTGTAGCTGCAGCCTCACTAATGCCTGACTTCCTACAGCCTGCTCTGAAGCCCAGCCAGCATCGTCCTTCCTGCTTTCAAACACCACAAAATTCCTCCGGAACACAAACCTGCAGCCTCACGTAGGTTTTTGTGTAAAGAGAAGCCCCAGAGGGGAGGCTTTGAACAAGCACTAATGTGACAACTGGGTCACAGTTAATTAGGTGTGTCCCTATCGGTGTCAGTCCCCGGGAGCTTTCGTGTCTGCAGGCTCTGCTCACCTCCCTCAGCTGGCTCCCAGAGGAACAGCACGACTCCTCCCTGTAAGCCAGGCCTCGCTTATGGCTTCGGCCCGTCACTGCTCCAGCTGCTTCTGCCTTTCTCCAGGCTGTAATTCTCACCTGAGCGCATCACCACTCCTCTGGGAGAGCTGCAAGAGGCCAGCCAAGGGAGCATCAGAGCTGCCCCTCCAGTGGCACCTGGCAGGGATTTGTCTCCGTGAGCTGTCCCCCTGTGCTGGGGGCGACCTGGGGGCCGCTGGCTGGGAGGTGGCAGCAGGAGGAGGGAGAGCTGGGGCATGGATTACGTGATTGAAGCAGGTTTTGTGCTTTACAGCCTGCTTGATTTCAGCTTTTACTGCCCTGCTCTTAGTCGAGTGCTCCGATTCGGTGTTTGGATGTTGACTGGGCATTTAATTAGGAAAAGTACGCTGAGAGAACACCAATTTCAGCACGGAGAAGCTCTGTAACGCGTTACTAAATGCACAGCTCTGACTCTGAACAGCTAGCTGAAATGCTAATTTTAAAGAATTCCTTTTTGGAAACTGGTCCGGAATAAAATCCAGACGTCACGAAGCAGATGTAGTAACTCGGAATTTCTCCTGACCCGGGTTCTGTTGCTGACACGCTGCATCTGCCCTGAGCTGCGCGCTGCTACCTCCAGCTCTGCCAATAAGGCGCCAAAATAACCAACCTTCGATAAACGTTAGCACTTCTCCAGGACAAATGTTATGCAATGCTTTTTGATTGCAAAACCAGTTAAGTGGGAGGAAAGCAAAACTGATTGTTTCAATTAAAAAGGAACGCTGGCCAACGGCTCTGCAGATCTCCCTAAATTAGCTGCCGCTGACAGCAGTGGTTGCTGGTGATGTCTGGAATCCTGCAGCAGTTCCACCCCGCCGCACATGCTGCTGTTTCCATTTATTTCTGTTTCAATACCTTAAATTGGGCTTTTCTCTGGGCTGCTTCCTTAAGGGGATGCCCAATGTCACAAGACTGACGATACCACTATTGGAACACAGACACAAAGCAAGTCAGAGCACTAAAAAAGCTGCTCCCTCCCCAGGTGAGGGCTAACCAGAGCGTGCCAACTGTCCCTGACACCTAGCTTAGATTAATTTTTAAGCCAGGCACTTCAGAAGGAGTGAAACTGAAGCCAGTCATCTTAGCAGGAGCGAAAAACGAGAGAAGTCCTTATTTTAATCACCTTTTCAGCAGAACCAGCCATCTGACATTTGACTTCAGCTGAATATCTGGGGGTTTTCGCTCCGCTCCTGGAAGAGTTGCTCAATGCGTAAGCGTTCTCCTGGAAGCCTGCCTGCCACACAAAGCCCAGAGCACAGCCCTGAAGACCCGGGCGCCCTGTACCTAAATTCTGACCCCTTTCACCCAGCAGGTTTACCACGCGGCCTCCTGGTGAGGGGCGCGGTGCTCGGGGCCTGACCCACCCGGCAGGAGCAGCACCCGACCTGCTGGGAGCGGCGCCAGCCGTGCCTGCAGCGCGGTAACCTGGAGCTGCCGGAGACGTGACACCAACAAACAGCAGGGCAGGTGTAAATGCAGATGGTAACAGCAGTCTGCGTTTCAACGGCCCTTTCAATCCTGTTTCCTATTCCTTCTTCAAAATAGTCCCTCCCTCAATCTGATCCTATCCAGGACTCAAAGTCTCCACCTCTGTTGTGAGCACTGCAACCCTCAGCAACCCCGCAGTACCTGCGGGCAGCACCCGGCAGCACCGACCAGCCTAGAAAAAGAAAGGATCACCTTTCACAGTCCCTCTTGTGTAATAACTGCAAAGCTTTACACACCTGATCTTTGAGTTATTAACTCCTCTCTGAAAACCCTTCCTTGTTACCGCGGCTCTAAGCGGCACCGCTGTGTGACAGTTACACCGCACGGCCCCCGGCAGCGTTTCTCCCTGGAAAAGCAGCGTTTAGGGTTAAATCGCGGTGCGAGAGGTGGTGACGCATGGCACAGGCAGCCCCAGCCAGCTTCACTTCGTGGTCGGGCCGCGTCACGCCGCTCTGAAACGTTAAATTTGGCCGCAGAGCAACCGAGGCTGCGGGCACCCATGCGAGAGCCCGGCAAGAAGGCTGCTACAGCAAACATACCCTAGTGCAGAACACTTGTCACGTCTCCTTGCGCTGCTGGAGGCAGATGGTTTCAGCATCGGGTGACTGCATGCCATGGGCTGGCAGACACCAGCAGACCCCAAGTGTCCAGCACAAAGCTTAATTAGAAGAATCCTTAAAGTTTGGGTGTCTCTGAGGGGCACCGACACAGCGCTCGGGGCCACCTCGTGAAGGCAGAGCCCTCAGCACAAGGCACCAAGCGCTGTACGTCACCACAAGGATCCGAACGCTGCTACAGGAACAAGATTTCAATGCGGCAGCTCTCATTTGGGGTCAGAAACTTGATTTTCCCCCACAAACCCCGAGATTAACAACCCCCCCCCCCCCCCCCCCGAGGCGCAGCGCCCGGCGGGTGCCGCACGGCCACGGCTCCGCTGCCCACAGCCGGAGCCCGGGGGGAGGCCGCGGCCCCCGACCCCAGCCCGGAACCCCCCAATCCCAATCCTAATCCCAACCCTAATCCCAATCCCCCGGCGGCTGAGCTCACCCTAGAGCAGCCCCATGTGCCCGGGGACGCCCGGCTCGGTGGCGAGGGGACAGGCGGGGGATGGGGGAGGTTTCCCCCTACGCCCCCCGCGGGCTCCTCGCCTCCATCTTAGCGCCGCGGCCGCCCGCCGCTTCCCCTCGCAGCCAACATGGCGGCGCGGCCGCTTCCGGCCCGGCGGCGCCGCACCATAGAGCGCGCCGGAAGTGTGTCCTAGAGAGGACCTCCCGCCGCGCCCCCCGCCTCCCGCCGTGGAGGACCGCGCTGAGGGGAGCATGGCGAGGCCCTCGCGGCGCCACGAGGGGTCCGGGGCCTCTTCTCCCCGGCTCGCCGCCGGGCCCTGCCCCTCCCCGGCTGCTCCGAGCCCTTCACAGACCCCCCCCAGCTCTCGGCAGGCCCCCCTCGGCCCTCTGAGTGCAGCCGCGGAGCGGGGCAGCACGCTGATAATGACGGTCCGGAGGTTGCAAACACAGAGCCCGGATAGCTCAGTCGGTAGAGCATCAGACTTTTAATCTGAGGGTCCAGGGTTCAAGTCCCTGTTCGGGCGGATGCTTTTTGCCTTCCCCCTGCCCCGTTTTTCTCTTTTTTTTCTAATTTTTTTTTTCTTTGCTGCCGATTGAAGCCAGGGGAGACGCAGCACCCATCACCGGCTCACAAAGGCTTCGGAGGGGGAAAACAGCCAGAAGATGGAGGAAAAAATAAAAAAGACAAGATGTTAGAAGGGTAAAGAAAAAAGGGGAAAAAAATCATAATAAATAAAAAATAAATTAATAAAGTAGAAAAAAAAGACATCCGCCCGAACAGGGACTTGAACCCTGGACCCTCAGATTAAAAGTCTGATGCTCTACCGACTGAGCTATCCGGGCTCTGTACCCTGAGCGCCCTCCGCCCCTACATGGCTCCGCTGCAGGCACCGCGTGGAGCCGCCCCCCCGCACCCCTTCGCCCCCATCCCGCTGCCTTTTTGGACCCCCCTGCAGGGAACCCAAATGGGCCCCGGCAGGACAAAGCGTGCCCTGGGAGCAGGACCCAGCAGCGAGGGTCCCCAGCACCCCCGCAGCCCCGTCACACCCACCCGTGGGTGCTGTTAGCACCAAAATCTGCCTGGAGTCGGGGTGCTGCCCCCCACCCCAATACCACTGCTTAATGCCACGGTCGTTAAACGCGTGAAATAACCCAAACCCCCCAACCGGGCTTGTGCCCGCTCCTCGCCCTTCCTGCACGGGTGGAATGGGGCGCGGGGCGATGCCTGGCGGCTCCCCCAAAACCCCTTCGCCCGTTTCCCCTCAGAGGCCGTGGGTGCTGCTGTGCCCAGAAAGCCTCCGCAGGGGGCTCAGGGGACTAAGGAGGGGTGCGGGGAGTGATCAGGGACGGGGAGCAGCAGGGCACGGGGCTCTTCCAGCAGCATGGCCTGTCCCCGAGTGGGGGACGCTTTGGGACGGGGGGTGCCTGCAGTCACGGGGGTTGGATTGACCTGGCAGGGCCTGGTGGGAGATGGGGCCTTGTGGTGCTCTGGGCGAACCCCAAAACGACCCCAAAACCCAGGGCATCCCCCAAGGAGCAGAGGCCGGAGCCACCCCGTGTCAGCACCAAACCCAAAGCGCTGGACACAGCACGGTGAGGGGGCGAGCAGCCCCCCCCTCACGTTGCCGAGCAGCCCCCACCCCATCAGGGGCTGTAGGGTGTCCCGCATCCTCCCCCAGCTCATGGAGCTCTGACCCCCCCGGGAACCCCCAGCAGCTGGCGGGGCTGCGTTTATTTATTTTATTATTATTTTTTCTTTAGAGGGGGGCAGCATCCTTCCCCAGCTCCCCGGATCCCTGACACCCCCACGGGCTGGCGGGGCTGCATTTTGGGGTGGATTTTTTTTTTGGGGGGGGGGCAGCATCCTTCTCCAGCTCCCTGGCATGGCGACACCCCTGGGAAACCATCAGCAGCCGGGTGCACTGAGGGCTCTGGTGGGGCTGCATTTATGTATTTTATTATTTTTATGTTATTATTTGTATTTATTTTATTATTGTTATTTTATTATTTTTATTTATTTTCTTATTTTTATTTTATTAATTGTATTTATTTTCTTATTTCTATTTTATTATTTGTAATTATTTTTATTTTATTACTTTATTTATTTCATTATTTTTCTTTATTTATATTTATTTTATTATTTTATGTTCTTATTTTCATTTGTTTTATATTTTAAAGGGGTGACACCCCCTGGGGGAGAACCCACCAGCAGCTGGGTTGCGCTGCTGGGGCTGGCGGGGCTGCATTTATTCCTTATTTATTTTTATTTTTTAAGGGGGAGGCAGCATCCTTCCCCACCTCCTGCATCTTTGGGGGGGGGCGACCCCCCCCCCCCCCCCCCCCCCCAGCCTCCTTCTCCATCTCCCAGGCACGGTGACACCCCTGTTGGGAACCCTCAGCAGCCGGCTGCGCTGCTGGGGCTGGCGGGGCTGCATTTTTTATTTATTAATTTTTATTTATTTATTTATTTATTATTTTTTTCTCGGGGGGGGGGGGGCAGCCTCGTGCAATGCTGCGGGTGGCCGGGAGATGGCTCCGCACCGCGCTGCGCCCCCTCCATTGTCCGCAGCCGCCGCCGCGCTCCCTCCTCCCGCAGCCGCCGCCGCGGCGCGGCCCCGCCGCCGCCAGCCGGGACCCCCCCGCCGGGAACCTCCCCCCCCCCACACCGGGACCCCCCCCCCCCCACCCCCCCCCCCCCCCGGGGGGCGGGCAGGGGGGGGGGGGGGGGGGCGGGGGGGGACGGGGGGGGGTGGGGAAACCGGGGAGGGGGGGGGTGTCCGCGGGAGGAGGCCGGCTGGGTGCAATTTGCGGCTCGTTCCGGGTTTTTCCCCCTTTTTCTAGGTTTATTTTCGCCCCCCCCGCCCACCCCCCTGCGGGGGTGTCGGGGTGCCGTGGGGCCGACCCTCCCCCGCCCTCAGGGTGCTGCCCCCAAGCCCCCAAGCTGGGGATTTTGGCAGCCTGGGGGGTCGCAGCTGAACCGGGTGGGGGGCGCGGGGGTGCTGGGGGGGTCCTGGCCCTAAAATGTGCTGGGGGGGGGCTGTAGGGGAGGGGCGGGGGGTTGCAGAGCGGTGAAAGGGCCCCCATCACATTGCAAAGTTGCCAGGGAGAGAAGTGTTGGGGGGGGGGTAAGAGCCAGCACCAGGGTTTTGGTGATGTCCAAGTGTCCCCCCACCGGGCTGGGGACGGGGACCAAGGATGGGGACCAGGGACGGGGACAGGGACGGGGACAATCCTGCACTTGTGAGGGCCGGATCATCCCACCGAGGGCTCGGTGCGGTGCTCCTGGGGATGCCGAGCTCGCTGCAGGCAGCGGCACCGCTCCCGGCTCCTCCAGCAGCCCCCAGATCCCCGCAGCAACGCTCCCGCCTGCGTTTGGCCATGAACCCCCCCCGGATCTGGGAGCCGTGCCCCCAAAGCGAAGGGAGACGCCTTGCCTCACCCGCAGCTAGCCATGGCCGCAAAGCCAGGCACGAACAACGCGGTTGTTCGCAGGACCTGGGCCGGGGTGAAACCAGCACAAGTGCGAGCCGAAAAAAAAAAAATAATAAAATCAATTTCCTCCTGCACCGAGAGGGAAAGCGCGGCGGGGAGCGCCACGGCGCGAGGGAAATCTGCCCCGAAATGGGGTGCTCGGGTTCTCCCGGGCTAACAGCCCCCCGCAAGGTGCTGCCCCACCTCGCCTCAGGAGCACGGCCTTAAAAGAAACGAGGGCAGGAGCCTGGTGGGAGGGCGAGCCACGAGGCAGCCCTGCCCGCCTGCTGCAGCGTGCGCGCGTTGCTCGGATGCGCCCCGCGAATTGGCACCGCGTGGGAGAAGCCGCAGTGGCCGCCGCCCGTCCCGAGCGTTTCGGGTGCCGGGAAGGAGCCCTGCGAGCCCGGCCCTCGCTCGTGTGGCTGCGTCTCGTCTGACTCCCACCAGCTGCAAATCCGCCTTGCCGAGCAGCACGAGGAGCCGGGTTCCCATCGCGGGCTGGGCTGGGGGTGGCCGTGCCCTCTGCGCCCCGATGCAGGGGGGGGACCGGAGAGAGCTGGGCGCACCCCGACTGCTGCGTGTCCTCCGTGCACCCGGCTCCTGGGTGGGGGCGAGCCTGGTGGCAGTGGGAACCCCCATATGGGGGGGGGGGGGGCAGCAGAGGCAGCCACACGGAGCACTCAGCAGTGATCCCGCAGCAGGATCCGGCCCCTGGATCGGATCCGGCCCCTGGATCGGGGGGGGGGCAGCCGCTGCTTGCCAGCACACCCCAGCAGGACCCCCTGCTGCAGCGGGGCTGGCCGAAGCAGGGGCGGCGTTGTGGTGCTGTGCTTCACGCCGCTGGGCTCTACGGGGTTACAGCGACCTGTGCGGGACAGCAGCGAGACCCCCCCCCGTGCGGGCTGTGCACCCCCCTCGCAGGCAGCCCCGCGGTGCTGAGCGCTGGCGGCGGAGGAAGCCGAGATTTGCATAGGAACCGAGCGCCCCGGCCGCCGCGCCGGGGGGAGCCCGACCACAAGCATCCCCCGGGGGACGCCGAGCACCGAGAAAACCCAGCCTTGGGTTCGGGCATGGGGCGCCGGAGGAGCGAGGGCTGAGTAAGACAGAAACCCCGAGCTCAGGTGTGAGCCGGGGCCGGGCGAGACGAGGGCGTTTTGGCTCGCTGCCGGAGCCACCAGCGAGCGCTGGAGAGAGGAAGCGGCGCCGGGTGGTGGCTTTGCAGAAAGGTCCCACCCTTCGCCCCTCCCCGCGTCCCCCTGGCCCTGCAGGTGCTGGGTGAGGTGCAGCACCTCCTGCGTGGCTCCCACACCTTGCTGCGTGTCCCCAGCGTGGGCTCAGCTCGTGCCCCGCGAGGCTCCGGGGGGGGGAGGTTCCTTGGCACGGCTCCCTCCTTCGGCTGCCCCACGTCGGGGGGCTTTCCCGTCCCGAGCCTGACCCATCTTCCCCAGGCAGGATTTCCTCCTGAGGGTGGAAACACGTCGAAAAAAACGCTTGAAGAGCATTTGGCATGGGCCGGCCTCACATCCTGCCTCCTCCGGAGGGCTCGGCCCCGGGGCTGGGTTCCTATTAATAGGAGGCACAGCAGCCTCGGGAGGAAGGAGCTTGTGGAGCTGCGGGGAACAGGCTGGGAGCAAACGGTGCTGGGCGTTTGCGAGGCGTTTGCCGGGCTCCGTGCGCATGGCACGGGGCTGCTCCGGTGCCCGGAACAAAACGCTCGATGCCAGGGGGAGCGTGGGGGGCTCGCGGGTGGGATGGGGGCTGGATCCGCCTCGGAGGGACGATGACTTCTTCATCGGAAGCTCCTGCTGGTGATTTGTTGGGGTTTGGTGGAAGGGGAGCGGTCGCCTCCCTGCCCCACGGCTCCCGCAGTACCGATCCCTGCTGGGGTGAAAAGTTGGAGGTGCCTGAAAGTGTCCGTGGGGATCCGTCTGGGAATCGTGGAGATTTTGCTGCAAGCAAAAGAAGTCCGCTGGCTCGTTTTGCTGGCTTTGGGGTTAAGGTGTGGTGTTTTGGTGGTGCTGAGTGCGGCTCCAGGAGTGAAACGCTCGAGGTTTCGGTTTCGGTTTGAATTGACCTTTAAAAGCAGATTCCCTTTCTGGAGCTCCAGCTCCGACCCGGGAAGGAAATCCCGGCCCTATCAAAACACAACCTGGGGACCGACCCAAGGAGCCTCCCTTGGTCCCCACACTGCTGGGAGACCAGTGCCAAGGCCCCCAAAGAGCCCAGTTCCCCCCTGTGCTGGGGGCAAGCAGGAGAACTGGGAGCAGAGTCCCTTCCAGAGCAGGGAGGGCCGAATCCTGCGCGCTCTGGGGGTGCTGGAGCCGGCGGGGGGCACCGTGAGGCTGTGCTAGGTGCTGCACGTGTGGACTTAGGAGCATCCCTGCTGCTGCAGGCTCCAGGCCATCGGGGGAACTTTGTCACCCCACGACGTGCTGTGACACACAGCGGGGCCGTGCCACGGGGCTGGGGACGCCGCCAGGAGCCGTGTCCCCGAGGCACCCCCGAGCATCCCGGCTCCGTCCGGCAGGAGAGGCAGGATGGATGGACCCGCAGCCCCCGGGGTGAAGCCGGGGGCTTTATCCTCCTCGCGGCCGCTCCTCCCTCCGCCGGGTTATCAATGGGTGGGAATTGTCTCCCCCCCCGATAGGCATAACCTCTTTCCCCCGGCTCCCACAGCCTGGGGGGGTGCCCATCTGGGGGCTCGCCGCTTTCCTTCCTCGCCCTGGGATGTTTGATGTCCTCCCAGATGCTCCAGCCCTCCCTATCTGCTCCCAGCGCAGCTGCCTGCGAGGGGGAAGGGACAGGGGGATGGGCAGGGCTGGGGGGGGGCGAGCACCGAGCCCCCGCCGTGCCCTGGGTTCCTGGCTCCGTGCGTGGGATCCGGCAGCGCGATTTTCTGCTCGGCTTCCCCCGTCCGTCCCCACGCCCAGCTCAGCTGCTGGGGGGCGGCTGCGTGGGGGCACCAAGCTCCCCCCCAAACCCCACGGGTGCCCCCTGCACCCCCAGCCCCCCCCGGTCCCCCTCGCCCTCTTCCCACCCCGACGCTCGGCTCCTTGCGCCTTGTCCCTCCCCGTCCCGCTGCTGCTGGCTGCGGGGGCAAGGAGAGCCCTATTGGGGGGGGGGCGCGCACCCCAAAAACCACCCCAAAGCATCCCGCAGGGCTCAGGCTGGGGGCTGCAGCTCGTGGAGGTGGGGGGGACCCTCAGGCACGGCTGGCTGGAGGCTTGGGGAGGTTGTGGCGGGCTGGTGGCCCTCGGGGACCCCCCTAATTTCCAGGCGAGCATCCAGCAGCACCAGACCCGAGCAGGTCCGGCCAGCCACGCCGTGCGAACCGGCTCGGAAATGAAAAGGTGGGGGGGGAAAAACCCCCGGGCGTTTCGGGAGGGTTTGTTCCTATTTCTCCACCCGCTGCTGGCCGGCTGGGCAGCCGGGGGCGGATCGGGTTATTTCGGTGATGGAAAAACAAACCCTGCGGGGGTCTCCGGGTGTGCAGGTGTGGAAACAGCCCCCCCAAACCTCTCTGCACCTCCCCGGGGGGACCCTGAGGGTGTGCGGGGAGGCACGGGGTGGGCGCATCCTTGCTGCACGGGGCTGTCCGGTAGATGAGAGCAAAGCAAAGCAAACGTTTCGCCTTGGTTTTGTTTCTCCTTGGGTGCTCAGCACCCGAGGACGGTCCCAGAGAGGAGGCTGGGGAGGTTTGGTGCGCCTCGGTGTCCCCCCAGCTTGCTGCTGGCAGCCGCCGAGGTGGCAGCGCCGCGGTTCCTGCTGGAGCACGAGGGATGTGGCGTCTGCGTGCGGCTCCCCACAAGGCTGCAACCTCCATTTTTGGGGCTTTGCCGGTGGAAATTAGGAAGAAAACGATGTTAAGCCACAAGCCGGGGCAGGTTTGCAGGGGACAAGTGCTGTTCCCTGCTGGGCCACCCCCGCCGAGCGCCGTGCCGAGGCAGCGGGAGCCGCTCCGTGTCTCGAAGCGCTGCTCCGCAAGCTGGGGCGCCGAGCGCTCGCCGAACGCGTCTCCCGAAGGCTGACGTGACCGGAGCACGTGCCAGGAAACTTAAAGTCAGAAAATTGCCCCTGTATGAGCAGGGATATTTTAAAAAGGGGGAAAAAAAGCCGCTCGTCTGCGCCTCCGCAATTCGGTGCCTGCCCCTGGAGCTCCCGGGCTGGGTCCTAACCCGCAGCTCTCGGCCCCATGCCCTTTTTGTGCCAGGCTGGAGGGCAGAGGGGGCGTTGGGTGGGAACCCAGGCATCCCCGTACCGAACCCCACAGAGGAGCCAGGCTCGGCCCTGGTGCAGCAGCTCTTTGGGGTTTTTCATGTGGGCAGGATGGGGACGGCAGCTTCGGGGCCGCTTTTCTGTGCTTCAAAAGCACAGAAAACAGCGGATGCTGTTCCTGGAGACAAGAGTGGATTTGTAGCTTTGTCAGTCCCGAAAACTCAGGTCTATTTTAATGCTTTTGGGTTAAAAGCACGCTTGCTTTGTTCGGCTTCCAGCAGCCCAGGGTTGCCAGCTTTTGGGATTTCTGTTTTTCCAGGAGAAGCCCGTGGCTGCCAGCGACACCCCCCCCTTGCTTGCACGGTGGCACCCGGGGCTGCGGCACCGACACCTGCACACGGAGAGGGTCGAGCCCTTCCCTTCAAAACCAAAATTTGGGGGAGAAAACGTGCCTGCAGCAGGCAAAGCCAGGGCTGGGCTGATCAGCAGCCAGCTGGTTCGGGGCCACGCGGCTCGGGGGGGGCTGTTTGGGTCTCCGGGGCTGCTGTGGGTGCAGTCCACGGGGACGCTCTGCTGGGGGCACCTTGAAGCAGGGCACCAGCCTGTCCCCAGCCTTGCAGGGTGCGCGGTGTGGGGCCGAGGAGGGCTCTGGCTCCGAGCTCACAGCCCGCGTCCTCCCCTCGTGGATGCTCGTGCGCCCCGGCTGGAGCGAGGAACCACTCGGCCGCCTCTCAGCTCCGGAGATTTCAAGTGCCGAACGTCTCCGGAGGCTTTGGGCTCGCTCCACTTCTCTGTTTAACATCCACTTGGGTATTTATTTTGCTAGGAGGGGAAATAGCCTTCCTTGGAGAGCTCCGGGCCGGCCTGGCGGCGCTGAGCGAGCCCCGGCAGCGGTCCCGGGCACGCGGACGGCGGGGAGGGAGCGGCAGCTCCGCGGTCAGCGCGGTTTGTGTGCCTTGGTCAGGGGCCAGGAAGGTGGTTTCGAGTCAGGCTTTTCCTCCTCTCTGCTTGTGGCTCAGTTCTGCAAAATCGCCGGGTTTGGAGGCTGTGTGACACCGGGGGCTCGCGGCGTCCCTGCTGAGGGATGGCAGCCGGCTCCGAGCCCCTCTCTGGGGCAGAGGGGGCTTGGAAGGGGCTCGGAGGGGCTCGGAGGGACCCGTCGGGTCCATTGGGGGTGGTTTCAGCTCTGATTTTTTTTTTTTTTCTCTGAAGCATCCTGGGCTGGTGGGAGCTGGAGAACAGCAATGGGAGCTGGTGGGCAGTGGTTGCTCCGGGCTGTCCAGGGCCCCGTGCAGGCTTTGGGGTGAGCAGAGAGCAGCCGGGTAACCCCTGGGGACAGGCTGGGGGGGCTCTGCACTGGGTAACCCCTGGGGACAGGCTGGGGGGGCTCTGCACTGGGTAACCCCCTGGGGACAGGCTGGGGGGTTCTGCCTCGCCGCCTGCGCTGATGCAAACCGATTACCCTCTCCCCCGGGGGAGGCGAGGCAGGAGGGGCCGCAGACGCCCTTCCTTCCTCCCTTGCTTTTCTCCCTCCACTTTTCCTTTCGGGTTGCAGAGTGCTGCTGGCAGGGGGGGCTTTTCTCCACGCAGCAATGCCCCCGGGACTACCAGGGGGGCTCGAAGCCGTGCCCGAGGCACGCGACGGCAGCTCGCCGGGCCCCGCGATGCCGGCAAGGGGCATGGGGGTTGCGGGTTGAGTCAGCCCCAGATGCTGCCGCTGGCCCCGCCGCCCTCCCTCGGTGTCTTATTTTGTCCTCGGGGAAATCCAGCAATAGCCCCAGCAGCTGCGGCTGGGGGCCGAGCAGCCCCACGCGCCTGCCTGGAGGCTGCAAAATCTTGCTTTAAGCCATCGCTCTGCCGAGCTCCCGGACGTTTCCTTTATTTCAGCGCGGAGAGGAAGGGCCAGACCTCGGGCGCTGCCAGCCCCAACCCTACGCGGGGCTCCTCCGCTCCCAAATGACCCCTGGGTGCACGCCCAGGGCGAGGCTCGTTAGGGCCAGGCCTTGACGAGCTCGCAGAGCCGTTAACCCTCGCCTTTCCCCTCTGCCCAGGTGGCCGGCGGCGCAGCATGCCCTTCTCCTGAGCCCTGTGAGCGCGGGAGGGAGAAGAGGTCCCGCTGCGCGGAGAGATGTCCGCCACGCGGGGCAATGGGGAGCACTGGAAATCCCTCGAGTCGGTGGGCATCAGCCGCAAGGAGCTGGCGCTGGCCGAGGCCCTGCAGATGGAGTACGACGCGCTGTCGCGCCTGCGGCAGGACAAGGACAAGGAGGAGAGCCGTGCCAAGCAGCGGGGCGAGCGGCCCCTCATCTCCTGGGACGACCCCGCCGAGCCCAACGGCTGCGCCGGCATCAAAGCGGCACGGGGCCTCTCCGGCTCCGACCCCACGCTCAGCTACAACCCCCCGACGGTGTCAGAGGGGTCCCCGGCACCCCGGCCCCCTCCCGGGCCGCCCCCCCGGCCGGACGGGCAGCCCTGGCTGAAGGCTCCGCTGGCCGGGGACTACCTGTACATCTTCGACGGCTCGGAGGGGGACTTCCTCGGGGAGCCCCTCAACGGCACCTCGCCCACCGACGGCGGGGGCAGCTCCCCCAAAAAGCTCTCGCCACCCCCGCTGCCTCCCCGGCACTCCATCTGGAGCCCCCCCGAGGGCGGCCAGCGCCCGGGGAAGGGGTCCCCCCCGTCCTCCAAAGCGCCCCAGCCCAGGGACATCAACATGTTCTCGCACGAGCGGGCTCACGGCAAGCTGCTCGCCCGGCGCATCTCCGAGGAGGACCCCTACGGCCTCGCCGACTACGAGGGCATCAACGACGCCATCACCTGCCTCAACCTGAAGTCCACCTACGAGTCGCAGGTGCTGCGGGAAGCCTCCCGGGGCTGGAAGGAAGGCAGGAGCATCTTCGAGAAGGAGTCGAGCGGCAAGCCGGTGGCGCGGAGCAAGACCATGCCCCCCCAGGTGCCCCCGCGGACCTACGTCTCCCGCTTCGGCAACAGGAAGAATCTGGCCCCGAACAAGAACCGCAGGATCTCCGTCGACCCGGTAAGGGGATTTTTGCTCCCCCCGCTTTTGAGGTCGGGAGGGATGGAGGCAAAGCGCTGGGGAGAGCCGGGAGTGGGGCGGCGAATGCGGGGTGCAGAGGGGGCTGTGAGTGCCCTGTGGATTTTGCCTCCTCGCCTTGCTCCCAGCCCTGCCGTGCCCCCAGCAGCCCAGCACGTGAGCGTTTGGGGGCTGCAGGTGGGCTGCAGCGGGCTCGTGTCCTCCTCTCGCAGCCTCTCCCGGTCCCCCCCCGACCTCGGTGGGCGATTGCTGCAGCCGGGCACCGCTGGCAGGGGCCGTGTAAGTCGCCCTCGGCTTTCTCGCTGCCAGAAAGCAATTATAAAAGAGCATTAAAATCGTCTTTAGTGGCTGCCGTGTCCTCTGCCTTTCTCTGTCTCCCGTTAGCTGCTGGCTGGGTTAATTGCTCTGACAGTGGGGCCATTGTTCGCCGCAGCAGAGCGGCAGAGGCTCGGGGACCCCTGTGCGCGGGGGGAGCCTGGCACCAGGCGCGGGCAGGGCTCTGCTGCGGCACCCTGGTGGCCCGGGGACGCTCCCTCCATCCCTCAGCGTCCTCAGACCTGCGTGCCGAGGCTGGGCAGGACGAGGCAATTGATCTGCTTGGTCACGGAGGAGCGAGGTGGGGTGCAGGGGGAACGCGGAGAGCCCCCGGGGTGCCGCTGACGGGCTCGCGCCCTGCCCGCAGGTTGCCCCCCGGCCGCACTCGTTAGCCAACGGCTACGAGCTCTTTGAGGTGTCGGAGGAGCGGGACGAGGAGGTGGCCGCTTTCTGCCACATGCTGGACGTGTGAGTACCACCGTGCCCCAGCCGTCCCTGCGCCCCTCGGTGCGCCCCGAGCCCTCGTTTGGGGGTGTCGGGCTCCGGGCTCCGGCGAGGGCAGGCGGCGAAATGCCCCCAGACGGAGGCGTTTGGAGGGGGGAGGACGTGATGAGCAGGAGCCGGCTCTGAGCCTGCCCCTGCCCGCAGGCTGCGGTCCAGCCCCAGCACCAAGGATTATTCCCTGACCGGCTTCGTGTGGAGCGCCGTCAGCCTCAGCCCCGAGCACCTGGGGCACGGCGTCAGCCTGAAGGTGACGGTGGTGTGCGACAGCCTGCGGGAGCCCCTCACCTTCACCTGCGACTGTGAGTGTCCCTCGGGGGGCTGTGAGGCAGAATCAGCCCCGAGCAACGCCTTGGGGGGGTTCTCCAGTTGCACGTGGGGTCGCACCAGCCCGGGGACACCGGGGCTCACCGCCACTCGCTGTCCCCGCAGGCTCGTCCACCGTGGACCTGCTCATCTACCAGACGCTGTGCTACACGCACGATGAGCTGCACGCCGTCGACGTCGAGGATTTCGTGCTCAAGCTCTGCGGCTTGGAGGAATTCTTGCAAAAGTGAGTGCTGGGGACACACACACACACACACACACGCGCACGCGCGCAGGCACCGCACTGCTCACGTGCCCGGCCGCGCACGCTCGGCACAGGCGTGATGGATGGCTGGGGTCCGTCCCTGCCTCCCGAGCCACCGCGGTGCGCTCGCCAAAAGCGGCGTGTTGGGAGCATCCTTCCCTCCCCGGGCAGGATACGAGTGTGGGAGCTGCCAAAAAAGCTCTTTGGGAGAGCATTAATAACGGCCGTGTCACCGAGCAGGGCGGCGGAGCCCTGCCCCGGCACCAGCCCAGCTTCCCCCCACCTGTTTTTTAAATAGCAGGAGGTGGAAAAAGCCAATTCCGGGGGGGTAGCGGGGACTGGGGGCGGTTCAAAGCCTCAGAAACGTCCCGCTGTGCGAGACAGGGAGAAAGGAGACGGGTTTCCCTTCCTTAACGAAGCCAGAACCGTGCAGAGCCCTTGCTTGGGGGCTTGCTGCTCCCACCGGGGCCGCATTTCTGGCTCTGCTCGCTCCGTGCCGCGTGGAGGCAGCGGCAGCCACGCACGCGGGGGCGCACGCCGTCCCTCCCGGAGGCTGCCTGCTGCCAGCCCTGCCTGGAGAGCGGCCCCACGGCCTGGCCCTGCCGCTCGAAATCGCGGGAGCTTTGCCACAGCCGCCGCTAGCTCCGGTTTCAGGCCCTAAAGGGGCAGCTGGGAATTGCTCGGCACGGGATGAAGCCCGCACAGCACCCGCACGGAGGGTGCAGAGCCCAGGACGTGGGTGCGCGCGCGTGGGTGCAGCGGGGCTGCTCGCGTGCCGCCCGCCAGTCCTGGGCACGGCAGCAGGTCGGTCCGTCTGCCCCTCTGCTGGGGGGCTGCAGGGAGCCCCCCCTTTCCCCTCGGTACCCGCCGGGCTTCAGCCGTTGGTTTCTTTCCTTCTGCGAGCGCTGCTGTTGTCAGCAAAAAGAAGTTCGCTGTTGGCCGTAACGAGCCTTAACCAGAAACAGCCCCCGTTGGAAAAACGGGATCTGCAGCAGCCGAGAGCGGTGCTTGGCTGCGCCGTTGTGCAGCCCGTTGTGCAGCCCGCTCCTCGGCGTCGCTTTTTGGAGAAGGAGCCAGGGCTTTCGAGGATGGAAGCTGGCTCAGGCCGGCCGTCAGGGCTGCAAGCCCGTCCTGGGTTCTGCGCAGGATTCCTGCGCGATCTGGGGCAAATCCCCTCATTTCTGCCTAACTTCTCCGTCTGGACGAGGGTCGCAGCAGTGTTGCCCTGCCCGTTACGCCGCCTGGAGCCATCCCATCCCCAGCGAGCTGCTCCCATATCTCCCGGGGCCCTCAAAGGACCTTTGAGAGAGCCCTGGGAAATAAAGCCCTTTTGTCGCCCGTCTTTTCTTTCCACGTCTTCCCCCAGCAGAGGAGGTGCTGGAAGTGCCAAAACGCTCCGTGCGGAGCCGCTCGGGCACTCGAGCTCTCCAAACCAGCCTGAGCGGCTGCTGCTTTCCACCACTTGGCATGTGCGAGGCACGGGGGGAGGCTGGACCAGGCAGGGGACAAAGCAGAGCACCCCAGGGGATGGAGCAGAGCACCCCAGGGGACAAAGCAGAGCACCCCAGGGGACGTTTGCAGCCCAAGGGGGGGTGCGCAGGATGCCGGCCCCGTGGCCATAAGGGCACGGTGCTGCCCGAGGGCCGGGCTCCCTGCGTGCAGCGCCCCTCCTGCAGCAGGGCAGGACCCCGTGCTGGCGGCCACGCGCTCACCAGGCTCCACGTCCCCGTCCCCGGCAGCCCTGGGGGTGCCCCTGGCGGCCCCCCCTGCACCCTGCCATTGAGCCTGCAGATGTGCCGCCCCCATGGCGGCACCGTGCCCGGCTGGCCGCGGCACCGCCGAGGGCTGAATCGGCTCATTCTCTTCCGAAGCTGGCAAGGAAAGCGGGGCCGTGTGGTGAGCCCCGTGGGCTCTGGCCGGGGGCTCTCCCGTGCTGCAGAAGCCCCCCGGTGCCGGGCTTTCCCCCTGCTGCCGCCGGGCTCCTCCGTACCCGCTCCTTTTTGCACCGGCAGGCCCGACCACGGCTTTTGTGAAGGATGCAGGGGAAGGAGGGAAAACAGCACGTTATTCTTCGGGGTTTTTAAGCACGAGCATCCCAGTGAAGCGTTTTGCAGGCAGGCAAAGCACGGCCAAACCCCGGCCACAGCCGTGCCCGGCCGCAGGGCATCAGCACGGGGCTGCCTTGGGGGGGGATTTTTCCCCCAAGCCTGGTGCTGGATGAGGGACCGCGTGCTGAGCCCGCTGTCTGTGCCCCTGCAGCAAGCACGCGCTGGGGAGCCACGAGTACATCCAGCACTGCAGGAAGTTCGACATCGACATCCGCCTGCAGCTGATGAGGAGGAAAGCTGTGCGCAGCGACCTGGCCCGCACGGTGGGTGCCCGCGGGGGGAGCGCCCTCACTGGGAGTGGGTGCCCCAGGGAAAAGCCTCGGCTGGGTTAGGGTTTGGCAGCCCCCTCCCTGCCAGCTCCCAGCTGGGTGTAACCTCCAGGGAGCAAGCCCCCAGCCCCAGATCAAGCCGCTTAGAGGGGACCCACGGCGAGGAGAGGGGCGGGAGGGCTCGCAGGGCTGGCACGGCTCACGGCACGGCCCCGGGCTGGTGCAGCGCAGCTCGTGCTCAGCCTCTCTCCTCCTGCAGGCCAACGACGACCAGAGCCCGTCCACCCTCAACCACTACATCCACCTGCAGGAGAGGCCCATCAAGCAGACCATCAGCAGGTAGGGGGCACGGGGGGAGCACGGCCCCTGTGCCCGGGTGCCCTCCCCGCCGGGGCTGAGCCCCGCTCTCTGCATCCGCAGGCAGGCGCTCAGCCTCCTCTTCGACACCTTCCACAACGAGGTGGATGCTTTCCTGGCGGCTGAGGTGAGCGTTCAGGGGCAGCGGTGCCCTGGGGAAGTGCTGGGTGGCACCGGGACAGCCGTGCCCTTCTCGTCCCCTCCCTGGAAGGAGGCTGGCTTTGGCACGGCCTGGCTCCGGCGCCCTTGCCGGCGTGCCCGAGGTGCCGGATTTTCCCGGTAGAGGCTCCAAGCAGCTTCCCCTCCCCGGGGAGCCCCAACCTCTCCATTCCTCCGAGCATCACCATGTGTTCCTGCACAGATCCACCCCGTCCTGTCCCATCCCTGCACCCCAAGGGGCTGCCTGTGTCCGAGGGGACAGCCTCACCCCAAAAGAAGGGGCTCCCGTATTCCCCGGGAGCGCAGCAGACATCTGCTGCAGACTTTTTCAATATCACGATGGGGCTCAAAGTCTGCATCGGAGGAGGCGAAAGGAGGGCAAGCCTGCACGAGGCAGCTGCGTGGTGGCTTGGGGAGCCTCCATGAAGGCTCGGGACAGCATTTATTCCTCTCCTTGGTCTTTGCTTGGGTACAAGAGGGTGCAGACACCGCTCCCCATCCCCTGCCCCGCTTGCTGCCGGCTCCCCGAGGGCAGAGCCTTGCCCTGGCTCTGAGCCCGGGGCTCCGCTCAGCCTCCCCCTGCCCGCAGGGAGACTTCCCGCTGAAGGCGGAGCGGGTGATCCAGTCGGTCATGGCCATCTGCAACGCCCTGGCCGCCGTCGAGTCCCAGGAGATCACGGCCGCCCTCAACCAGATGCCCCCCTGCCCCTCCCGCATGCAGCCCAAAATCCAGAAGGTAAGGGCGGGGGGGACCAAAGGGGGGCACAAAGGGGAAAAAAAAAACCCTTCCTTCCTTCCTTCTTTCCTTTCCACCACGTGGAAAATTCCTCAATAGCTGGGAGCAGGCAGCTGCTTGCCCTGCCCGTGGCAGCAGTGGGGGAGCCGGGACCACGGAGCTCCCCCCGGCCGCTTACGTAAAGCCGCTGGCTCGGCGAGCTGCTCCCAGCCGCGGCGACGCGCGGGGGCTCCTCCTGACATTGCTCTCGTGGTTTCTTTCCGATTTATTTCTTTTTTTCCTCAACAGGATCCAAATGTCCTGGCCAAGAGGGAAAATCGAGGTATTGCAATTCTCCTCCTCCCCTTCTGGGCTGAAGTTCTCGGTGCTTTTAATCCCCAAAGCCCTCCTCCTCGAGTATTACGGCCAGAAAAATGCGTTTGAAAACGTTTTTTAAGACACGAGGGTTTCTGGAGGCCGTGCCCGTTGTTCCTCCCGGCAAACCCAGCAAATTGGGAAGCCTGAGATCCCTCTCCTGCCCCCAGAGGAGGGGACGTGCCCGGGGTCCCCCCAGCATCCCCGAAGGATGCCGCGGGGCCGGGGGCAGCCCCGTCTCACCCCTGTCCTTCCTCCCCTGCAGAGAGGATCGTGGAGAGCCTGACGGCCGCCATCCTTGACCTGGTGGGGCTGTACTGCAGCACCTTCAACGCCGACTTCCAGACGGCCACGCAGGGCAGCCGGGAGCATGGCGTGGTGCAGGAGGCCTGCCTGCTCTCCTGCCCGCTCTCCTTCACCGTCTACGCCACCCACCGCATCCCCATCACCTGGGCTGCCAGGTAGGGGACAAGATAAGCCCGCCTGCGGGTCCCAGGGCTCAGCACCGTGTTGGTTACCCGTTAGCAGGGCATTCCTCCCCTGGGGGGGCTGCTGTAGGAAGAAACACGTCCCAAATACTCCGCAGAAGAGCTAACCCGCCCCAAACCTCCCCGAGGGCAGGATTACGAGCCCGGGTGCGTGCCGGGGGCGCTGATGCTGCCGGGCTCTGCGGTGCTCTCCCACCCCAACCCCGCAAACCCTCGGGGTTGCAGCATCGCTCCCGGTGTGACAGATGGCCCTGGTGCCGCCGCGGGCTCCTTTGTTAGGTGCCGCGGTGCCCGGCCCCGCGCGGGGGGGACCCGGCGGTGGTCCCGGCGGGAGCCCACCGCGGGGAGGGCGTGCGAGGCAGCGGCGGCGGCAGCAGCCGCCCCGCCGGGGACCCCTCGCCTTTGTCCCGTCCTTAATGTATTCCCCCTGGTGACTGGCTCCGAACAAAGCCGGTAGCCTGGGAAATGCCGGCATCCCCCTGACCTCCGGCGCCCCGCAGCCCTCCCCGGATTGTCGCTCGGCACCTGCCACATGGCAGGGCCTCCCCCCCCCCCCCACCCCCGGCAGCCCCCCGTGTGCCGGTATGCGCGGTGGCATATGGTGACGGGGACGGCAGGGACGGGGGCTGCTGGCTCTGCGCCCCCTCCCCTGCTCACAGCCCCGCCGGGGGAAGGCGAGGAGGGGGAGCCGCTCGTGCAGGGGCTGCGTTGGAGCGCGGCCGGCGGTGGGGAGAGCTCTGAGCCTTCTTTTGCACCCCCAGGCAGCGCCTTCCTCCTCCCCACCCCGCTGCCATGGGGTTTGCCCCTTCGTGGGGTGAAGCCCAGGCACCCCCAGGGCTCCCCCTGCTCACGGCCCCTCTGCTCCCCTTGCAGCTACGAAGATTTCTACCTCTCCTGCTCCCTCACGCACGGCGGCAAGGAGCTGTGCAGCCCACTGCACACCAAGAAGGCCCACGTCTACAAGTACCTCTTCCACCTCATCATATGGGACCAGCAGTAAGGCAGCCCCCTGGCCGCAGGGTGGGCACGGGTGGTCCCCAGCCACGCTGCTTCCTCCTCCTCCTCCTCTCTGCGCCTCTCCCCGTATTTCGGGTTTCGGAAGCTCTCGTGTCATCCCCCGGAATAGCGCTGGCCCCACGGCGCCAGCCACGCCGCCCCCGGAGCTGCTTGTTTGCACCCAGGAAAGGGGATCTGCTCCCAAAATAGCCCCGGGAGCAGGCGGGGAGGCCGTGCCGAGCCCTCACCGTGCCTGGCATTCGCCGTGTCCCGGGGAGGTGGGGACGGGACGGGGATAATTTTAGAAGGCGCCTGTGCCCCCGAAGGACACGCGCCGTGCCCAGTGGGGCCGTGCCGTGCCCTCCGTGCCCCCTGCCCACCCCACGGGCAGGATGTAGCTGGTGCCCCGGGCTCCCCGGGCACCTCGGAGAAGAGCCTCGACCCCGGGGACCCCCAGGGAGAAGCCGGGACGAGGTCAGTGTGTGAGCACCCCCCCCCCAACGTCCCCTGGTCACCTTCCCAGGGCGCAGAAGCAGCTGGCCGTACCCGACACCGGGGGGGCTTGTCCATGACGTGGGGCCTCGGTGCTGTGCCGGGGACACGTGGCACCCCCGGTGCCAGCAGAGGGGGGAGGGAGGGGGTTTGCTGGGCTCTTTTTTGGCATCCCGAGGCAGGGGGGTGGGGTGGCGCTGGCAGCACCCGTCCCCGGCACGGTTGAGCCGCCGACTGCTCTCTTGCAGGATCTGCTTCCCCGTCCAGGTGAACCGGCTGCCGCGGGAGACGCTGCTCAGCGTCACGCTCTTCGCCGTGCCCGTGCCCCCCCCGGGGAGCTCCTCGGACACCAACAAGCAGCGGCGGGTCCCCGAGGCGCTGGGCTGGGTCACCACCCCGCTCTTCAACTTCAGGCAGTGCGTGGGGCGTCCCGCCGCAGCGGGCACCCTTGGGTGCAGCGCTGCCACCCCCCTCCCCGAAGCGGCACCCTCAGCCCCCCCGCCTCTCGTTCTCCTCCAGGGTCCTGACCTGCGGGCGAAAGCTTTTGGGCTTGTGGCCGGCGACCCAGGACAACTCCAGAGCCAGGTCGAGTGCCCCCAACTTCAACCAGCCCGACAGCGTCATCTTGCAGGTGGGTGCCGGCGGCGGGGCGCTTTTTGGGGGGGCCGGGGGGGAAGCCGAGCCCCCGCTCACCCGCTCGCCTCCGCCCCAGATCGATTTCCCCACCTCCGCCTTCGACGTGAAGTTCACGAGCCCGCTGGCGGCCGAGGTGAGCCCCAAGTACGAATTCGGCAGCCTGGGCGAGGAGGACCAGCGCAGGCTGCGGGAGGCCATGCAGAAGAAATCGCTCTACTGGTGAGCAGAGGGCTCAGCATCATCCTGCTCGGGGTTGGGGGGGGGTTTGCTGAGCTCCCCCCGGCACTGATGCGGCACTGGCAGGCACGGGGGGGTATTCAGGGGGGTTGATCCTGCCCGGAAAGCAGCCGGGGGTAAGGGATGAGTTTGGGAACGGGCGCAGGAGCAGCCCTCCGGGCTGCCCAGCCCCGAGGGTGGCTTCTCCGGTGGTGTCCCCCCAGCAGGGACAGCTGCCCGGCCCCTCGTGCAGCCCAGCACGGCTGAGCCGGCCGGCGTCGGGTGGTGCTGGCTATAAACGGGGGAGGATCAGGTGTCGGCAGCTGCGCCCGGATCCCCAGAGCTCAGCACTGGTGCTGGACGTGCCCTCACCGCCAGCCACACCGCCGGGACCCAGCAGCAGGGCCAATCCCGCTTGCAAAACACCCGGCGGGGTGGCTCGGGGTGGTCCCTGTGGGTGCTCGGTCACCCTGTCCGTGGGTGCTCCTGCATCAGGGTGCAGCGTGGGGCTGGGGAGAGCACCCAGCATCACCCAGCATCGACCCCCTCTGCCGAGCTTGTCCCGGCTCGGAAGGATGCCGGCAGGGTCCCGCTTCCCTTTACCTCTTCCCAAGGGGTTTATCGGTGTCCCCCCCGCCCCGTGCGTGCCGGTGGCAGCGGGGTGCCCCGTCCCCAGCCCGTGCCATCTCCCTGCAGGTTGACGGACGCCGACCGCAAGCGGCTGTGGGAGAAGCGCTACTACTGCCACGCGGCGCCCGGCGCCCTGCCCATGCTGCTGGCCAGCGCGCCCAGCTGGGAGTGGGCCTGCCTGCCCGACATCTACGCCCTGCTCGGCCAGTGGACCTGCATGAGCCACCAGGACGCCCTGGGGCTCCTGCACGCCACGTAAGTCGCCACCACACGGGCACGTGGCGCTGCGTGGGCTTGGGATCGCTGCGAGCTGAGCCAGAGGGGTGTCCAGCCCCGCTGGTGTCGGGTTTTGGGTATGGGGTGAGTGGGAAGGGGCCCGTGGTGGCCAACCCCTGGGGACATGCTGTCCCTGGCCGCAGGTTCCCGGACCAGGAGGTGAGGAGGACGGCCGTGCAGTGGATCGATTCCATCTCCGACACGGAGCTGCTGGACTACCTGCCCCAGCTGGTGCAGGTGTGTGCTGGGATGGGGATGCTGTGTGGGATGTGTGCCGGGACGGGGATGCTGTGTGGGATGTGTGCTGGGATGGAGGATGCTGTTTGGGATGAGTCCCAGCTGGGGCTGCTTCATGGGATGTGTGCTGGGGTGGGGATGCAGCGTGGGGCACATGCCGGGACCAGAACACAGCATGGGGCATGTGCTGGTCCTGCTGTACCCCAAAACTGTCCCCTGTCCCCCTCCTGCAGGCCCTGAAGTACGAGTGCTACCTGGACAGCCCGTTGGTGCGCTTCCTCATGAAGCGGGCGATCTGCGACCTGAAAATCACCCACTACTTCTTCTGGTGAGTTTTTGGGGGAGGCCGGGAGGGGCCGGGGGGACCCCTGGTGAGTCTGACCCCGTGTTTCTGCGCTGGGGGCAGGCTGCTGAAGGACGGCCTGAAGGATTCCCAGTTCAGCATCCGCTACCAGTACCTGCTGGCGGCTCTGCTGTGCTGCTGCGGGAAGGGGCTGCGGGAGGAATTTGACCGGCAGTGCCTGCTGGTCAACACCCTGGCCAGGCTGGCCCAGCAAGTGCGGGACGCCGCGCCGTCTGCACGCCAGGTGAGTATTGGGGTCGTCGGGGGGTTTACGGGGGCTGGCTGGGTCTCACCCCGCTGTGTCCTCCCCGCAGGGCATCCTCCGCGAGGGGCTGGAGGAGGTGAAGCAGTTCTTCAAGGCGAACGGCTCGTGCCGGCTGCCGCTCAGCCCCAGCCTGCTGGTGAAGGGGATCGTGCCCCGGGTGAGTGCTGGCGCCGGGGGTGCCGTCACCCGGCGGGGCCCGGCCGGCTCTGATGGGGTTTGCTTCCCTTCCCCGGCGGCAGGACTGCTCCTATTTCAACTCCAACGCCGTCCCCCTGAAGCTCTCCTTCCAGAACGTCGACCCCCTCGGGGAAAATATCCGGGTCATCTTCAAGGTGAGCTCGTCCTCCGTTGGGTGCCCAAACCCTGGGCACCGCGGCCCAAACCGTGGGCACCCTGCCCCTGACGCCCCCCCTGCTCTGGTCGCTCCCCCCCGGGGTCTCGCAGTGCGGCGACGACCTGCGGCAGGACATGCTGACGCTGCAGATGATCCGGATCATGAACAAGATCTGGGTGCAGGAGGGGCTGGACATGCGCATGGTCATCTTCCGCTGCTTCTCCACGGGCCGCGGACGAGGTATCCGGGTGTCGGGGCATCCACCGGCAGCATCGGTGCCCGGGTCGTGATGCTCTGGGGTTGGCAACGGCTTGGGAGGTCCTGGGGATCCCCAGGGAGAAGCCACCACGGGTCACTGCGAGCCGCCGTTGGGTTTGATCCCACCAGGCCATCTGCAGGAACGTGTTTGGTTCCTCCAGACCGTTTGTAGGAACTCTGTGGAATGTCACCCATGGGTGGCAGCTGGGTTGGTGGCGAAGGGGACTGGGGTCCCGGTGCCCCCCACGGGGGAAGGACGGGTCTCACCCTGCTGTCTCGGCTGCCAGGCATGGTGGAGATGATCCCCAACGCCGAGACCCTACGCAAAATCCAGGTGGAGCACGGCGTGACGGGCTCCTTCAAGGACCGGCCGCTGGCAGACTGGCTGCAGAAACACAACCCCGAGGAGGACGAGTATGAGAAGGTAAGGAGGAACCCAGCAGGGTCCCCGCTCCTCGTGTCCCTGTCCCCAGGGACAAGACACGTTGCTTCCTAGCGTGGGGGCCACCAAAGCCCACCCTGGGGCCTTGCCTTGCTCCATCCCTGCGTCCCCCCCAGGCCGTGGAGAACTTCATCTACTCCTGTGCTGGCTGCTGCGTGGCCACCTACGTGCTGGGGATCTGCGACCGGCACAACGACAACATCATGCTCAAGACCACGGGCCACATGTTCCACATCGATTTCGGCAGGTTCCTGGGCCACGCTCAGATGTTCGGCAACATCAAGAGGTGAGACGCGACCCCCGGCGCCGCCTTCCCCCTGGCTGGGATTGCACGCGTGGGGCCGCGATGCTTCGGCTTTGGGGTCCACCCTGGTTTTGCGGGTGCAGCCCCTCTCCTCGTGGCGCCCTGCTCACTTTCTGCCCCTCTTTCCCCCGGCGCAGGGACCGGGCCCCGTTCGTCTTCACCTCGGACATGGCGTACGTCATCAACGGCGGGGACAAGCCCTCCAGCCGCTTCCACGACTTCGTCGACCTGTGCTGCCAGGCTTACAACCTGATCCGCAAGCACACCCACCTCTTCCTCAACCTGCTGGGGCTGGTGAGAGCCTGGGGCTGCTCGCTGCCCCTCCAAGCAGGGACAGGGTGGCTGGGGGTTGCCACGTCCTCGTCCCACCGCCCGCCCTCACCCCCGCCTCGCTGCCCAGATGCTGTCGTGCGGCATCCCCGAGCTCTCCGACCTGGAGGACCTCAAGTATGTCTATGACGCCCTGAGGCCGCAGGACACCGACGCTGACGCCACCACCTACTTCACCAGGTAGGGGACACGGGGGGTGACGGGGTGGGGGGTGATGGAGAGACCCCAGCAGGAAGGAGGCACGGCCCCTGGCTGCATCTCAGCTTGCTCGTGGGCTCTGTGACCCAGCATCTCCATCCTGCATGCGGCCTCCTTGCAGGTTGATCGAGTCCAGCCTGGGCAGCGTGGCCACCAAGCTCAACTTCTTCATCCACAACCTGGCGCAGATGAAGTTCACGGGCTCCGACGCCCGCCCCACACTCTCCTTCGCCCCCCGCACGCACACCATCAAGACGTCCGGCCGGATCCGCGACGTCTTCCTCTGCCGCCACGAGAGGGTCTTCAACCCCAGCAAGGGCTACGTGAGTGGGGACAGCCCGAGGGGACGGGCGGAGGAGCGTTCCCCATCCCTGAACCCCTAATCCTCGTGGGCACGGGGCGTCCCGGTGTCTCCATCCCGCCTCGCAGCCCCTTCTCCCCGCAGACCTACGTGGTGAAGGTGCAGCGGGAGAGCCCGAGCGAGGTGGTGTTTGTGCAGCGCACCTTCGAGGAGTTCCAGGAGCTGCACAACAAGCTGCGCCTCCTCTTCCCCTCCTCGCTGCTGCCCAGGTACCCCCGCGGACCCTACACCGGGGGGGCTCCCGATGTCCCCTGGGATCTCTGAGCCTCTGTGCCCGCGCGGCAGCTTCCCCAGCAGGTTCGTCATCGGCCGGTCGCGGGGAGAGGCAGTGGCTGAGCGGAGGAAGGAGGAACTCAATGGCTACATCTGGCACCTCATCCACGCTGCCCCCGAGGTGGCCGAGGTGAGGGGCTGGGGGACCCCGGGAGGTGGAGATGGGGGTGCTGGGGAGAGGAGTTTGGGTGGAAAGAGGGCAAACGCGGCGCGTAAAACATCCACGTGTGCACCCTGGATGCTGCGGGATGTGGTCACCGGTAACGGCCCCTCTTTGCCCCGCAGTGTGACCTCATCTACACCTTCTTCCACCCGCTGCCAAGGGATGAGAAGGCAGCCGGCACCAGCCCAGCACCAAAACCAGCGGGTAGGTGGGCTGGGGTGAGCCCCACATCCCCCCCAGGTCCTCCCTGTGTCCCCCCCACATCTCTCCCACGTCCCTTTTCCTCTCCAGACGCCACGTGGGCTCGTCCCCTGGGGAAGGTCGGCGGCGAGGTGAAGCTCTCCATCTCCTACAAGAACAACAAGCTCTTCATCATGGTGATGCACATCCGGGGGCTGGTAGGTGCGCGGCGTCCCGGTGGCGCTGGGGCAGGGTCTGCTCGCGGGGCCGGGCTCACGGCGTGCCCCATGCTGTGCCCGGCAGCAGCCCCTCCAGGATGGCAATGACCCCGACCCCTATGTCAAGACCTACCTGCTGCCCGACCCCCAGAAAACCACCAAGAGGAAAACCAAAGTGGCCCGAAAAACCTGCAACCCCACCTACAACGAGATGGTACGGGGGACGGGGATAAGGTCTGGGGGACTTTCGGGGGCAGCGGCTGAGGTTCTGCCCTGCTCTGTCCCCCTGCAGCTGGTCTACGACGGGGTCCCCCGGGGGGACCTGCAGCAGCGGGAGCTGCGGCTGAGCGTGCTGAGCGAGGAAGGCTTTTGGGAGAACATCCTCCTCGGGGAGGTCGGCATCCGCCTCCGGGACCTCGACCTGGCGCAGGAGAAGATGGGCTGGTTCGCCCTGGGCTCCCGCGGCCACGGCACCCTCTGAGCTCCGGGGCCTGGCACCGGTGTCACCGGCACCTCCAAGGACATGCCCGTGGGGACCGGGCGCTCGCGTGCCAGGAGCTGCCGTAGCCGTCTTCTTTTTTAAGTTTACCTTGTGTCAAGGGAGCAACGCGGGGGGGTGGGCAGGGAGGAGTGTCGGGGCACTTCAGGGGGGTTATTTCTTCCTTTGGGATATCTGTATTTTAATTTTTTAATAACGAGTAGCACGCGGCCGGGCACCGGGGCGGAGAGGAGGCGGCGGCGGTGGCATCACCGAGGTTGGTCTCGGACGTCTGTGCCCCCCAGGGACATTTGTGCCCCCCAGGGACAATTGTACCCCCTTTATCTCCTCGAGGAGCTGCCTGCTGGCATCGGGGCCATTCCCGTCCCGGGGGATTCGCTCCCAAAGGAGAGCAATGCGGTGGGGGGGGTCCCACCAGGGTGACCCCGCCAGCCCCCCAGGGGGCACAGAGCCACCTCCTCGGCCCCTCGCCCGGCCCCACAGCCAGGGACGCCTGCGCCAGGGTGTCGTGGGCTTGGTGCCTGTGGTGCTTTGTTTACAGCGAGAGCTCCGTAAACGGACGAAATGTTTCTCAGGATCGAGAATAATGAACTTACCTTTATATTAAAAGTTTTAAATACTGTATCGAGTGGGAGAGGGCGTGAGGGGGGGACATGGGGCCAGGGGGAGCCTCTCGTCCCCCAGCAGATCCCACGGGTCTGGATGGGGACTGGGATGGGGACAGGGACAGGGACACGGCTGCCATCCCACCCCACGCACCGTAGCACATGCCCCGGCCCAGCTCTTTCTGCCAAGCACGGAATAATTCTCATTCCCATAATTACCCCGCAGACTGACTAAGCGTGCCCGTGGCTAACCTGGCACGGACTATCTCAGTCACCAATTAAACCTAATTAACGTGCCATTGGACCTTGGCACCTCCCCACCTCAGCTGCTCACCCAGCCAGCCCAGGCCTCGCTGCAGGCGGGCGCAGCTCCCCATGGTCCACACCCAGCCTGGCTGCTGATAACTGGGCTGGCCTGTGCCACGGGATTCCCATGTCCCTGTTTCTGTGTCCCTGTGTCCCCTTGTCCCTGTGCTGCCATGTCCATGTCGCTGTGTCCCATGTGTCCCTGTTGCCAGTGTCCATGTTTGTGTCCCTGTCATCATCTCCCTGTCCCGGTGTCCGTGTTGTTGTATCCCCATGAGATCGTGTCCCCGTGTCCATGCCTATGTCCCCATGTCCCTGTCCATCTTTCCTTGTGTCCCATGTCCCTGTAGCTGTGTCCCCATGTCTCTGTAGCCATGTGCCCATGTCCTGTGTCCATCTGTGTCCCCATGTTCTTGTCCCCATGTCCCTGTGTCCCACATCCCCCATGTCCATGTCCCCATAGCTGTGTCTGTGTCTATGTCCTGTGTCCCTGTGTCTGTGTCCCCATGTCCCTGTCTGTGTCCCTGTGTCCCCATGTCCATGTCCCCATGTGTCTGTGTCGCCATATCCCACATCCCCATGTCTGTGTCCCTATAGCCATGTGTCTGTGTCCATGTCTGTCCCCACATTCTTGTCCGTGTCCTTGTTCCTGTGTCTGTGTCCCATGTCCCCATATCCATGTGTCCCCATGACCATGTGTGTCCCATGTCCTCGTGGCCATGTCTGTGTCCCCACATTCATGTCCCTGTGTCCCCGTGTCCCTTGTGTCCATGTGCCCCCAAGTCCCCATGTCCCCGTCAGGGCCCCCCCGCCATGGCTGCCCCTCCCCTCCCCCAGGGGGCGCTGTGCCGCGCGGCGGCTGACGCAATCCCTGCGCGGTGCCGGCGGGCGGTGCCTCCTCCTCCCCCCTCCCACCACCGGAGGGGGCGGGACGTCGGCTCCACCCAATCAGCTGCGGCGGCGCTCCTTGACGGACAGCTCCTGCCCTCCGCTCCCGCCCCGCCCCTCGCGGCTGGGAGGGGGCAGCGCGGAGCCGCGGCGCTCGCGCCCCCGCCGCCATTTTGTAGCGGCCGCCGCCGCCTCCCCGGCCCGGCCCGGGATGGCGCCGGGCCCCCGCGGGGAGCCGCCCTCCGCCGCCCCCGGGCCGCTCTGAGGAGCCTCCCCCTCACCCTCATGGAGCCGAGCGGCCGAGAACGGGGCAGCCCCGTACCGGGGCGAGCCCGCGCCGCTTCCCTGCTGGGTTTCTCCCCGCTTTGGCCCAAGCTGGCCGTACCCAGCGCGGCCCCCGCCGCCCCCGGGCCGGCTCAGGCCAGCCCGTCCTTCTCGTGGCTGCGCCTCGCCTCGCAGCTCCTCTCGCCGCTGCCCGCCCTCCTTCACCGCCTCCGGCCCGGCCCGGCTCTCAGCAGCGCCCTGTGCCCAGCCACAGGGGCTCCCCCGCCGCCGGAGCCTCTCGCTTCGCTCCGCCGGGCCGAGGAGAAGGGGCAGGAGGGAGCCGGGGGGGTGCGGAGCGGCCCGGCCGCCCTCGCGGTGCGGAGCGGCGATTTTTTTTCCTTCGTTTTGGGAAGCGGCAGCTCCGCCAAGAGCCTCCTGCCCCGGCCGCTGAGCTCCGAGCCCCCCGGCGAGGCCTGGAGGGGCGGCGGGGCGCTGCTCGAGGTGGAGCTGCTCCGGAGCAAGCGGCTCGAGTTCCTCCAGCAGCGGCTCCTCGTCGTGCCCGAGCCCGACCACGGCTACCACAGCCTGGAGGAGGAGCAGCAGCACAAGGGAGCCGCCGGAGAGCCGTGGAAGCCCGAGGAGCAGGAGGCGGCGAGGGGCTCCCCTGCCCCGAAAGGGGAGCTCGAGGGGGGAGCTTTGGCCGCAGAGGACGGTGAGGACTCGGAAATCGAGCGAAACCTTCCGGTTTCGGCCAGGCCTGCTTGCGCTAATAAGTTAATAGACTATATCCTAGGGGGGACCTCCAGCGGGGAGGAGAGTGCGGGTGATGATGAGGAAGACTGGGATGATGATGATGATGGTGATGATGATGGGTTTGACAGCGAAGGGCTCCTCTCGGATTCAGACGACGGGAGCCAGAGCGGGGAAAGGTTGCACCTCTGGAATTCCTTCTTCAGCCTGGATCCTTACAACCCGCAGAACTTCACGGCCACCATTCAGACATCTTCCAGCAGTCCAGGAAAGGATATGCACTGTGGGTCAGATGTGGAAGAGGAGGAGGAGGAGGAGGAGGATTCTTCATGGGCAGACTCATCTTCAGGCTCTCCTCACCTCAGTTCTGAAGAGCATGACGAGTGGGAGTGTAGCAGCGTGGATGAGGCAGAAAACTTGAAACTTTGGAACTCATTCTGTACCTCAGATGATCCTTATAATCCTTTAAATTTCAAGGCACCTTTCCAAACAGCAGAGAAGAAAGGGAAGCCTGTCTCGAAAGGAACAGAGGGGCCGAGTTTGGGCGCTTCTGAGCATAGTCACTTAACTGTCTGTCGGGTACAGCTGGAAAAACATAACTGTGGGGTCACAGACTTGGTGCAGCATGGCATTCTTTTGGGTGAGAAATGTAGAAGTACCAAGCGGAAAAAGGTATTTTCTTGTTTTTGTTTGGGATCTGCTAAGTGGTGTGTGGGTGGGTGAGGTCATTGGCACCAGGATTCCAGCCGCGGCGGTGGCAGATCATACCCTGTGAGCTTATGGTCTAATTATTTGACTGCAATCAGTGTGCCTCATACGTGATGGGAGGCTTTGTAGCTCAGTCACACGGGGCACAGAATTTCTTTACGCTTCATTTCTAGACGGGGAGCTGAGCTGCTTTTAAAGACAGCTTTCATCCAGTCTGCGTTCAAATGCAGCTTCCATTATCAGACAGACAGATGAGAACTGATCTGAGTTTTGCCCCTGGAAAGCACCCTTTTCTGTTGTGAATCATGGTGATAAAGTATTTTAGGATTTTGTGTGCACAGTGTAAGTGAGACTTAAGCGTGGTAAGTATCTAGGAGTGTGTCAAGCCTGCTTTGAGTGCTAGGCAGCAAAAGCCTTTGGGAGTAGGAAGAACTCTTCAGTCGTGGGTTAGCACAAGCTGCAGTAAGCTGTTAAAACTTTCAGTGGAAGTGCTTTAGTGCTCCTAATTCCATTTAAGAGTTCGCTTATAATTCAGCAGCCTTTATAAAAAAGGATGTGGAGCTAGGCTTTTGAATGCAAGCTCGAGGTGCCTTGTGTTTGCAGAGCTGGTGTGCTAAATGCTAGTGCACGTGTTAGGATTCAGGTAAATAAATTTACCCTCTAAAAGGTTTTGTGATGCTGCAGATGGACACGGCTGCTTTTCAGACACGAGGTATTCCTCTGAGTCCTGCCTGACGCTTCATACCTTTGTGTGAGTAATAGCTTGTGATAGCAAGTCCCAGGATAATGCCCTGGTGTAACAGGATAGCAACAAAGATGAGTTGTATCCCGCTTCCTTCAGCGTTCTTACAGCGCGGATTTTGCTTCCCTGAGAGCCTGGCTTGGACTTCACTTCATACCTGCTGTCTCTGGGCCAGGTGGCGGTTACAAAAGTAGAAGGTTAACACAGGACAGACCACAGCTTTGCCACCTAAATGGAGAACAGCTTTTGCAAGAGGACCTTTGTATCTGACAGCACGTGTCTGCAATGCTGGAGCACTGGTGAGCCCTGCTCTGAGTTCGTGCTGTCATGCCCTAAAACCTCGTTGCGTGGCAGACGTGCACGCTTACCAGCACTTCCTGACTGCAGTGATATTTTTTTTAGACTAATTTCCTGAGTCTGTGTGATCTAGTGACACGGTGAAAGAACAGCCACCTAGACGCAGCGTTGAGCGTGTTGTTACAGAATCAGTAATTGTGCCCAAGGGTATCTTAGACTGATGTAAAAAGGCTGAAAGGCAGAAACTCGCTAAGGGACAGGCTGATGTAACAGCGCCGGGTGCCTGAAGGCAGGTACCTGACTTGCCCTGCCAGGAAGAGGGAGCAGAGGTCGCCGAGCAGTGACCTGAGCCTGCCCAGGAAACCTTGGAGTCCTTTGCCCCGCACAGGGCTGTTTCCTATGTGGCATCGTGCAGACAGCAGCAATATTCGTGTTTTTACAACCCTGACGCCTGGGAGCGTTTGTTTCACTTGCGGGACAGCAGGTGTGTCCGCAGTGCACGCGGGGTCTGATGCCCACGCTTCCCAGGCCGCTCGGAAGGATTTGGGATGGCTGCCCTAGAACTGGGTGACCTCTGGGGCTCTGCATCTTCTGGTGGATGTTCCTGTAGGTCAGCCCTCCTCTACCTCTCACCTTCATGCTTTCTGTGTGGGTTTGAAGGTGGCAGTACCACACAAAGCCGTCTCCTCCTACACTTCTCATGACGCTGACGTGAGCGGGGTGCGAAACTGGGGGTTTCTGTTAATCAAACACAGGAATAGAGCAGCAAGCATCTTCTACCTCCCCAGATTCCTTCCTGCTCTTCCTGCAGCCAGTCAGAGCATACTGATAGATCTACAGCAGTTGCCTTGTCTTCAAGAACTGGTCCTAGAGAGTCAAGGGACTTTGACAGCTAGTTAGCTTGTCCTTCGGGTTTGAGCCTTTCACGTAGCTAAGTGAAAAGCAGCACATCATTCTGCAGACAACTCAGCTAGTTTCTCTTTAGCTTTTTGCTTGATAAGAGAAAGATTTGAATCTTTATATAGCAATCAGCGACGTGCTGTTGAGTTTAGACCCTGACCCTACAAGGTTTTTTCATCTTCTTAAGAACGAAGAGTGGAAAAAAAAATGCATTTGGTTTGAAGCGCCCCGACTGACTTCATTTCCTTCCGTGAGCTTCCCATTGATACTAGCACTGAACAGATGAGTTTCTTCCAGTCATACAGAGATGAGGGTTGATTCCTTAAATGCAAAAGATTTCTTACCAGGCGCTACGGTTGACTCACATGATTACTCATTCCGCAGAACAAAGGCTCTCGCTTTTTGTAAGATGTGTGCTTCACATCATTAGTCAGAAACTGGATGGTAACATCTAGTCTTAAATGAGCGTTCTGGTATATCCTCGGGAGTAACGTGCCCAAACTGTGTCTGTGAGAGGTTAAAATGGTGCTGGGGGGCTGTTGTCCCATGGGGAGCCTTGTGCACTCTGATACCTGCCCCGCCAGGCCTCGTCGGTCACCGCTGAGGGACTGCCTGGTAGTGGGAGCGCTGCTTTGGGTAGAGGGAGAACTCAGCAGCTGCACGTGAGGTTGCTTTTAAACCTGAGAGGTGAAACATTCCTTCCCAGCTGGTTCAGAGACCTAGCATGAGCTGGTAACACCCCTGATCGTTTGCTGGCATTTTGGACAACTTTTATTTGTGCCTACGATTATTTAAAAATAAGGCTTGAGCTCCTTTTGCGTGAGCATTTGGCTAACGCTTTGATAAATGGCTTGTCTTTCCCAGGTAACCTTCCTTGAAAAAGTTACTGAGTATTACGTCAGCAGCGAGGAGGATCGGAAAGGACCCTGGGAAGAGCTGGCCCGAGATGGCTGCAGGTTCCAGAAACGGATCCAAGAAACAGAAGAAGCCATAGGGTACTGCCTCACCGCAGAGCATAGACAGAGAGTTTTGAATAGACTCCGAGAAACCTGCTCCGAGGGGGTTGATCTCTTCTAGCACCTTAAAAGACCTGGTAGTTGTGTGTGACCCCATGCACTCATGAAGATCTTCAAACCAAGAAGTGGCAGCTGCGCGTGCTTTTTTTGAAATGGGGGGGAAAAGTGGGATTTTAACTCTTTTTTCCCGGTTTAATATTCAGCCAAGGAATATACCTGTGTGTATCCCGTTTTTGATATCCAGACAAAACCTTTTGAGTATCAACAAGAGTGGGGGTGGTATAATTGCATTCCTCTTCAGTACCGTTTGAGAAACAGACCGCTTTAGGTTAAATCCATTCCAAAAATGCCTTGTCTGCCGTATGTTGAGAAGTGGTGGCCATTCAGTTGGAATTTTGCACTTTGAAAAAGCAAACATATTTTGAAGGAAATATTTATGGAGCTCAGAACCTAGTTATTGCAGTTTTGATTTAAAGTTTGGAAAGGCCTGTGCTGTTTGTTCGTGGTTCTCCGTTTGCTCTAACCTACACCCAAGTCTCCGATTTTGTTGGCTCACGTCAACTTCAGTGCACGTGGTGGATGCTTTTTTGCTTCCTTTCTAAGGTCCCAGTTTTGCGTGCAACCTAATTGTTTGAGTGTTGTTGTAACGCTTTGATGTCTTCATATTTCAGGCTAGCACACTGGGGGATTCAGGGGAACTCTGGTGCACTCTAAGCCCTTTGGTTTGTCTTTATTTAATACCTTTTTTTACCCAGTACTGTTCCAAAGGGCGTTGGCTGCTTGTGCACCAAGCCGCTTTGCTTTCAGGGCAGTGAAAGGCCTCGTCCTGATCAATAATTGAAGCTTGAAGGCACACATCAAAGCTGTGGCTGACGGTCTGAACTGAGGTAGCTGCATGTGTGGAACCAGGCCGTCGGTCTTTAGGTAATCTCAGAGCAACTTCACCCTAATTGATTCTGCTTCCTGATTGAAGTGCAGCGTTCTTTGTATTTCTTTTATCTGGTATGTGGAAGGAGAACTTTCTTTCTGGAAATGTAAGACTACAGAGTGCTGTGTTCTTTACCAGAAGCCAGTATTAATACCTCTCTGCATCCGCACTTTTGTTCATTTGGTACCAAAATAACATTTCACGTTTGGGAGCTGAAAGTTGAGGTCCTCGGTGGAAGGAAAATACTCCTTATTTGTGTCGTATCTGTGTGTAACTTCACACGTTTAATTGTTTCAGTCAAAATGAAAGAGCAGCACAGTTTGGATATGATTTGGACCTGGAAGATGTTGCATGGCCGTAACCCAAGCAGGCATGAGGTCATGCAGTGGAATAAATACCGGTCAGATCTAAAGAATTCCTGTCTGTTCGCAGAAAATAGCGTGAGTAAATGATTTGCTGTTTTGTTCATTCAGCTGGCTAGGAGTGCCTCCGTTTTTGTAAGGATGAGACCCAGAAACACTTGAGATTTGTCATCTCGTTGTTCAAGTTTGAATTCAAAAGAAGTTATGGATACGTGGAGAAAAGAGCTTCACCGAGCTTTACGGAGTTTGCTGCTTCATTTTGCCATGCTTCTGGTGATGTAAATTGTCTCAGATTTCAGAGCTTTGGGGTTTACACTTCTTCCGTAAAGTTTGTTCTTTGGATTTAAAAATTACCTTTCTCTGCCATGGGCTAGAAGTGTTAATTACAAAATTAAGAGAGTTAACTATGAGATATAGTAGAGTTGTCACAGAAAGTCAGGCAGCCTTATGGATTGGCTAATTGAAAGCCGTGCAACAATGTTATTTTAATCCCTGTGGAATAAAAAAAAAAACACATTCTTTTCTAAAAAAATATATATTTTAGTTGTGAAATCCTAAATCATGCCCTTGAATCCCATGGATTAGCTTTCAGTTTTTAGGAGTTAATTTGCCTGTATCGTGTTTGATAACAGGTGTTCTGCTGTTTTGTTTAGAGAAAAGCACGCGGGATGATTAATGTGTTAGAATTAGAGAAAAATTGTTGACATATGGTCCTGGCGTGACTGATAAGCAAAAACGCTGTTCGTTGCTCCTGCTAAAATACACGAGAGCGTTTTTCCATGACACTCCTAGATTATTTGGTCTTGCAAAGCCTGCTGCTGCTTTGCTTACTCTGGTTAACTTGGTGTGATGGTGTTCATAAAAAAAAAACCTGGGGTGATGTGAGTTAACACCTGCACACACCAAGCAACTTTCCGCAGAGGCTTGGGAAAGGCTACAGCTGGAAATGAACAGAATCGACAAATTATCTACAGGCTAGGTTGAAAACTGCTCCTTCCAAAAGTACTTCTGATATCTGAGATGATTTTTTTTGGCCTGCAGTGTATCAAGCACTCTGTTCTAAAACCGCTGATTCCCAGAGAAACGTGCCTGCTCGGGTAAGTTTTTTCCTTCCTCTCACACCTCACACTTTCAGAGTGTCCAGTGGGGGTAGGAAGTTATTCTAACACTAAATCTATCAGCAAGCTGATTTTTTTTGTCACCATCTTCCCTATAACATACCTTAAGGTTGTCTTACAGGATGTGTACACGTGCATTTGGAGTGAAACAAAAAAATAATACTTGTTGAACTTTAAATCAAAACTGTAATTATCAGATTTTATTTTTGTATAATTTAGAGAAAGTTAGAAAACCTTCAACATTGGCTTTATACAGATTTTAATTGATTTGTGTCGAGTTTGTTGGGTTTTTTATATCTAAAGTTATATTTCTGTACATAACAAAACTATTCAGAACTAATCTGTAAATTGTAATAAAGATATTTGCAAGATAACGCCGCGCTGTCCTTTTACTTGAAGGAACTGACGGGAGATGTGGAACTGTGCCAAAGCCCAACTCGTGCCCTTGTATTTCGCTTTGAGAACGTTCGATGCTTTGTCAGAATTGGTCTCAGAGAGGTGGTGGTAATTTGGGAGCAGGCTGTGAGCACGGAACCAGTAACTGCACGAGCGTGAGGGCTCCTGTACCAACAGAGCTTTTAAAGTGACCCAAAATGTGCAAGTCCTCATGTTCACATTGGGTGCTGGCTTGGTGTAAGCGGCGATGTTAATGTTTTGTTGCTCTAATTGACAAAGCATACTGTAGATTTGCTTTGCTTACTGGTTAGCTCAACTGTGTAACTATGATTACTGCGTGGTTTTGAAGTTTTCTTCTTGTTTTTTTCCTGAAGCACTCCCAAGTTTCTGCACTGAAATAAATCTGAGGTGTCACCTTGCGAGTAGAAGTGACCCGAGGCTGCTGAACATCTGATCCTTCTTTAATTAGAAGAGCCAAAACACTTCTGTGTTTCGCTGCGTAGTGTTGGACGTTAGCACAGTGAATCATTTACTCTCTTATGTTGCAATGAACTAAGAATAAAACGCTTTTGAGGAGCTCAGGAGAGGTGAGAGCACAGGAAGGTGGTGATGTCCGGTGACACCTGGTGCTGCACGGCATCACCTGCCGTAACTGGTCTGAAAGAAGGACCTCGCTTTATGTAATCCAGGATCTGTCACTCCACATTTTCAGGTCAGGACATTTGTTAGGATAGTGGGCATTTTCACCACGAGAAAGAAGGCTTACAGGGCCGTGAGGCTGCCCAAGCGGGGTGGGAGGGTTTTGGCCGGAGCCGCTGCTGACGAACATCCTCCTGACGTCCCTGGTGCTCCTCACGGGACACATCACGGCACGGGAATGTCTGGAATGAGTTGAAGGGCCCGGGGTTGGTCACACCTCTTTAGAGCAGGGTTTTAGGGTGAGGACTCCCGACTTGCTGGCTGTTTAGTTCATGCCTCAAGGCAAAGTGCTGCTTAGAGCTAATTCTGGAATAGCACGAGAGGTGGGATTTGTTCTGTCCTGTAGCACAAGCCATCTTTCACCCTGTTCTTGCATCCTTTCCAGGCACCTCTAGAATCACCCCAGCCCCGTATTTGTTTCTGGAACAGCGTTGGGGTACAGAACTGAGCTAAACAAGGAAAAACATTTTGAGAACTGCAAGGAGTACTCAGTAATTCAGTAGCTGAGTATAATGAGCAAACCTACGTAATTACTGGGAACTACAGCAGTTTTCTAAAGTCGCATTCACCTGTTCTGCTGGCTCTAAAATCTGCCTTAAATGAGCATTGTAATTTCCTTTTATTCAGTGTGATGGCTTAAAGAAATGCAGTTAGTGTGCTAACTGAAGGCTTCTGTGGATCTGGCAGTGCATCAAGCTGCCATCTGGAACGTAGAAATCCTGCTGGGGTTTCTTTATCGGCGCTGAAGTCTGCAATTGGAGTTTAGCTGACAATTTATCTGCGCTACAGTAGAACTGTTCCTGCTCTGGGAGCTGTATCTTCTCCGTGGGACTTAAGAACTTGTTTGTCAGCAAAGCACGCGGGGAGTAAATAAGCTGCTGTTTTGGTAGTCGGTAGTGACTGCATCCACTGAAATGTCATTTGCAAATTAACACAGCCGTAGAGCTGGTTTGGTCCCACAAAAGCAGGTTTCTTCCGAAACTTAGAGGCAGGAGAAGGCGATGACGACTGCAGAGGGGTTGTGAATCACGGCGTGATCGTGACGCCAGGGAAAGCCCAGCGCTCCTCAGCTGCACGGCCACCAGCTGATGGACTGTGCCTCGCATGTAACCCACCCTCTGGTCTCAGTGTGGTGTCGGCGGAGTGTCTCGTGAAAGATGTCCATTAGTCTTGTGGCTGTAAGGTATTAGAGGCCATTAGGAGCAGGCATCCGGCTGCCCCCGCTGCTAACGCTCGAGCCTGGTAGCAATAAAAACATTTGCTGCTTTGTGTAACCCTTCCAGCTGTACAAGCACATCATGCACTCATTGCTTTCTCTGCCTGCTCTCAGGATGGCGCACGGCGCTTCGCTAGACTTCGGGCACATCTTCCACCCTTCCTCTTTCAAGCAGCAGGTGCTGCTTTTAGCAAAAGGGGAGAAAAAGGGGGCACAAACATGTAGAAATGTGCTGTGTGGCGTAGGCAGCTCTGCTCCGACAGGCTGGACGTGAAGCTTTGGACTGAGAAAGAGTCAGAAAGGAGGTGTTTTTCAGCACAGCTTCCTGGTTCAGGAGGCAAACGTGGTTTTGTGCTGGCTCCCCAGCTCTAAATCGAAGCTGTTGAGGACCAGTTCCTGCTGTTTCTTCCGCAGAAGCAGTCTGAACGGCTCTGGGTGGCACTATTTTAAGCTGAATCCCAAAGCCTGCCTTCAGAGAAGAGAGCTGCCATGAAAATTAGCCGATGCATGCACAGCAGCATCAGGAGGAAAACAGGACTTTGATGCTCCGTGCAGCTGGGGAGGTTTGTGTAATAGGATGAGCGTGTTTAAAATCACCCCGGCCCAGCTGCTCCCACCCCACCGGCTGCGTGACGGCCCCGCGTGAGCTTGTCTGCACCCTGCGGGCAGAGCTGGCCAGCGTGCTTCCCCGTGGCTGGAAGCTGAGGCACCTCGTTGGAACAAACCAGCTCCAGCCTCCAAGCTTTTTGCATGCAGGGAGCAGCCTTCGGCCGAGAGCAGCTGGGACGAGGTCCCAGGCCTCTCGCACACCGTGCCAGGAAGGGACAAAGCCGCAGCGGGGGCTCGCGCCGTGGCTGCGTTCAGCACCTTTCCCCCTCCCTGGGCATGCGCCAGGCTGCTTATTTTAAGCTTGCAGCTTCGGGTTGCGTTTCAGCTCAGCTAATTTAGACCAGAGCTGAGGTTAAGGCTTCTGGCGAGGGGGAAGCACGAGCAGACTAAAGAGGTTTCACTTTCAGAGCTGGGGGTGTTTCGCTGGCCCCTCTCCATGCCTCCTCCGGTGCAGGCTGGTGTCAGGCTTGTTGCCGCAGCTCCCACGAGCTTGGAGGGCCTGGGGTAGGTCTGGGAGCTGCTGCTTGCCGTGCCCGATGGTAAACGCGTTGCTCAGAGTGGCTGTAAGAGGCCGTTAAACATCTGCTTGCAATCTCGCCACCTGGGCTCCGTCACGCCGGCCGGATAGGACCCACCGAGCTGCACCCACGAGCGCTCCCAGCAACGGCGTTTGCTGGCCCTGCTTATTGAATTAGGAGCACTTTGCTGCCAGGCACGAGGAGCACGAGGCCATTAGCCTCTCTGCTCCGCTGCTCCCCCCTGCTCGAGGGGGTTCCTGGCCTCGCCGTGACAGCTGGGAGCACCAAGAGGCAGCAGTGTGCGCCCGGGGCCCATGGGCGCACGGCAGGGTGGCTCCGGTGAGATGGTGACCGCGTCCTCGGCCTGGCTCTGCGCAATCTTGGAGCAATTAGCTGAGCACCGTGTAACGAGGTGCTGGGAGACAGCAGATGAGGCTGCAGTGGTTCCTTTGCCACGGCTGCGGCGTGGGCGATGCTGGGGAGGGAGCAGCCCTCGCAGCTCCGGGAGCGCTGCTGACCTGCGCTGCTGCGGCTGCGTTTCTGGAAGGAGCTGGAGAAAAGCTGCTGTCCAGGAGGTGGTGCCAGAACCGTACCGCAGCACCCGCAGCCCCGGCACGCTGCCCTCGGCTCTCCCCCGCCGCCTCACCTCTCGGCAGGGCAGGGCGCCAAGGTGAACGTGGGGCCGGTGCCACGAGCCAGCCCTTCCTAAGCCAGCCCTTTCTCTGCACAACCACCCGGCTCTGTGGCATTCCTCACGTCTGACTTGCGATGGCTCCGCGCAGGGAACTTCTCAAGCCTTCATTTATCTTCCCCCAAAAGGGCAAGTCGCCCTCAGCGAGCGTGGAGCTGGGTGTCAGACCGCAGCTAACGCCTGACGGCCTCTTAAGCAACAATTAAGCCCCGGCGGTGCCGGTGTCACCCCATTGCTCACCCAGCACGGCCCTTTTCCGCGTGCTTTGCTTCCCTTTTGCTTTTGTTCTCCCCGTGATCCCTGCCGCTGTGGCTTGAAATGAAGGCTCAGCACCGGGCACGTAGCAGGAGGTGTCCTCTGGTGGCTGCTGGGCAGGCGAGGTCCCTCCACCCAAAGCAGCATCTCCCTAAAGCTGCTTCTGGACACGCAGCCTCCCTGCAGCAGGCTGCCCTGCTCACCCGGAGCTCCTGGGCTTTTCAGGGGCTGATCCTGCAGAGCACTGATGCTCCAGCAAGTAAATCCACGGGGCTTTCTTCCCCGTCTCCTCCATAGGCCCGGTCCCGGTGCAAATCCCTTTCTGTGCCGGTGTGCAGGGCTGCAGAGGTAGTGAGCGTGGGATTTGGCTCTGGGGATGGCCCCACAGGAGACCGGGAATCCCCTGCTGAAGGATGGATGCGGTGCACGGGGCAGAGGTGGCGGTGCCTGGTGCTGGGGGGGGGACCCCGGGACCACCTGTGGAAATACAAAATACGAGCGTTTTTCCCAAAGAAAACCTCGGTGTGCGTCTGCTTGCTCCTAACCTGTGTGGTAACGAGCGAGGAGCTTTTAAAAGGGTTTAAAACCAAACGAAAACAACAAGCCCCGCTGGTATTTCCCCTTTGAATTTCCATTGGATTAAGTTATAAAGAAATGGGGAAAAGTTCTCTTGTGGAAAACAATAAAAGCTGATTTATTTACCTGGCAGAACAGAGCCGGGAGCTGCTCGGGATTCTTGGCTGAAGGTCCGGCTCAGCCCTCCAGCAGCCTCCACGGCGCTCACCCCGGGCTCGAGCAGCTCTTGCCCGCTTCTAGCATCGGATTCCCTACAACAGTCCTGGCTGGATGAGCCCATAATTGCCACAAATGACCCCAAAACGATCACGGGGGACGCTGATGATACGTGCAGCCATGAAGTGCTTCCCTCCCTGGGGGTTATGGAGAAGGAAGGAAACCTTTGAGGATCTTTGAGCTTATCTGGCAGGGACCCTGACCACACATCCCCTCGAGGGATGCGCGAGGTCGATCCTGCAGTAATCGGGGAGATTTCGCCCTGGGGTAGATGTTAAGCTCCGTGCACCGCGAGCTCTTAGCCCCAAGCCTCTTCGGGTCTGCTGCTCCTAAAATTTCTGTTCTGTGTCTGCGGAGACGCGGGGGCACCGGCTCTGGAAGCTCTCGGTCCTGAAAGCTGCGATGGAGAGAGCGCCGGGCACCCTCGGCAGCAGTGCCAGGAGCCGTGCCCGGAGCTGCTGGGGGACGCGGGTCACTGCAACGTCTGCACCGAGGGCTAATCCCCTGCGAGCAGTGAGTCAGGTCGGAGGCTACTCTGAGTAAACGAAACTGCAGCAAGCGGCCGCTGGGACGGGCTGGCCGGGAGGGAGCTTTGCTTTCAGGAGCGCCCTCGTCATCCCCAGAGCCTCCCCGAGAGCTGCAATGGGATTCGGGCGGTTTAGGGACCGACCCCTCGCCGCGTTTTGACTTTGTGAAACTGTTCCTGCCTTCAGCCAGCTTGTGCCATCTCCCGGCGCAGGGCTGACCGTGGGGTTCCCCTATATTAAAAACAAAAAAAAACACGATGGGAACAATTTAACGTGGCAGCTTGGTCCCGGGGGACGGGTTGTCCTGCGATGATGCAGCACAGCACAGAGCCAGCAGGAAACCCCAGGATTTTGCGTTTTGGCTCCCCCGGGGCCATGCTGTGTCCCCCCTGGTGTCGGGGCACGTCGTGGTGCCAGAGCCCGTGGAGCTGCCCCGTGGGCCCTGCAGGGCCGGGGCTGCCGATGGGGCCGTGATAAGGGCGGTGATGCCCCGACCTCGCTCGCATGGCCGTGAGCTGCTGGGGCGGGCGCGGCGTAACGCTATCCCCGGGGCTCAGCCCGAATTCGGGCAAGAAGCCCAATCCTGCAACAAGGCAACGTGGAGCTGTCGTGGTGCTTTGCACCCAGGTGTTTCTCCCATGAAATGGAGCCTCCCCCGGTGAAATGATGACGGGGACAGGGACATTGTCCCCTGCCATGCCGTGGTCCTGTTGCTGTCCCGGTGGGCTCGCTGGGACAAACCAGGCACATTTTTCTCACCCAGGTGTTCAAAGAATTATAGGAAAATCCTTCCCCAGGCTTTGGGTGAGGCGGTTTCCCAAATCCTGGCAGGGAACGGCTCTGAAGCGAGGACTGTGCTTAAGCTCAGCAGAAGAAGCCCCTCTGGGGAGCAGCTCCTGCCTTTTCCTCTCGGTCCCCTCCTGAGCAAGCGCCTTCCTTCCTCCTTGTGCCATGAGAAACTTGGCCGAGGCGCCGCTGAGACACGAGGGCAATTGCCTCCTTCACAGTCACCCAGCCCAGGTGCCTCCCCGACCCCACCTTTCCCCTTAAAAGACATTTAATTGATGGCTAAGAACAAGCAGAGAGAAAATACCCACTGGGCAGCTCGGAAAGCGCCGCAGATAATCATCAGGGTGCCCTACATACTGCCTCTGCTTGGCTGCGAGATCAGACGGCGAGAAGAATTTGACATTGTTTAAAATGAACAGGAGAGGGAAGGAACAACTCCATAATTACTCACCCGGAGTTAATTGACGGTAATTACACTGAGTAGGCAGGGGAGGAAGCTGCGATGGGCTAGCCCTGCAGAGTCATCCGAGGAGCCGTGCCTGCTCCGCTGCCGCGCAGGTGCCCTCTGAACCCCGGCTCGCGGGCGAGGTGGCAGCCTGGCTCCGAGGGGGTTAACTGGATGGGTTTGGTTTTCTTTCCTTTTTTTTTTTTTTTCCTCTTCCCTCCTTGGTTATTTGCAGCAAACAGAGGCCGGGTGGAAGGTCTGAGCTGAGCAAGTGTTTGCTCGAGGGGGGGACCGGCAGCTGGCTCGCCCTCCCCGAGCCGCGCGGGGAGCGGAGGACGGGGCTGCCCCGCGCCCGCTGGTCCCCATGGCCGATGACATCGAGTGGCTGGATCTGCCGGGCAGGTGGACCTACGGCGTCTGCGGGGACGGGCGCATCTTCTTCATCAAGTACGGGCCTGCCTGGTGGGACCGGGGGTGCCACGGGGACGGGGGTGGGGCGCGGGGAGCAGGTGGGGGCTGCGCTCCTGGCTTGGCACACGGCTGGAGGGGGTGTGCAGGGGACAGGGGGCTTAATCCAGGCTGGGAGCGAGGGGTCCTGCCTGCTGCCAGCCTCAGTGTCCAGCTGCTTTCCTGTCACTTGTGGTCATCTCTGCTTGCTCCCCGTTCCTCTCTTCCCGGGGCTCGCTGCTGCCTGGTGCCATTCCCTGATTTCCCTAAAATCTGCTCCTTTCCTTTCCTTTGGCTGGAAAAGTTTCTTGTGTTGCCAAGCCCCCATCCTGGCAAAGGGCCTCCCGGAGCCCCCCGCGGTGCTCACTGCCCCCCCTTGTCTTTTGCAGCGACGAGACCAAGTCCACGAGCTGGGTGCACCCCAGCACGGGTTACTCCGTCCAGAGCGGGCACTTCTCCTGCGCTGGTAAGGGATGGGGCCCAGCTCCCCGTGCGTGCCCCCCACCCTCTCTTGGGACGTGCCATGAAATGCTCCAGAAATGCCTTGGAGCCCCCCAGCAGCTGGGCGAGCAGGGAGGGTTTTTTTGGGGGGGAGACTTGGAATGAGGTGCGAGGCGATGCCGCATCTCTTGGGGACGCACGAGCCGCCGTAACCCCTGCGGTGGGGTTGGAGAGGTGTTCCCGGGGGGGTCTGAAGATCCCCCTTCTGCAGAAAGATTCCCTCCAGTCTCTGAAACCTGTGGCTGGTGGGACAGGGACCCAAAGCTCCCCTTTTGTGCAATACCCAAAGCAGAGGTGATGGAGGTGGGGGTGAGGAAGGCTGACCGCCCCTTCTTCCGTGTCCTTCCAGGGCTGCCCCGAGGCTGGGAGGTGGACACCACGCTGCACGGGGGCTTCTACTTCATCAAGTAAGTGACAGGGGACAGGGGACAGGGGCAGCCGCTCTCTCCTCTCTTCAGGTGTTGTTTTTACAGCCTTGGAGGACGCTGCTCCCCACCTGCCCCTGCCCGGAGCAGGGTGCTGTGCTGGTGGGTGCCGGGTTTGCCCTGCAGCCTCTGGGGTGCTGCTCCTCCGGGTCCTACCTAGACCATGGCAAAACGCCTGCCGGCACGGCACAGGCTGGTTTAATCCCCATGGAGTGCCAAGGCATGAGGCTCGGGAGGGTTTTGAGATATCTCTTGCTGGAGGGCGGGGGTCAGGGTCTGTGCTGTCGGTGTGTGCCAAGGCATGAGGTGGGGTGGGTGGGTGCCCGTGGCTCGTCCCACACTGCTGCGGCTGTGGCAGTCCCACGGGTACCAGCAGCTGGGAAACAAAAAAGCAGAGCTGGGGCTGATGAGAGCCCTTTCTTCCTGACTCTCTGGCTCGGAGCTGGCGGTGCTGCAGCGCCCGTAGTCCTGCAGACGGAGGTTTCCTCTCTGCAAAGTGCAGCCGTCTCCCTCGGTGCTCCCCTCGCCGCAGCAGCCACCCAAGGGCTCTCGGCGGAGGCAGCAGGACCTGCTCCGCGCCTGGCCCTGCGCTGCAGGCAGCTCCTGCACCACGTTCCCATTTCGGATGCAAATGTCTCTTCTGAGAGCTTGGGGAGCTTGGGGACACGGGGGCGAGCCAGGCAGCCCCCTGCCCTGCGCCAGGCACTGCCTCTGCCCTTGGGGAGGGACCCCAGAGACCAAGGGGGATCCTCCAGCACGCTGCCCCTGCAGAGAGGAGCTCGGTGGTCCCAAGCTGGCTGCGCTCACTGGGGATGAGCTCCAGAATCCGGCTCAGAGCCCTGCTCCACGTTGCCTCGTGTCCCCTCCGTGCCTCCAGCCCCACAGCCTGCACCCTCGCGGGGTGACGGAGGCGTCTAGACAGCCTGGGGCTGTCTCACCTCGAGCTCCAGGTGAGGCGAGGGCACCTCAGCCAGGACCTTTGAGCCCGTCCCTATCTGCCGGGCGTGCTGTGTGCTCAGACGGAGCTGAAATCCCCGCGTGGGCTGAGGGCTGCAGCCAAGCGCCGTGGTTCCCCGGCCCGATCCGCCGAGCGCAGCCGAGGTGTGCTGGAGCCAGCCCGGGCTGTGATCGCCGCCGGGAGCGGGGCTTGGCTGGGGGAGGGCCGTGCTGGGGAACCTCCCGTTCAGGTCTGAGCGTCTTCGAGGAGCCGTCCTCCCCGCCGGGTGCTCAACCTGCTGCTCGTGGCCCTGGTTCCCCACGCACCGCTACCGTGGCTGCAGGCAAGGGGCCGCGACCCCAGGGGCTCCCTCCCCCCCCAGCTTGGCTGTGCCAGCTCCTGCTCTTTGCAGGAACACCCAGGAGGTGGCAATGGGGCTGGTGTGGCCGTGCGTGCCCTGCCCGCTGCTGCACACATGCACCGCGTCTGGCTGCGGGGACGGGGCTGCTTCATGGCTGCGGTGGCCGGGGGCTCGGCGCGATGCTGGGTGCGCTCCCACCTGCGCCAGCCTTGGGTACGGGAGGGCAGCGCCCGGCCCCTGCCTTGCCCAGTGCTCCTCCTGCGGGTAAGTGAGGCTACAAAGGGCTCTTTTCCACCCCGCTCCTGCCTCCGGCTCTCTGCCCGGATGGTGCCAGCAGAAGAAAAGGCCCCGCTGTGTCTGCGCCCTCGGGCTGCGACGGGGCCGGGGACAGGCAGAGCAGCGCCGGGTGGCTTCGGTCCCTGTGCGGCGGGGTAGGGAGCAAATAGCACGTGTTGTTGTGCCCTGCCCGGGGCTCGGGGGGGGTCCCACCAGAGCCCCCTTTGCTCATGTGCTTTCCTGGGCAGTTTGATGGCTCCTGGGGATGGCAGGGGGCTGCAGGACCCCCGCAGTGAGCCTGGGCTGGCTGGGGAGCAGGGGGGTGCCTGGGGACAGGGACCAGGGAGGGGGAGGGCTCGCAGGCACGGAGTGGGGTCCCTGTGCCTGGGAGGGTGAGGGGGAGATGCAGGATGCAGGGCACGCAGTGAAAGCCCCCCCCAGCCCCCAGCCCCTAATTCCTTGTGGCTAATGGTGGGATTATAGGATCGAGGGCAGCCGTGGGGCTTTCCTTTCCGGAGGGCCCCCTCCCTCCCCACGCCAGCCCAGATGGGCAGCATACGAGGGGTCCCTGAGCACGGGGGGGTCCGAGCCCCCAGGCTGGATGCAGGCAGGGTCCTGGCTGCGGTGCCTGGCAGCCGTGGCCGGCAGAATTAGGGCAGTGCCATGGATCGGGGCACGGTGCCATCGCTGTAGGGCTGCAGCTCCGTGATCGCGCAGCTCTGCAGCCCAGGAGCTGCCCTGCTGGGGGCAGGGGGCTGGGGAGGGGTCCTTGGGGCCGTGGAGCAGTGGGTTTGTGCCCCAGGGGACCCCCCCCCCCATCGTTGCTGTTTTGCCACCCATCCTCTGGGTGCCCCCTCCCCGTGGCTGCTCTCCACGGGGTGCAGAGCCTGGGGGTGCTCCTGACCCCCTGCAGCGGGTCCCACGGGCCGGGTGTGTGTGTGCAGATGGGGGCCCCCACCCCAGGAGATACAGGATGGGGGGGGGGGGATGATCACCCCCCCTCATTTCAGGGATGCAGAGGGGACATGGCCCCGGCTGTCCCCCCATCCATGTGGGGAGCGAGGTCCTGGCTGCGCCCCCGAGCCATGCAGGGGGGCAGCAGGACCCCTTCTGCTCCCCCAGCACCGTGGGGGGGGGGGGCCCAGTGCGCTCCCCCCACCCCACCCCAAGTGACACGGGGGTGCAGGGGGGGCACAGCAGCGCCCAGGCCCTCCTCGGGGTGATGCCCCGGTGCGGGGTGCGGCCCCCCCCGGGTGATGCCGGTGGGAGCGGTGCGGTGGCTGCGGGGGTGTCCGTGCGAGCCCCCCCCCCGCGATGCTCGGTGCCAGCCCGGCATCACGTGCTGCTCAGCGGCCCCCGAGCATGCCCAGCTCCTGCTCTCGCTCCCGCTCGGGCTCGGGCTGCGGCTCCAGCTCGGGCTGGGGCTGAGCGGGAGGATGCTGAGCCCCTAGGTGGCTGGGGTGGGGGGGGCCCGGCCGCTGCCCACCCCGCACGGTGAGTGCCCCCCGGGGCTGCATCCCCAGCGCGGGGTCCTTCCTCCCCCTCCTCTTCCTCCCTGGGGGGCTGCAGGGGGGTCCGGGGGGGTGGCAGAGCATCCTGCCCCTGTCGGGACGGGGGCAGGCGGGGGGGGGTCTTCACTAGGGGGACCTGTGCTCTAGCCGGGGGGGTCCCAGCCCCCCAGGGGCGCCCCGATGGTGCCCCAGGGCCAGCACAGGGTGCACCACAGGGGCTGGCACCTCCTGGATCTTGGAGGGGTGTTGGGGTCCAGAGTCCCCCTGTGAGGCTTCACCCACCCCCCCTCGCTGGGATTTTGGAGAGACGTGGGGACCCCCCCTCAGCCCTCCCCGTGGCGTGTTTGCCTGCTGTGTGCCTGCTTGTGTTCCCAGCCCCCCCCGCGTCTGCATCTTGGGGTCCCCCGGGCTTGTACCCAGCGCAGGGGCTTTGGGAGAGATGTGGTTTTTTTTTGGGGGGGGGTCTCTGCACCGTAAAGCCCCCGTGCTCACAGCTGGGGGCTGAAACTGCTGCATCCCCCCCAGCCCTGGGTGCTGGGGCCGGTCCCACGCCTCGGCCGGCTGCTTTGCCGCGGTCGCAACCAGGATGGGATAAAACCGATGGGGCTGGAGGTGTCTCCTGGGGCTCCTCGGGCACCCGAGCGCTTCCCTGGGCTGCACAGCTCCGTTTGGCCGCCCACTTGTTAGCAGGAGCCCCCCCGGCCGCGGGCAGCAGCCAGGTGCCGTGCTTGCTGCCCCCCATCCCCGTCCCCAGTGCATTTTTGGTGTCTGGCGGTGCCGGAGACGCCGCAGCGGGTCCCCCGGCAGTGAGCCGCAGCTCCGTGGTGCTGCCGCCAGGTCTGGAGGAGCTCGCTCTGCTCCTGCTATCACATGATGGTGCGCCTGAAATGAGCCACGAGCCCGTTAAACCCGGCTGTGCTCAGCTCTGATCCGAGCGCTGGTGGAAAGGGTCAGGCTGGCCGCCCCCCTGGCATCCCCCCCCACCCCAAACCTCGCCAGGGCGCAGGGGGGAGGCGCGTCGCCCCCCCGGCGCCTCTTTGCGGGGTCCCTGTCCCCCTTTGAGGCTGTGCCGTGGGCTTGTGCCATCACGCAGGAGGCTGCTGTGCGTGGTTTGATCCCGACCGCAGCGGGGAAGGGGGGGTGTGAGCCCCCCCCCGGGGTCGTGCAGGGGAGCGGGCGGCCCTGCTGGGGGGCAGGCACCGAGGGGAGCAGGGTGGTGGCACTTGCTCGGGGTGACGTCCCTCCGGCTGGGGGGCTGTTGGTAGGCACTGCGTGTTGCTCTGCAGCCGGCAGCACCCGTTGGTTTCTCCCAGTTCCCCACGCGCAGGGGGTTTGCATCCCGCTGCGTCCTGCTTTGCATCCCGCCGTGCGTCCCCGGGCCACGTGCAGGGCAGAAGCCGGGCACCCGCCTGTCCAGGAGGGATTGCCCCTGCTCCCCTCCCATCTGCACCAGTCCCTCCTTTGCTCTGTTCTTGGAGGACTGGGGCTTCCCCACGAGGCCCCGATGGAGCCCGTCCCTCCTCTGCAGCCACCCGGTGCTGGATGGGGGGCGCCTGGCCACAGCCCCCACCCCAAGCCAGCCCCTCAGGGAGCCAGAGCTGGGATGAGGACTCCCGGAGGACGGGCAGACGAGGCATTACAATTCTCCAGCGTCTGCTAAAAATCACGCGGCGAGCGCAAAGCTCGTGGCCGGGGCTCTGCCTGCTGTGTCCGGCGTGGGGTAGGGCGAGCAGGACGCCTCCACCCCGTGCTGGGGAGCAGACGGCCGTCCCGCTGCACCAGCTCCGAGCACCCCATCGCTGCTCCCTGCACCCCCGGCCGTCCCCTGGGGGTTGGGGCGAGGGGTCCCGGCCCTCCCCGGGTGAAGCGAGGCGCAGAGCTCCCGTGGGGTTCTGGCGAAGCGGGCGAGCCCGGTGCTGGCGCAGCTCGCCGCGTGGGCTCGGGCAGCCAGGCTGGCGCTGGCCTCGCTGGAAAACCGTGTTTTCCTGCCGAGTTCCCATAGAAACCGTCGGGAGCAGCAGCAGCAGGGCCCGGGGACCGAGGCAGAGGAGGCAGGGGCAGGCGCGGGCGAGCTCCGTGCCCGGCGCTGCGGGAGGAGGAAAGGGGGCAGCCGGCAGCCGTGCCCTCCCCAGGGCTGCTCCCTGCTCCTGGGGGAAATGCACCAGCGTCACCCCGTCCCTCCGCAGCGCCGCTGCGTGTGTGCACGTGTGCGTGCGAGTGCGTGTGCCCCCCCCCGTGCACACCCCTGGCCCCCGGCCAGCCCCCGGTGCAGCCAGGCCTGGCACGGGAGGAATGGTGCAAACATCGCCCAGATGGGCAGCACGGGGCTTAATCCCTCGCCGGGCTGCCGAGGCCAGCTTAACCCTTAGCTGCCGGGCTGGGGCTTGGTTTTATTTTTATTTATTATTATTTTTTTCCTTCTCCATCTGTGCCCCCAGAAATCAGCCGGGGATCTCTCCTGCCCGTCTCTGCTCGCTGGAGGGGAAAACGCGGGCTCCTCTCCGTGCCCTCTCCCTCTCCGGCGTTCGTAGTAGCATCCCCCCTTCTGTTTTCCCTAGCTTGAAACACGATAATCCGCAGCAGGCAGAAATAGCACAGGGAGGAATGCGCCGGCTCCTCTTTAGCCTTGTTTTTCCCCAGCATCTGACAGCTCCGTGGCTGCACGGGGAAGCCCGGCGCTGGCATGGGCAGCACCGCGGCGGTGCCGGGGGCGTGCCGAGCCCCCTGCGTGCGCCAAGACCCCGAGGGATGCCAAAATTTGCTGGGGTCGGGCTGGCCGTGCTGGGGCTCGGGTTGTGCAGAAAGGCTTTTTATTTTATTTTTTTATTATTATTTTTTTTCCCTCTCCTGCTTTTTGGTGTGGTTTTGGTTGTGTCTCAGTTTTCGCTCTGCAAGGGGAGAGCAGCTGCTGGGTGAGGTGATCGCAGCGGCCGGTTGTGGCCTTAATCTGTGAATTTAGCAAAGCTCTTTAATAAAGATTCAAAGTCACCAACTTCTCAATTAAGGGATGAGACAGCTCTTGATCCGTGTTTCTGGGTCAGCCGGAGAAAGGCCATTTAAGACCTGGCGGATGGCTTGCCTTTGATGTTCCTAAAGGAGACGGCTTTTGAATAAACACCTTGCTGGTGCAGCAGCAGGAAGCCTGCGTGGCTCCCTCACCTCTGCAGCAGCACCCGGAGCCCTGAGACCCGTCCTGAGCCAGGGGAAAGCCTCTGCCCCCTGGCACACACCATGGGGGGGCCGCACTGTTAGGTCAGGGCACGCTGGTGGGCAGCAGGCAGAGCCCCCGGCCCCACCACGGTGCCACCGCTCTGCGCAGCCTGGGGCTGGGTGGGCTGCACCCCGCCAGGGCCCCCGGCTCCCCAGTGACTCTAGGGTGCTTCTAACCCTCTGTTTACTTCAACAGCAGCCGCTCGCATGGGTGTTAATTGCAGGAGCTGGCAAAGCACTAATTAGGGGATAATGAGAAGGCTTTTGTGTGCGCCTGGCGTCCCATCGACAGACAACCGCCCTGCTCCAAACACGCTCCGTGTCCGTGATCCCTGAGCCGTGATCCCTGCGCCGTGATCCCTGCACCGTGTCCGTGATCCCTGAGCCGTGATCCCTGCTCCATGATCCCTGGGCCGTGCCCTTGATCCCTGCTCCACGGCCATGATCACCGCTGCCTCATCTCCCTGGTGCCATGCCCGGGGCTGTGGGTGCTGGGTGCTGCTCCCTGCCTGCCCCGCTGCTCCGTCCTGGCACAGCTCGGGTTTTTTTTCCATCCCTCCCCGTGCCCCCACAGTAATGGGGTCTCAGAGGAGCTGCCTCATGCTGCTGTGTCCTTCAGAGCAGGGGGCTTTCACCTCGCTGCTGCTGAGCGGCTCGGATGCAGCTGGGCTGCTCCGAGCCCCCAGAGTCCCGCTGGTAATTAAGTGGCCAGCAAAACCTTTGCGACGCAGCCCTTTGTTCTCGGAGCAGGGAGCCAGGATCTGGCCAGGACTCAGGCTGCCCCCTCCACTGCCACCATCTCCCCTCCCCATCCTCGCAGCGTCCCCGGCCCCCTTGTTGTCGGGAAGGGGCTCAGGGTAGGGGCTGGGTGCTCGTGCAGCGATGGAGCAGAGCATCCTCCTGCACGCCGACCCTGCACCCGCATCCTCCCGCGGCGCGCAGCTCCGGCACCCATCTCCTGCTGCTGCCGGAGCCGCGCACGCCTGCCGAGCAGCAGAGGCTGCTGTTCCTCTCCTCCTGCCTGCAGTCGCCGGAGACTCGCAGCCGGCGTTCCCCTCCTCGCCTTCCTTACGTAAGCAGCGGCAGCAGCGGCAGCGGCACGGCAGCTCGGGAGGCTCAGCACCGCCGGGGCCTGGAGCCTCGCACCGGCCGCTGGCAGCCAGGTAAGGGTCACCCCGCACCACGGCTGCGGTAGGCGAGGGGCTGCCGCTGCCTCGGCCCCGCGCTCTGCGTTTTTGGGTGCTGCACGGCACCGGCGGGCTCAGCCCCGCGGCGGTGGCCCTACGGGTGCAGCTCCCACCCAAATCCGCGAGGAATGTGCCGTGCTCGGGGCTGGCAGCCGGCAGAACAGCCGGGACCAGTCTGGCAGCACCGGGAGCACCGGCTGCTGCCTCCCGAGCCGGCTCGGCCGGTTCTGCACCGGCACCGCGCTCCCCGATCCCGGGGCACCGGCCGGGCGCCGCGCCTTGGAGCAGCCGTGCAGCCGAGCGATGCAGCGGGCGCCGGGCTCAGCACCTTGCTGGGTGCTGGGGCCCCCAGGGGACGCTGCTCGGCGCCGGGCGAGGATGGGGCGTGTGTGCCCGCGGCACCGGGGCGCAGCATCCCGGGCGAGGGGGAAGGAGCTGAAAACCTCCACCCCGACGCGTTGCCCCCAGCAGCGCCGTGCTGGGCACCAGGCAGGGTTTGGAGGTCCAGGGTTTGGAGCTGCTGAGCTCCAGCCTGCGGGTGCGTGGTGCGGTGATGTGATGCGGCGGGTGAGGGCTAATTACAGCCCCAAACGGGCTGGGTTCAAAGGGCTCTCCCAGCACAGGTGGTGTGGGTGAGCCTGGCCGCAGCCTGGAGCAGGCTCAGCGCGGTCGGTTGTGCTGTGCCCGAGTGGATCTCGCTGGATCGGAGCTACCGGGGGCTCATCCCAGCCTCCCTCCATGCACTGTGATCTGCATTTACAGGAGGTGAATGCCCCCTGGATTTATAAAATCCTTGGCTGGTTTGGAGGTGGCAGGGCTGTGTTTTTTGCATCCCTCAGGTGCCTGGAGCAGGGGTGCGGGATGGGGCCGGGGCACCCACGGCAGTGAGACAACGCTGCCAGCTCCCACGGAGGAGCCTTGAAGCTTTACCAGGCTCTGCAGGGCAAAGCCAGGGCCGAGGCTGCCCGTGGCCGCCCAGCTTTGCTAATTTGCACGTGGGGTCGTGCTGCAGGGAGGTGACGTTGCCCCACGTGCGTGGTCCCCAGCCGGGACCCTCGCCCCAAGGTCCCGCAGCGCCGGGGGGGCTCTGCCCCCTCCTGCTGAGGGAGTTTGACGGGGCATGGCGGGCTCCCCCCGGGCCATCTGCTTTGCGCACTGAAACTAATTTCCCAGCCTTTATTCTTCCGGAGAATTTGAAAACGCGATGGCACCCTCAGGGCCCAGGAAGCAAATCAGGAGATACAAATCTGCGAGTTTCGCGTGCGTCTGAGGATTTCCATCGCGCGGTGCCAGCCTGCGGGGCCGGGGGCGCTGGGGTAGAGTAGAGCAGGGTCCCAACACCCCCAGCCCCATGCCAGCTCCTTCAACCCACACCGGTGTGCTCACAGTGCATCCTCCAGATCCTCCGTGCGAGCGTGGGATTTCTTTTTCTTCCTCTTTTTTTTTTTTTTTTTCTTCTTTTTTTTCCTCCCTAAATGCATGTTTTGTGAATGTGCAAACGCAGTGACCTTTGGCGGGGGCCGCCCGGAGCTCCAGCTCTGGCTGCCGGCTGCTCTCCCGCTTGTCAGGGAGATGAGGGATGCGAGAGCTACGTGCGAACGCCCCTGGGCTCCAACGCTCAGCTGCGATCGCGGTGATGAGTTCCCGGAGGGGAGGAGAGGGCTCGCTTCGCGTCTCTCCCCGTGTGCCGGGAGATGCCAGGCCCTTCACCGGCCGTCAGCGCCGCTGCCTCGCATCCTGTCCCCGTCCCTGCCTCTCCTCCCTGCCAGCTGCAGGCTGTTCTTGCCGTGACCTTGTCCCCGCTGCCGTCGCAGCAGGCTCAGGTGCTGAGCGTCCCTCGGGGTGGGCAGATGGGGACGGTGCTGGCTCGGGGGGTCCCATCCTTCCCGTGAGCGCCGGCCCCGCACGCTGTCCCCTTTCCCAACGTCCTTGGGCACGAGATAGGGCCGGGGGCCTCCTCGGGGCTGCAGACGGGCCTGGGCGAGCCCTCCACAGATAAGAACCGTGCCGGAGGGGAGCAGGAATGCCATGTATGCGGTTAAAGTTCACCTGCTGCTAGGGGCTGTCCCCGTCGTGGAGGGTCTGGGGTGGCTGAGAACTGGGCAGAGCGCCTTGTCCCCGTCCCCAGGTGGCTCTGGTCCCTATTCCCGGTCCCTGATGGCGCTGGGCTCTCGGGGCTCCCGTGGAGATGCTGGGCATCAGTGGGGGCTGAGATGGGGACACGCTGGCTAAAGCAGAGCCAAAGCAAAGCCCCACAAAGCAACGGATCTCAGGTGGTGTCATTGGGTGCGGAGATAGGGGACAACCAGTGCCCAAGTGGGGAAACTGAGGCACGGAGCCAGCGTGGTGGGATTTAAACCGGGAGCACCCTCTAAGAACCAGCACCTCTCTGCTGCATCTTGTCTGTGCTCCGGACTGCTCCCGAGGTTTCCTGGGCTCTGGGTGTGCACGCGTGCAGGATCTGGCACCCAGCAGCCCCATTTCCTGATCAGGGTTTGGGCGTTCCCGTAGGATAATTATTCTGTAATTGCTCTGTAACGAGGTAGCAATCCTGCGGCGGGGCTGCGCTTACAAAGGGCTTCCCCAGCCTGGGCTGCACCCCGAGCCCTGTCCTCCTCCTCCTCCGCAGGGTCCCTGTGGGTGGGTGCCCCTTGTCCCAGAGGTGAGATGGGGAAATCTGGGGCAGGATGTGCTGGAAAAGGGATTCCTCATCCCCTTCCTGCCCCGCTCCTCCCAGCCAGGGGCACTGGAGGGGCACTGGAGGGGCAGCTGGGGGCTGGCTGTGTCCGTGCGTCCCCGAAGCGTTGGCACCGGGCTGGCACGGAGCCCTGGCACCTACCGGCGCTGCCTTTCACTCCCTCCTGGCACCGTCTCCACTGCCTCCAGGGCCCTGTGGGGATTTCCTCCGACCCGCCCTCGCCTGTCCCTGCTGGCACCGCCGCCACCCGGCTGGCGGGCGTCTGGCCGTGCCCGATCCCACTGCTGGGGGCTGGCACCGTTGGGGACAGAGCCGTCCCCTCCCCATCCTCGAGCCCTCGTGGTGCTGCTGGGTGAGCTCCCAGCACCCTGCTCTTTTTTTAACACACCCTGAAAAAAAGTGGCACAGGCAAACCGTGGCCCCTTCCCAAATCTGGGTTCAGAGGGAGCCGCTGGGCACAGCGGAGCTGCCACGTCCGGAACGGAGCGTGCCTGGTATTTATAGCCATGGATGCCACGAGGCAAACAAGCATGGAGAGAAAGGGGTTGTTTTGGTCTTCTTTGTATTTATTTTTTCCAAATCCTCCTCCTTTAAAGGCCAGGCTGGCTCTGCCAGAGATGGCTCTGCCCCCTCCGGCCCTGAGGCTGGGGCTGCCCCGTGTTGCCCTCCCCCCGAGGGATGCTCGTGCCCCGTTTTTTGGGCAGCTCCGGCAGCTCCTCTGCAGCGAGAGGAGCCAGGAGGAGAAGCCGGCTGAGGTGGGGTCAGGTGAAGTCCACGCTCGCTCTTGGGGGTTTGCTTTCCTCGGCAGCATCTCCTCTTTCAGGCCGGCTGAGCAGCGCTGATTAGCAAGTCCAGTTTTTACTGCGAGCCCAACGCGGCCGCGTGTTGCGTGCCTCTCCCCGTCGAGGTGGAGCTGCTGCCAGGTTGTCTGAGACAAATTGTTTGCTTTGCCGTGTGGTTCGTGTGCCTTTCCCCCCCCCCCCCCTTTCCTCAATCAAATAGATGCTCTTATTTGGAAACAGCGAGCAACTGTTGGAGTGTGAAGCTAATGAATCTTTTAAAGCTCATCAGAATGAGAGGTTGCGTGTGCGCCGCGGGGGCCGGAGTGCTTCCCACCGTGGGCATCCGAGGGGCGCCGCGATGGGAGGCTGCTGGGGGGGCCCATGGGGTGTGTGGGGCACTCGGTCCCACTCTCCTGGGATCATCGGTCACGACCCAAGCCCACCTTTGTGTCTGGAAGGGGCAGGGATCAGCTGGTGAGCAGGGGCAGCATTCGGGACGTGGATGCCAAGTCCTTGTGCGGCACCCCTCAGCCTTGGGGGGAGCGCGGTGGGACAGCGGCTGCCCCGTGCCGCAGACTGGAGGAAGGGCTTTTGATAGCAGAGAGGCTGCTCGGAGCCTTATCTTATCCCCCGTGTGCTGGGCTTATCAGCAGACATGCTTGTCCCGGAGATAAGGGGGACCTTGGGTTCAGGCAGGGGCTGGCTGGGGGAACCGATGTGTGTGTGCTGGTGCTGGGCAGGCAGCACAGGCGTGTGGGGCTGAACCCCCCTCGGTGGTGGGGGGCCCCCCAGTTTGGGCTCTCTGATGACCAGGAGCACGAAGCAGCTCCCACCCGCCGGTGGGAAGATGCTCCTTTGGTTGTGTGGCACAGAAACTCCGCGGATGGGAAGGGCGCACAAGGCCCAACCCCATCTCTTGGTCTCTTTATACAAAAGAAAAATCCAAAAAAAACCCACCCCAGCCCTTCAGCCGGGGTCGAAGTCCCGTGGAGCGGCCCTGGGAATTAAATCCCTGACCGAGGCCGTCTCATCCCCATCGCGCCCAGCGCGTGCTGAGTGCTCCAAAGGCAAATTTGCTCTCCCAAAGAATTGTCACAAGATCCTGGGGCCAGGGTGCTGCGCGGGGACGGGTCCTGGTGCCCTGCGCCGCGGCAGTGCCTCGGCTGGGGGGCTGCTGGGGCGAGGGGTGGCCCTGCCCTGGGAGGAGCGGCGCAGGGTGCTGGGTGTGCAGGGTGCTGGGTGTACGGGATCTGCTGAGCGGGATCGCACGTCTCCGCGATCAGGTGGGGCGATGGGAGAGGAGGAGGCAGGTTGTGGGGCGCTCCCCGCGCGCAACCGGGCCCTCGTGCTGCCTGTTCGTAAACAGGCTGTTTTTGTTTGCGCCGCAGCAGCGCCCGCGGCCGCTTGTGCAACCGGGGCGGGGAAGCTGGCTCAGGGCTCCTTCGGGTTCGTTACACCCGCGACAGAAAATCCTCAGCTGGATCCAGCCCCACGAGCTCGGGGAGCACAGGAAAAACCCGGGCTGGGCTCGTGCCCCCTGCTCAGCACCGTGCTCCTGGCACAGGGATGAGACGCGCAGTCGCGTGGTGGTGGGGTCGTCGTGGTTATGGCCACAAAGAACCTCTCGGTGCCAAGGGTCGGCCTCTCCCCCAGCAGGCAGAGCAGCCTCAGGACTCCCTTTTCCCCAGGGTAATGCCCAGGACCAGCCCCACGTCCCCGAGGGGGGTGCACGGCACAGCCCCGCTCCCGCTCGCCCCGCAGGCAGGTGCGGGGATGAAGCAAGCAGCCGCGCGTGCAGCCCAGCCTTGCCGATGGTATGTGGCTGCCCCAGTTCTGGGCTGCAGGTGAGCCTGGAGAATTGGGAAAAACAGGGCAGGGTTTTGTCTTCTCGAGAGCTTCCTCCTGCTGCAGGAAGCACGGCCGCGGTGGCGCTGGCACGAGGAAGTCCCGCGGTGGCACAGGACGGCCGCGGTCCGGTTAGTGGCCACCGCAGCCCTGGCAAGCAGAGGGCTTGCTGAGGGCACCAAAAGGTGGGGACACTCGTGGGCACTGACCCCAGGGGTGAGCCATGAGCTCTGTGGCACCAGAGCAGTCGTGGCACACGCATCTGGCATCGCTGCCTCACTCAACCAAATGAGGGATGCAAAATTGCTCGTGACCATGGGCACCCCCTCTGTTGATCCAGCACAGTGCCGAGCTCCTCTGCCCTGTGGCATGAGGTTAAAAATGCACCGCTTTCTTTTCCCGTGCTGCTGACTTCAGCATCCAGGCAGGCGGTGCCCAGCCAGTGCCCACCGCAGGCTCCCTGCCCCTTCCCCAAGACACAGCGAGCACGGATCCCAGTGGCAGAGCTGCTCGAGGAATGAAAACACATCCGAAACATGATATAAACCAGCGCCAGGCTCTGCTTGGAGCCTGAGCCAGCACCTTTGGGGCCAGGACTGGTGGCAGAGGGCTCGGGCAGCGCTGGCGGGGGCTCGATGGCACGGCCATCCCCGGCGGAGGGCTGGCGAGCGCCTGGTGTGGCCGGGAGCAGGCGGGAGTGGCGTGAGAGCCGGCGCGCACGGGGGTGTGTGTGTGTGCGAGCGCCTGTTTATATACGAGGCAGCCAACCTGCAGTCTCAGATTTCAGCCCTCGCTTATCATCAGTCCTTGCAGCGTTTGGACGTGGCGGCTCTCCGAGGCGGCTGCTGCTTCCCCCTTCTGTCCCTTCCCCAGGGCTCCACACCTCGGCACCGCTCCCACCGCCCTCCCCACGCCGGCACCGCGGCTCCCGGTGAGCAGGTAGGGTGAGCCGGGCAGGGGTCCTCTGCCCTCAGAGCCTGGTTTGAGTTGGGGGGGTTTGGGGGACCTGGGGATGGAGGAAGAGCCCCCCGGGGCTGGAGCGAAAGGGCTGGGGGGCCGGAGGGGTCTGTGCAGCTGTGGGGCACCAGCGAGCTGGGCTGTGCTGGAGGATGGCTGCAGAGCTGCACGAGCAGCACTGGAGGGGCTCGGAGCTGACACCGGTGGGCACATATGGGGTGGGGATTTGTAGGGAGGGGGCTGGCAAGCGCAGCCCCAAATATCAGCAAGTCAGAGACAGTGTGCCCACGGGCGGGCAGCGCGTCCCGCTGGGCACGGCACGGCACCGGTGAGCGCGGGAAAGCCCGGCTGCTCTCTGCCAGGGGTTAAACCTGAGCCTTGTGGGGAGCTGCAGGGAAGGTGTGGCGGCGCCGATAAGGTTGGCAGGGCTGGGAGTGGGGCAGAGGCAGCTGAGAGGGCCGGGCATGCTGTGCGTACACACAGCTCCGCTTCCAGCCAGGATGCGGGCAGGGATCCTGCCCCGGTGGCGGTTCGTTGCTCGCGCTGGGCTGGGATGGGCTGTGCCCGTGCTCTGCACCACGCTCTGAAGCCTGGGGAGAGCCAGACCCTGCTCTGAGCTGAGCCATTTGGGGGTAATAATCCCCTCTTCGGCTGCTGGGCTGCCCCTTGGGTGTGCGTGGCCGGGAACGCGGTGATTTGCACCGAGACCTGTCCCAGTTTTCTGCGTCTGTCCAGGAGCAGCTGGGTTGTGCATGGCAACAAATCTGCTTCCAGGGCTGCGGCAGCGTGTTGTGTTTCGGAGCAGGTGACCGAGCTGTCACCGTGTCTCTCCTCCTATCTCCAGCACTCTCGAGATAAGGCAGGAAGCAGCCACCAGCAAGCTGGGTGCCGCTGCCGGGCGGTGCAGGATGCACCGCGGGTGGTGCGGTTTCCACCCAGGTGCTCCCAGCCCCATGTGGGGATGTCCTGGAGGTGGGAGCGGTCTCCCCGTTGCTCTGCAGTCCTGGAGGGTGGTGGGGTCGTAGCTGGGCCTGATCTTGGCACCATCCTGCTCCTTCCTCCCCTGCTGACAGCATGAAGTGCTGGTGAAGGACCGGGCTCTGGTCTGGAGCAGAGCGCTCCCTCCTCCTGGCGGGCACGTCCTTCACTCCGTCCTAGTGCCGCAGGGCCACTAATTAATTAATTCTGTGACAAGGAAGGATCATTAGTAGCTCCTGACAATGGCCGGTGTAGCACATCTCTGGGACATCAGCTCTGCTGTCCCTGCATGGAGCCTGCTCTGTCCTGCTGGGGCAGGAGTGACACACGGGGAGAGACAGTCCCTCTGTGCCAGCCCAGGGCACGGCTTTCTTCCACTTACTGCTCTCCTGGGGCGTTAAATCCAAGCCTCCCAGTCCAATCCCTTGATTCGCAGTGACTTCCTCACCTCTTGGTCCACAAATTTCAGCCAGATTTTAGCTGGGGACAATGATCTCCATGCGTGGTCCTACCAGGAGGGAGCGGGCAGCGGGGCGTGAGCAGAGCCGTGGCTCTGGGCAGCAGCACGGAGGAGGACGAACTCTTTCAGCGCAGTTTTTTACCTGCTCCTGAAGCTGTAGAGAATCCACCACGGACACAAAGCCATGAGAAGCAGGAGCTGCTGGGCTGCCTCGAGGTGAAGGTGGGCGCCTGGCTGCAATTCCCACCCGTATCGGCCCATCTGTGCCCTCTGGAAAGCCAGCACGAGCCTCTGGGCTCTTCCCAGCACCATCTCCCCGGAGCAAAGCCGTTCCTCGTAGAGGGCAGTAACCAGGCTGGCTCATCTCGACTGGGACAGAGATGAAACCTGACGCAACTCCCCAGCCCCTGCGAGGCTCCTCGGGGGGATGCTGCGGGCAGGTGCGGTGCCACGGGACACATCCAGGCTGCGCAACCGCCGGCTCCAGCCCCAGCTTGGCAACTCCCGTCCCTCCTGATTCCCTCCCTGGGCATGGCTACGGGCACCGAGGTCCCTGCCAGGCTGCCTGGAGCTGAGAGGAGGCTCGCAGCCTCCCTGGGATGGGGATGGAAGCTACGGAGGCTGTGCAGGGCTGCAGACGGAGCCCGGAGTGCTGCATCTCCCCGCCTCGGCGCGGGGAGGGCCGGGGCTGTATTTATTTACTCGATGCCGGGGGAGAAAGGGGAACTGGCAAGAGGCTCGCTTGCAAATGGGATTTCTGGGAAGTGGAAAGCTGGCTCGCCTTCAGCCTGGAACTGTCCTGGTTTCCAATTGGAAACATCCCGCGGTGACTAAACTTCATTCAGGGGAAGATCCCGTTCCGCAGAGCTGACGCCGCGCTGCAAAACCCGCCCGCGGCATTTGCTCCTCTGCGGAGGTGGCAGCGGGAGGGTGACAAGGGAAAGGCCGTTTGGTGGCAGAGGGGGACAGCTCGGCCTCGTGCTGCCTTTGCGCCAATATGGGAAATTCTAAGGGTCCGGTCCTCAGGGGTACAAAGCTTTTGCAGCTCCCTTTGCTTTTCCCCTGGCAGATTTTGTGCTTTTCCCCCTGCAGCTGTCCCCAGGCGGGGATGTGGCCGGGGTGCTGTGATTCAGCGGCAGGCTGTGCCCGCCTGCCCCATCCGCGGCCCTGGGGCAGCAGGGCGTGGTGGGCTGGAGATAGCAATAAACCGGGGCCCGGCCGTCCCAAAGCACCGGCACCGCTGCTGAGCCGGTCCTGGTGGCAACGGCCGGGCTGAACCCGAGGCTCCCTGGGCGTTTAATGGCTTGTGGAGGAGGTTAATGGCTGGGTACGAGCCCGGTGTTGTATCACCTGAAGGCTGCGCCGCGGCGGTGATGGGCGAGCTCTCGGCAGTGCTGATACAGGAACCGAGGGCGTCCAGCCGGACCTGCCCGTTGGAGCTGTGCAGCACTGCTTTCTCCACCTATGAATGGGAACAGGATCGCTCTCCCTGGGTCCTTCTCCCATCCCAGGGGTCTGGCAGCCCCTGATGGCCGTGCTGGAGACTTAGCAGCAGCGGGAGTTGCCTCACTTGGCTGCGGTTTGCGGGGCCGCTGGGGTTTGCTCAGAGCACCCTGATTTATCTCTGCTCTGGTGATGCACGGGCAGGGCAGCTGGTGATGTCCCCCGTGTCCCCCAGTGCCAGGATGGCACCGCCACCAGCTGGCCCCGTGTCCCCGCAGAGGACAGCCCCAGGCGTGAGCTTGGCAAGCGCAGCCGATCCTGCCTGGCTCTGCGTGTTTGGTTTGGTCTGAAATCTGTTTGTTTATAAACAAACCGCCAGGTCTGGGGAACCTTTGGTTCCTGCTCTGCTTGTGCACAGGGGCTGGCGCTGTGGGCACATGAGCAGCCATCTCGGGGGCTTGGGGCTGGCGGTGACAGGGAGGCAGCACCAGGACGTGCAGCAGGTGCTGCCGTGCCAGAGGTGCCACGCTCTGCTCCTGCGGTGGCTGTTCCTCGGCACTGGGAGCAATTTGGGCTGCCCTGAGCATTGCAGACCCTCCGGCACCCACACCAAGCTCTCGGGATGCTCCCCACAGCTGTGAGCCGGGCTGTGGGTGCCTGCAGGGACCGAGAGCGTCGGTCACCCCCCGTGGGGCCGGGCAGCCTGGATCTGCTGCCCGCACCGTCCTTGGGAGCTGTTTGGCGCAATGCACTTGCACAACCGCCACGCGTGCGCTCTTGCGTCACAGCGCGGTTACAAACTGTTCTGGGGCCTGCGGAGGCACAGGATCAGACCCAAAACACCGAGTTTCCCCGTATTCTGCCGTCGCACCTGTGAGAACACAAGGGACGCATGGCTTCGCACGAGGAAGGCAACCGGGACAGCAGCCGTGCTGCTGGGTGGCACGCGATGGCAACCGCGATGGCACGGGAGGCACCGAGGCCCTGACCCGCTCCTGCTCGGGGTAAATCCCCACGGGGCCACGTGGCCGTGTCGCGGCGGGCAGAGCGTGGCGAAGCCCAGGGGCACGCGGCCCTGTTTGCAGAGATCCGAGCGCGCTGCCGGCCTCCACCCCGCCTCACCGCTGCGGCAGGTGTGGGGCTCGGCGCCGCGCCGGCCCGGCACAGCCGGCTATGCCAGGAATGCGCCGAATGCGTCGGGGCTTGACTGCGGGCGGTCTGGGCGCAGAGCAGCCGGTGAGTCACTCGGAGGGCTGGCAGCAGTGCGGTGCAGCCCGTGAGCAGGGGACGAGGCAGAGTGGTGGCAGCCTCGTAGCCCAAAGCCTCCCCAAACCCGAATCCGAAGCGCCCGTCCTGCCTTCTGCAGGATGGACGAGGACGGGCAGTGCACCAAGGCCGTGTGGGGCTGCGGTGGTGGCAGAGTGGCCAAGCAGCTGGCGGCGGCGGCGTTAGCAGAGCGATGCACCACGTCGTGCCCCCAGCACCCCGGGGTGCTGCAGGGGTGACTTGCATCCATCTGAGCCTGCCCTCTGCTCGTGCACCCGAGTGCTTTTCCCTGATTGAGTGAGGTCTCTGGGAGATCTGACAGGCAAAGGCAGGGAATTTGTAATTTAGACCCAAATAATCAGGATTTTCTGTGGGGAGCAGCACAACCTGCTGGGTCTGACCGCCCCCAGGCTGGGGCTCAGCCCGCTCGCTGTGCTCGTGCTGCACCCCGAGAGTGAGAAGAGCGGCACCCGAGGGCAGAGCCCTCAAACCCCACTGCGGGCAGCAGGAGGGATGCTTCATGCACCCTGCATCGCAGCTGGGGGCATTGCACCCTCAAACTACTGACAGCTTAGGGTGTTTGTAAGGAGCTGGGGGCTCTCCATCCTATATGTGTGTTTGTGGGGCCACCCCATGCATGCCTCCCTGGCCCCATTGGCTCCGTACCGTGGGTGAGCGGGTGCCCCAGGTGGGGTGGGTGCCAGGGGCTCCCTGCAGGTCCATGGGGAGGAGGCAGCTCCCACCCGGAGGCAGCCACGAGCATTTGGGGCTGAAGCAGCAGGATGGGAGCAGTCAGCCTGGCACGGGGTCTGCTGCCCCGGGAACGGGAAATCCAAAGCCCTGCCCGTATGCAAAGGGGCCGCGCACATCGCAGACGCGGGGCGGCCGAGCCCCGCTGCAGGCAGATCTTATCAGCCGCTGCATCTGCGTGTATTTACAGCTCACTCCCGTCTGTGGTTTTTTTAGCCATTTGATGGGCTTATATCTTGATTAAAACCATCCCTCCAGCAGCCCTCCGCTTTCCAGCCCGCGCAGGGTGGTGCCGTGCAGATGTTTGGCCAAGGCTATTTCTGAGCACTCGCAGCTCGGACACCCCCGGGGCCGCAGCCGGGGCTGAGCTGCCGGAGAAGCTGAAATTCGCTGCGTGTCGGCATCCGAAACCCTGAGCCGCGTGCTGCTGTGCCGGGGGGGTTGTGAGTACCTGCAGAGCCACGGCGTGGGAGCGGGGCTGTGCTGGAGCTGGGCAGCACGGGCTGGGCACAGCGGTGGGTGCTCCGTTATCCTGAGCAAAGGGGAGAAAGGGGGATGGGGACGGAGGCGCAGCAGCCCCCTTGTCCTGGGGGTCTCCTCCAGGGGTTGTGCTTCTTCTGTGCCATTTTGGGGTCGCAGGAGGATGCGGTGGCTGCATCAAGCCAAGAGTGAGGTGTTGCTGTGCTGGGGCCTGGCACGGGATGCTCGGGGCCGCTGCTGACAGCATGGCACAAGGTTAATCATTCAGCTGCTCACAGGTCAGGTAACAGCCAGCGGTGGGCGGGGGGGACGTGTGTCTGTCCTTTCCCCCCTGCCTGGGGAGTCCGTGCGGGGAGGAGATGTCCCTGCCGTGCTGGGTTAACCCTCTCCCCGACAACGTGCCCGGTCCTTGCTGCAGACGGTGGCGTCTGCTCACGGGGACAAGCGCCCTTCCCAGCGCGGAGCCGTGGGGACGGCTCTGGCTCGGCTCTTCCAGCTGCGTGCTGCTCACTGAGACCGTCCTGGCAGCACGCTGGGTGCTCTCTTCCTGCCCCCATGGGTGCTGGCTTGGCGTTCCCTCAGCCAGCAGCCCCGGCTGCTCACCCCATGGAGCTGGGTGCTGGTGGCACCGCAGCAGCAGCCCCGAGAGCTGGGCTGGCCCCAGCACGGCTGCGTCAGAGCCAGGAGCTGTGGCTGGGCTGGAAACACGCTCAGATGAAGCTACAGCTGGTGGATTTCTTTGGAAATGCTGCTCAGGGAGCTCCAGGACCTCTCCATCCCCAGTCCCAGCAGTGAGGAGGGGATGGATGACCCTCAGGACACCATGGCAGTGGGGGGAGCAGCGTCCCCCTCCCCACCATGCTGCGCTGCTTGTCAGGGTGCAGAGAGATCTGGCCCTGTGCGATGGCTTCTGCCGGCTGAGCGGGGTACAGAGGCAGGATACGGCCCTCGGGGCTGCCTGGGGACATGGAGCAGTTTGGGGTGCACAGACACAGGACTTCATAGCCCCTCCAGTGCAGCTGTGCCTGTTTGCAGAGCGGGGAGACAAGAGGAAGGGTGCACATGAAGCTGCTCGGTGCCTCGGGGATGGCCACAAACCCCTGGGGGTGCAGAGCCCCCCAGGAGCCCCTCTGCATCCCCAGTGTCAGCGGTGTGGTGACCTGCGGGGGATTTTCGGGGCACCGTGGCCAGCGTGAGTGGAGGCTGCCTGCTCACGCCGGGCTTGGAGCAACGCGGTGCCGATGGGGTTAAGGCGGAGGTGGCTGTTAATGATTGATACCGACCGCGGTCCCCAGGGCTCGGCAGAAAACCACCCAGCGGCAGCGGCAGCACAGAGCCGCCGGCTTCGGCAAGCGGCGTGGACGTGCGGTGACACCGGTGAATGCGGTGACACCGGTGAACGCGGTGACACCAGTGCGTGCGTGCAGGGCTGGTGCTGAGCCCCAGTGGCACACGTGGACCATTGTCCGTAGCCAGGGATTACGGGTGGCCGTCGGGGTGACGGGCGAAGTGCCGCTGTGCCCGTCACCGTCGGGATGCTGTCGTGATTTCTGTGTGCGCTGGCTGAAGCGGGTGCTGAGGATCTGGCCCCAAAGGATTTCTCCGGTGCCGTAATCCCCCCGCCCATGACCCGACCTGCCCGAGGAGGGACTCGGCTCTGGTTTGTTTTGCTGCCTCGTGCCGGCGATTGCTCGTGACAGGTATTTCTGCGTGCTGGAAGTGGTTTGGTTAAAGGGCTTGGAGAGGGGTTTAAATCCTCCAGGGCTGGGGCTGCCATGAGGCTCTGCAGCCACGTTCGTGCATCAGTTCAGTGGAGGGGGGTCCCCCCGGACTGTCTGTGACCCTGTCCCCAGACCAGGCTGAGGGAGGGGGGAGGTCTGCAGAGCCAGAGCGACTCCAGGTTTGTAGGGTGCCGTGGTGTGTGGGGGAGAGGCTGAAGGATTGCCTCCCGAGCCGGTAAATGCTCTTGATGTCTCGTGGCCGCTCGCCCACGCTGGTGCCCTGCCCGTGCCTCTCGGTGCCTGCCGCGGTGCTGCTCGCTGTGCCAGCAGCACGTCCTGCCCTGAGTGCCTGGGTGGGCAATTGTATCTGTCACTGGGACCGCTGTCAGCCCCTCTGACCCCTGCTGGGTTGGTTTGGGGCTGGCAGACCCCCCCGGGGCTGGGAAGGATGCTGGGCTGGTGGCATTGGAGGAGAGCTTCCCCATCCCGGGGGCCTGGGGGGCTCTGGGAGCCTGGTGATGTGCTCCCCGAGAAGATAGTGAGGAGGGACGTGGTTGAAGCAGGGCAATGCACCTGGCTCTGCCAGGACATGGAGCTGCCACCTGCCCTGCCCCAAGCTCAGGTCGCTGCTGTCACCCCGCCGTGACGCTCCCCACGCGTCACCCCATGGGTGCTGTCGGTGCTGCGCCCGCACCGAGCCCTGCGTCTCCCGCAGCGCCGCGTTTCGGCCGGGCTGTGCCTCTGGGCGATGCCTTTGCCTCTCTCCCTTCTGGCCCTGGAGCTGGAGTTTCCAGGGAGATAAAACACAAACTGCCCTGCTTCTGCCGGACTCCTCTCCCTGGGCTGGGAGGGGACGACGGCTCCCGCCCCCCCCCCCCCCCCCCCCGCCGCAGGCGATGCTGGCTGCCAGCAGCCGCTTTGTTCTCCGGAAATCCCCTGCCTTCCCCGTGCTCCCAGCCATCCAGCAGTGCTGAGGCTGCTGGGGGCTTCTTCTGGCCCTGCCAGGGGGCCCTGCCTCCCTCCAACCCCCAGCAGGGACCCTCAGACCCCAGCCGTGGGGATGTCCCCATCAGGGCCCCCACCACTCCTCTGCGTGGCGGCGGTGACGTCCCGCAGGGGGCTGGGTGACACGGGGCCACCCCGCGGGCCGTGGGTGCGCAGGAGCCGCCGTCCTCATGCAGAGGACTTTGCCCGGGCTCTGCCAGCCCTGCGCGGTCGGCCCTGGTCCTGCGGGCGCGATCCAGCTCAGGCTTTGTGCCTTCCCTCTGCTCACGTCTCCCAGGGGACTTGCGCGGGGATTTATTGCGAGGGTGTGTTTGCAGGAGCCGCGGGTAAAGCCTGGCCTGGCCTCGGCTCTCCCCGCAGCCCTCCCGAGGTGCAGGGGGTGCTGAGCCCCCCGTGGGTGCCGCCTGGGGAAGCTCTGGGTGGTGGTGGGTGTTGAGCCACGGGGCTCCCCGCCTGGGTGCCCTGGTGGCAGCTGACGTGTGCGGTTTGTCACCGGGACGAGGTGGCGGAGCGGATGGGTGCTGGCACCCTCCCTCGGGGGCTGCTTGGCCTCCCTTCCTGCCCAGCACCGCTGCAGGGTCAGGGGGTGCCAAAGGGCACCCTAAGTGCGTGGTGGCCACCTCTCTTGGAGAACACTTTTCAGAAGCACCTGGCTCAGAATAGGGCAGAAAACAAAATGAATCCTTGTGTTTACCCCGCTGCTGCACCCCAGAAATGGACGGGGAGCACGGCAGGAGCGTGCCTGCGGGAAGGGAGGACGCGGGCACCGCTCGGATGCTTCCCTGTGCCGAGCCAGGAGCAGCAGGACCGGGAGCTCGTTGTCATTAGCGTGGGGGCTGCGCTGGCTGCTGGCCCCCGTCCCCGCCTCGGCGGTGCTGGAAACGCTTGCTCAGCTGGGCGGCGGGGCTGGGATTAGGGCACGGATTCGGTTACGGAGGAAAAGCCGGCGGCGCGCGGAGCCGTGCGTGTCGGTGCGGGGTGCCGGCCGGCTGGCAGCGGGGCGGTGGGCAGGGAAGGAAGCTCCGCGCGTGGCCACGCACCGAGAGCTGGGTTGTGAGCACCCACGAGGAGCTTTCTCCCCAGGGGCTGCTCTCACCGCAGCGCCGGCATTGCCAGGCTCTGCTGGTGGTGGGGCAGGCCAGCAGGGATCATGGAGCTTTGCTCTTCTGTCTTTGCCTCCATCTATCTCCTCTTGTCCCCAAAGCTTTGTCCCCTTTCCCCACCATCCCCTCTCTCCCTCTCCCCAGGGCCCCGAGCTAGCCGGCCTCGCACATAACTCTTGTGAGTGAGTACAGGGGAATTTGGAAACGCTGAGAGCAGCAATTCCCAAACTTCTCCCCCGTCAGCTTTGCTCCTGGCCGGCGAGTCCCCGCTCTTCCATTTGTTCAGCCGAATTCCTGTCCGCTTGCGCTGCCTCCCCTCCCACGGGGTTGTGACCCGGGCTGCTGGCTGGGCTGGGGCTGGCCCGGGATGCCGGGAGCACGCACGTCCCTCTTTTATCCCTCTTGGATCAGCTCGGGGGGGGTTGGAATGGCTGCAGGCTGCCCCCCTGCTCTCGGCAGCCAGCAGGAGCTGCGTGGCGGCCCCATCCCGCTTTCTTCCCCTGGCCTCTCCCCGTGCAGAGGCAGCGGAGGAGCCGAGCCGCTGGCACTCGTCCCCTGGCTGCAGGGACGCTGCGCCTGCAGAATTCAATTTTTTATTATTATTATTATTATTTCATTTCTATCGCATCCCGAGGAAAAGCTGCGCCAGCCAACGTGCAGAGCAGAGCCCACGCAGCCAGCCCTGTGCACCCCGTACCCCCAGCAGGGCAGCTCCATGTGCGCGGGCAGTCTCCTTTATTGCTGCTTGGGGGAAAATAAATCTTCCCCGAGTGTCACCGGTTCCCCGCAGACAAAGCCTCTCCTTTGTGCTCCTGGCTGCAGGATGGGGCCGCAGAGGAGAGAAGAAAGGCTTCGTTTCTTGGTGCGTTTCTAGGTGCTTTGCTCCTAAAGCCTTTTGCTCCTGCCCTGGTCTCTCCCCCTGGAGGTCCATGGGGTGGGTTTGCTCCCCCATCTCCGTGCAGGGTGCCCACGGGTGACGGGGCGACCCCACGGGTGCTGCGGCTCACTGCTTCCCAGGAGAAAACAGATTTCAAGGGCTCAGCCCAGCCTCAGTCAGAGGAGAGGGATGTGGCTCGGGAGGAGAGGGAGAGGTGAAGAAAGGGCTAGAAAAACAGAGGAAGGAGGCCAAAACGCAGGGCGTGTTTGGCTCGGAGCCACGTGAGCCCCTCGCGCTTGGAAGCCGCCTGGATGCTCGCCCCCGAGCCGCTCTCAGAACCGAGTGTGGCTGCTCCAAATTTACACCGGGCCCCTTGGTGTGTGGCTGCTCCAGATTTACACCGGGCCCCTCCGCGGGGCGGGGGCCAGGGGGTGTGGAGGCGCGTGCGGAGCTGAAATTTGGGTTGGGCCGTGGGAGGACAAGGTGCTCTGTTCCCTGTGGCGCGCAGCCAGCCTGGGAGCTGGGGGATGTTTTGAGCCGGCTGGGAGCGCTCAGAGGGGTTGAGTGCAGCTTTGGTAGGGCTGGTGGAGAGGAGGGGGGTCGGGGACCCCCTCCCCGCAGCTCTGCTCTGGATTTAGAGCTTGGCAGGCTCCTGCGGCTGGGCGGAGAGGCTGCGCTCCCCTCCTGTTCCCTGCCTGTGCAGATAAGAGCCTGCAGCCCCGAAGCTCTCCCACTGCATGCGAGCAACACGAGGGGTCACGCATCCCCTGGGCCCCCGCACACTCACTGTGGAGCAGACAAGGCACCGACGTGGACGTGGAGCCCTGTGCACACACAAAAAAATCAATGGAGAGGGGCCTCGCGCCCTGAGCCATGGGCAAGGAAAGGTCCTGACCTCCCTGGGAGGAAAGGGATGGGCTGCAGACAAATTCCAGGGGAAAAAAAAAAAAACCTGCCAGGAAGCCAGCCAGCTGCTGGTGAGTGTGCCCCGTGCCTGCACCGCCAGGCAGAGCCAGCCTGCCCAGCCGCCCGTGGTTCCTGCCCGCGGGTGCAGGCTGGCATCGCCCGGCATCGCCCGCCTCTTTCCTGCCTCTGCGTGGCTGGGTTGTGCCCGGTGCTGCTCGCACTGAAGGGCGATGCCAGCAAGGGATGCACCCACACAGAGCCTCGGCCACCGCAGGGTCCTCAGGTTTTGCTCCTGGACGTGTCCCGGCCCTTGTTTGCAAGCGTTAGGGAGCGGTGACCTTCATGGTCGCAGGAAGGGCACCGGGGAGCCAGGAGGGTTTTCCCCCTGGGGAAAGGGTGGAGTTGTCCTCCCTGCGCTCAGCAAACTTTAACTCTGGGGAGGGGGAAGAACAGTAGCACCTGGTGAAAGTTTGTTCTCCAGTTACTACGTTTGCTCCCTTCCCTTGCTCCTTACCTTTGAGAAATAAAAAAAAAAAATCAAGGGGAGATTTTGGAGGGTTTTTCTTTGATGTTAACCCCGAGGAAAAGCCCCAGCTCTTATCTCCTGGGAGGTCTGGAGGAGCTCCCACCCTGGAGCTGCTGCTCAGAGCCCAGGACCGTGTCTGTTTGCTCCGCCGCAGAGGGAACCGTGCCCGTGTCCACCCCCAGGCACTGCTCAGCGTGAAATAGCCTGGCTGGGCAGGGAGGACGGCGCCTGCTGCAAGCTGGCGAAGCCAGGGTTGAACCCGGGTTAACGGCTGCTGGAGCCACCCCTGAGCGTGGCTCTGCTCTGCTCTGCGCAGCCCTTGGTGGAGCCGGGGATGGGGCAGGAGGTGAAACCCCGGCGTGGCGGGGAGCGGGGACATTTGCTGGGCTCGTGCATCTTCCGTTGGTGCTGCCGTTGGGTGAGCCCCAGGTTTGGTGCGCGGCGGCGGGCTGGCACGCGTCCACGGGCCGTTGGGGGACCTTGACCGCGGGCGGCGGGGTTTGGGGAGCTGCTGCGAGGACGTGGGGACGGCCAGCCCCAGGGGCAGGCGCACGGTCGGCACTGCAGCGGGCAGGTTTCTCCTCACACCTTCAGGATGCCAGCAAGGGGAGCAGCGGCCGCACCGCTCGGCTCCTCCACGCCTCTGAGAGCAGCTTCGGCTCAGGGTGCCCCACACAGGTGCGTGTGGCTGCTTTGGGAGCTGTAACCCCAGCTGCGTTGGCACATCCTCTGGCAGTGCTGGTGACGTGGTTCTCGGCCCCCTGGCAGGGACAGGGACCACTTGTGCTGGCCGGGGAGCGCGGCGGGAGCACCCCCCAAGCACCGAGGCTGGGCAGCGGCGCTGCCCCAGCTCTCCCCGTGCTGACCGATGAGGCAGGCTGCGGCTCCAGGTCCTGGCTTTGGGGAGGAGCAGGTGAATGATGCAATGGTGCTGGCGCCGGGCTGAGCGGTGCTGAGCGGTGCGTCGGGCTGCGCCGGTGTCCCGAGGTGGTCCCGGGGCCGTGTTGGAGTGGGGACGGGGCGTGATGGAGGCCGGCTGGCTTGCTGCGCTCCGCTTCCTTCTTTGGAGCTTTCTTCGGAGGGGAGGGAAGGCAGTGCTGACATTTCAGCGGATTATCATAACAGCCACGATGCGTTTGCATCGCCTTTACAAAGCGCCGTGCCCAGGAGGAGGGCTGCTCACCCATAATCCTGCCCCCCTGGGTCCCCTCCCTTCACCAGCTGGGGTGCTGAGGGCTCCCCGGACCCCGGCTGGGGGTGCCGGAGCCCCGGTGCTGGCACCCTGCAGGGCCCCGTTCCCCCTCCCCAAAGCTGCTGGGTCGTACCGTGGTGGTCGGTGCTGGTGCTGGTCCTGGTGCTGGTCCTGTTCCCTGGGGTGACCTGGAAAGGGATGGAGGCACAGCGACACGGGGGGAGCGGGGAGGGTTTGGGGACAGAAGCAGGGGGAAGGGACGCAGCCAGGGAATGCAGGGCAGCAACAGCAGCGCCGGCTCAGCGCCTTCCTCCCCGCGGCACCCTCCCCTCCTCGGGCAGCACCCCCTGCACTGCTCGGTGCTGGGAGGGGGGGGGTGGACAGGGAACAGCAGCCCCCACCCTGCCCCGCTCACCCTTCTCCTGCATGCTCGCCGCTCCCCAAAGCTGCACCTGGGCTGGGGGAGGCGGCGTGTGCAGCTCTGCCCTTCGCCTCTCCTCTGCGTGGGGACGCAAGCGGGAGCTGTTTGTCCCTGTCATCGCCTGCCGGCTGCCTGCCGCGCTCCGGGGCTCGCCAACCCGCGCTGCACCGGGGCTGCCAGCACCCACCGCAGCGGCCGCGAGCCCCGCCGCTGCCACCGTGGGCAACGCCGATGCCACCAGCGCAGGGCTCGGGGGACTGGCACTGCCGGGAGAGGACATCGAGCCCCGCCGCACGTCGTCGGTGTCCCCCTGCCCGTGCGGCGCCCATGGCACGTGCGCCGTAGCCGGGCGGTGGGTGGCACGGGACCCCCGTCGCCCGCCGCTGCCATGGTGGGAGCCGGCAGCCGGCGCTGAGCCCACAGGGCCCCAGCACCATGCTGAAGTTTCGGGCGGACAGGAGGGCGAGGTAGGACCCCCCCCGGGGGGGCTGGCGTGGTGGTGGCGGTGGCTGGGGGCACCTCGGTCCGGGCAGTGAGTGCTGCATTGCAGTGCTCGGGAGGAGAGGTGAACTCGGGAGTTTCTGGAGCGGGGTCAGCGGAGGCAGCTGCTCCGGGCAGGGGGGTTAAGGAGCTGCCCCCACGACCCTGAGGGGTCATCGGGTCTGGGGGTGGGAGCAGCCTGGGGAGGGGGCAGAGGTGCCTGGGTTGGTGCGAGGAGGAGCTGTGGGGGCTGTAAAGCACTTTGGGGGGCTGTAAAGCGCCTTGGGGGGCAGCAAAGCCAGGTGAGTGCCTTGGGCAGGGGAAGAGCCCAGCCTGCAGGCAGAGAAACCCACAGCGGTGGGCAGGGCTGGGGACCCAGGGGACGTCCCCAGCAGGGGCTTGGCTGCACCGGTGGCTGGGCGCAGCCCCGGCTTGGCAGGGCTGGGGTGTTCGGGGCGCTGCTCGCTCCGTGTTTGTACCCTCCCTGCGACCTGCCCCGTCACTGCCGTGGTGGTGTGGCTCTCCAAAGTCATCCGCGGGGGGCAAAGGGACCCGAAGCAGCTCCAGACCCTGTGGCAGAAAGCTCCTTCGGTGCCCTCGGAGCAGGGAGCACAAAACGGGGACGCTGCCACCACAGCGATCTTGCAGCAGATGCGGTCGCGGCACAGAAAGACCTGGTGCCAGGGGAGCAGGCGCTGCCCCTCGCTGCGGGGTGTGGGCGCCTTGCAAAGGGTTCTAAGGTGACCCCCAGCAAGGGGAGAGCAGGCGGAGGGGGGAAGAGCAGGGTGCGGGGCCAGGATGGGACCTGCAAGGGGGAGCAGCTCCCTGCAGGGCTTTTTTTGGCAGAAAGCTGTTAATATCGGCGGAGCCTGGCTGGAGCCCAGCTTCAGGGCGATGCGTGCGGGGATGGGATGGTCTTGGCAGCTGTTTTCTTGCTCCAACTTCCCCTCCTTTGCTGACACTCAGCACTCCAGCAGCGTGCCGGGCTGTCTGCGCGTTGACACCGTGGGTGGCCGTGGGGGCACCCGTGTCCTGGTGCCTGGCACTTGCTGGGGGCTGTCACCAAGACGGGGTCCTCGGCCCCCCTTGGTGCAGTGCAAACACCCCAGGATGGAGCCCAGAGCCTGGACATGGGGTCACTCCTTCAGGGGACTCTCCGAAGCAGAGAGGTTTTTGGGGCACCCCATAGCTGATGCTCTTCACCGGGCGGCTGTGGGCTTGGTTTAAAATCTCACCCCAGCTCCTGGGTGCTTCGGCTGCTGATGGTTTGTTGTTTTTTTTTCTCTCCAAGACATTAACTCTTTGTCTCTACTGCCGTGAAATCGTGCCAGCTTTGTGTCGGGGCGGTGCTCGTGTGCCTCATCCTCATTGCTGCTTTTGGGGCACGGAGGTGGCAGCACCTGGCTGGTGAGCATGGCCCCACGGCAGGCAGAATCCTTTCACTGGTCTGGCTGCGTTTTGGGGACAGCCAGCTGCAAAACCCCTGCTTGGGGTTCTGCTGAGAGCCCCCCACCTCCGCCCATGCCCCCTACAAATGTTGCCAGCAGCGGGGCCCGGCGCTTTGTGACCCCGCTCTTAGCCTGACTCCAGATATTTTGGCAAATGGCTCTGAAATCAGCCAGTCGGAGCAGAGGATGTGACGTTGAGGATGTCGCTTTAGGACGGGCCACGGCCGCTGCCTCTGCAGCGATTTGTGCTGACAGCCGGGGGGGTTATTATGGAAATGTCTCACCACGCGGCAGCTGACGCCGTGTGATGTGTCCAGCAGAAGTAATGAGGTCTCAGCCATCGGAGACCTCATTTCGGCTCTTGACGAGGCAAACGCTGCCTGGGAAATGCAGATGGAATTCGCTGTGCGGATTATGAAGCGTGTGGATGAGCGGGGGGAGCAAGGGAAGCGGCCACCCGGCAGTGCTGCAAATCCAGGGGCTGCCCAGGGGGCTTTTGGGGATCCCCCTCCATGCTTTGGGGCACCAGCAAAGAGGGGTGCAAAGAGTACAAGATGCACAACAAAGCCCTGGTGCCGGAGCAGCAAATGTGGTGCTAAAAGCAAAGGGATTTTTTTAGGGGGGGATGGATGGAGCTGTTGCACCCAGGTTTGCACAGGTGGTGCGGAGCTGTGCTCCGTGCCGGGGCTCAGCAGAAGCTCAGCACCTCGCCAGCTTTCTGTGCACCTTCGGACCCCATCCTCCTCCTCGGCTCTTGGGGCAGCAGTGCCATGGTTCCCCCGCCCCGTGGCTCTAACCCTGCTCCCCCATCACTGTGCCTTGCAGCCACAATGAAAGGCGGAACACGTTCCTGCACCCAGTGACGGGCCAGGTCCCGGAAGAAAACTCAAGATTGGACTTGCAGAAGTAGGTCGGCGCCCACCTCCCCTGCTCTGGGGACCGAGGCGGGCTGGGGCATGGGGGGTCAGTGGGGATTTGGGGGGTCTGGCTCCTGGAACCGTGCTGACAGCAAATCTGTGCCGCAGACCGACCTTGGACATGTCAAGCAAAGCAGGCGGCAAGCGCCCGGCGACCAGCAGCAGCGAGCCCTCCAACCACGCCATGGTGTCGGAGGTGCCCCCGGAGCGCCCCGGAGGCCGGGTGGGTGCCCGGAGCCATGCGGCACAGCGGGTGGTGGGGTGCAGGGGGTCCCCGCGGGCACTGAGCACCTCCTCTCCCTCTCTGCAGGCATCGCGCCCCTCTCGCAAGGGCATCGCCTTCGGGAAGCGCTCCAACTCGATGAAGAGGAACCCCAACGCTGCCGTGACCAAAAGCGGCTGGCTCTACAAGCAGGTACCCGGCCACCCCTGATGCTCCATCCCCAGGACGTGCCTCCCCCTTCGCGGCTGGGTGCTGGCCACCCATGGGGGCACGTCTCCCATGGGTGCACGTCCCCTATGGGTGCACGTCCCCTATGGGTGCACGTCTCCTATGGGTGCACATCTCCTGTGGGTGCACGTCTCCTCCAGTCTCACTGCTCCTCTCCCTCAGGCCAGCTCGGGGGTGAAGCAGTGGAACAAGCGCTGGTTCGTGCTGGTGGATCGCTGCCTCTTCTACTACAAAGGTAAGCTTTGGGGGGCTGCTCGCTTCTGGGGGCGCTTGCCACGCCGGGGTTAACGCCTCCCTGGCAGCTCGCTCGGCTCACCCTGGCAGCCGAGGGCAGGCATGAATTATTGAGCAGGCTGTTGTGCGAGCTGAGCAGCGGCAGCGTTTGCTGGCGAGGGTGAAGCAACAGGAAGGCAGTGCTTTCCTACAGGTGGGCTGCCCGCCCGAGCAGCCCCGTGCCCACTTCTGTGCTGGCCGTGGGCAGGATCGATGGGGCCACGTCCCCAAAACGAAGCTGGAGGGTCTCTGTTGGCATCCCACCATGTGCCTCACGCCCCTCGTTTCCCACCAGATGAGAAGGAGGAGAGCATCCTGGGCAGCATCCCCCTCCTCAGCTTCCGCGTGGCGGCCGTGCAGCCCTCTGACAACATCAGCAGGAAGCACACGTTCAAGGTCAGTGCCGGAGCGCGGGGCTTGGGGGGGTCCCTGGGACGGTGCTGGGGCAGCGGCGATGCTTGCAGGGTCCCCGCTGCGCCCTCCCCTTGCTTTCTCGGTGCTGGTGCGTGGGGCAGAGCCAAGCCGTGGAGAGGGGTGACTGCAGTAACCCCCCCTGGACATCCCCCGTGCCTTCTGCTGGGGAAACTGAGGCACGCAGGGGGTAAAGCAGCATCAGCCGCCATCCCTAGCCCAGGGAGGCTGGGTGCTTGGGTTAGTGCTTGCTGGCTGACGGACCTGCACACCGCCTGGTTGTGCCAAAACCAAGCACGCTCCTTCCTGCCTGTGAGCGTGGCAGGAGCTACACGACCTGCACCCCTCCATGTCCTCGGTGCTCGTGTCCCCATGGGAACACAAGGATCAATAGAAATAGGGAGTCAAACCACCTGGTGCCGTAGGCAGCACCGCAGCCCTCATCTCCGTGCGTGGGCTTCCCGATCACAGCACCCAGGGGTTCCCTCTGTGCCACTGCCGTGGGCTCCGGCACCCCGGGTACCACTTGGGTACCCCTTGGAAGAGGGGACGGGCTCCAGAGGGCCCCGAGGCGAGGCGAGGGCTGCGCCCACGATCCCCCCGCTGCGGTTTGACCCCTTGTCTGTGTTTCCTCCTCTCTCCGCGGGCGAGGATCCCCCCGGACAGGAGGTCTCCGCGCGCCCTTCGGCCACGCCAGCACCCCACCACCAGCTAGGTAGTATCTGCTTGTGTTTCTGATGCATGCAGAGGGTGAGGGGTGACCCGCATGCTTCACTCCCCCCGCTCCCACTAACCCGGGGCAGGAATCGCGGCCGTTTTATGTTTTATCGCTCGCTCTGGCTGCAGAGCGCTCGAGGTAGGAGGCTGCAGGGTCTGGAGGAGCCGGGCAGGAGGCGTCCCTGCCCCCTGCAGCTGGGAAAAAAGGAAACCCAAGGGAGGGTTTTAATCAAAACCCCTGTTTTTGTTAATTTTATTTTTAAATAATTTGAACTGCAGAAGTTTCCCAGGGGGAAAAAATGTTTGTTCTTTTCTTTTCTTTTCTTTTCTTTTCTTTTCTTTTCTTTTCTTTT